>CAIIXF020000005.1:2984355-3584355 GCA_903813345.2 Owenia fusiformis | reverse complement strand
CATTGCTATCTTTTAGACTTTCATTGGTTTTATTAATAAAACAAGACACAATTTTTCCTTGCCCTATAGAGGCTCAAACAAGAGCGTCTCTTGTGAGTCCTGAAAACAAATATAAGCAATTCAATATTCCATTTCTTACCCATTATAATAATGATATGGAAAGAGGCTATCAGAACTAGCAACCTTGACTTGAAGGTGTACATGCACGTAACCGTCCGCTAAATATCTAATGTACAACTAATACAATACGTTACCGTCCATAGAATTCATACGTAGTCGTCTAACGACATTGCGTTTGAAACCTTATTATTTACGATATACACCACGTTGCTGTTCTGGATTTGTCATTTTATGGCTTGTTTATACACAGTTTACTTACAGTAAATAGTTTGAGTGGCTCTGGGGCACATATACTGAGAAAACACGAGAATGGACTGAAAATTATGAACTTGGATATCTCAGTCGGTAAGTTTAAAACTTATATTCTGCTTCTAGTAAGCCAACTGGCAGATTTGACCTTGTCTTAATAACCATCCATATATACGTCACCGAATGGAACTAGTTGAAAAGGAAATCTTGTGAATCTTGCCTACAGGTAAGAAAGAGGACATCTTGTCTTTCCCATCCGCCATTTTTTGTTATCGTTACCGCAAAAGTTTGCAAATCGCCTTGACGTAACCGTCATGCTATAACACCGTGATAACAAGCTAAATGTTTACATGCAGGTCAAATTTTAAGTGTTGTCTTGTTTTCATGGCGACAATCAATGGTACTGACTGACACACAGAAGTGACAAATTGACCCTTGCACGAAGTTAACTTGAAAATATATTATTTTAGGTCACTTCACATCTTTTCAGCGATATCGTATACAATATTTTGTAGTGTGTGAAAATAATTTTGATCAAATACTCAATGCATTATGGAATGACCACTCAGTTCAGGCGTTGTTTCCGAAAATTAACACTCGTTGCTCTTGTATCTATTGCAAAGTTTGGAAAGCAACACCTTCGAGCAACCCACATTGCACTGAGTCCAGGCCTAAAATCCTTAAGTAACTCATGTCAAACACCATATGCATCAAGTGATAAAACATATAGTTGCCCATTCTAATACAGATTAGGAATAAAAAACATAACACATCTGCTTGAAATGGGCATCTTAGCCTTTGCATATTATTGACATAGACATAGAGACATGATATTATCTTACGGAAATAGAGATTATATACATGCCTAACCATCGACAACGTACAGTGACAAAATATACGCTCGTACACTTTAGATGTACGGTGTCACTATTTAACCGATTTGAAGCAAAGACAATGCTGAAGGTTTGATTTAGGTTTTTTTTAAATAATAATCTAATGAATAAAAGGATTTCATTTTTGATTTTGTGTGTTTTCGTTTAGGAAGACATTAAACTTTCTAGTAACGTTAAAAGATTTTCGAACAGTGCTCGGTTTTTTCGTAGTCAATCTACCCATATAATTGGTCGGTTGGAAAATTTTGTTCTTTACACATTTCCTTTGATCATTTCCTCCCTGCCGTCTAAGAGTGTCGACGGCGTGTTTTGTCACTGTACGTTGTCGATGGTTGGGCGTGATATATGAACGCTTCAATCAAGATATGAACACGTGAACGCGAATCAAACGCTGGTAAAATCGTTAATAGTTTGACGACTTTATAGCTGAATATTTGTTGTCTTTGGAAAGTACAACCGTTGGGCAAACACTATATTGCATTTGTGTAAACAAATATTACACTACAAAGGGATCATATAAACAATGATGCTCGATGGCTGTGTGAGTTTTAACATCTGAATCAGCAAATTGATTAAGAATCAGCAGAAGAGCACATGACGGAAACTAAGCAAATGATAAGATGACCAAACTCTGTAGTAAAATGTCATTTTGGGGATATCTAATTAAGTCTTTTTAATTTCTGAATGAACAAATTGCTTTATTGTATAATCCTTTCAAATTTCTATTCAGTATACGTACACGTTTTGGTTCTTCACACTTCCTGTCTCGTTTTCCAAATGATAATCGATGAAATACGACTAAATATTGATAATGGGCAATGGGTTCAAAGGAATATACAATTTCTAAATCATTACAATTTCTAAATCATTATCGTGACTAGTGGGATATTTCTTCAATACATTGAACAATATTTAGTGCCGGTTGGTTACAAACACCAAATAACATGTCTGTTTTTTATCTTAACATTATATTTTTAATTATCTCGTCTAGTGCGTGTCATGGAGATACCATATCTGTATATTACGACAATGTCGCAATAGGATCAAGAGATGACAATAATGTGTACCATGTAAAAGCAGCTCGGAGTTTAACAGGATGTGCCAAACTTTGCGGCATTGCAGAAATATGCAGAGGATTCAGTTATTCGGAAAGCCAAGAATTAAATTGCAGACTTGTTGCTATGAGCAACATCAGAAATCTGACCACCGACGCCCTTTTCAATTTTTATGCAAAAGGTAAAGTTATGTTTTGATATTTTGATCGGTTCAAGAAATTACATGGTGTAATTAGAATGTCAGGATATCTCACCTTGATTCACAAGTTTATGCCAATGCGATCTTAAAACTGTAGGAGTGAAATGGGCGTGTATGCACCTTCATTTTACACAAGACAAAATCGTATGAAATAAGTTGGGATAAGCTAGTTATTAAGCTTGTTATTATGGTCTTACTAGTGGTTATTATTGAGTAATGGTACAGGTATCCGATATGGTATTGCAGCTTACACTTAAGTAATGGTACACGTATCCTTGGATTTTAGTCCCGAATACCGAGGTTTATTTTTTTAATTATCGTGTATTATTATTTTGTGTTAATATTAGTTAACCATCTAACTATTGGCATGATATGATAACCTTGTTAAAATTAATATAGCGCATAGGCGTAACCAGGGGGATGTGATGTGTGCGATCGCACCCCCCCCCTCCATAACCAATGAAAATAGAACCATTAGATAAAAGAAAAAAGTCTTCAAATGCTTTTTATTTGAAGCTTCTAGCTCGATTTTGAACGAAGTTGCACCAATTTTTGTAAAATTCAAAACAAATCTTCAAAAACATTTTTTATGCCACGATCGCACCCCCCCCCCCCGACTGAAAGCTGGCTACGCCACTGTAACGTGTAATCAATACGCTACATTGTGTATGTTATTATTAATCCACAAATTTAGATGAAGACAAGATAACAATTCGAATCAAGAATGAAAAGGTGTCTAAGTATATAAATCTTAAGGGTAATGCATATTTGAATTAAACAGAGGCGGGTTAATTTATATTGTGCTATGGATTACGCTATTATTCAAAATTGCAGCTAAGATGCCTGTTTTATGATACCCTGCGTGCAGAGTCTAGTTAAACTGCACTAAGACGAAGCTCTCTTTTAAGAAGTGAAGTCAAACGAATGCAAAGGGTAGTTTTATGAAAAATATCACGGAAGATGTATTCTAGATATCAGTAGTATTCTCAGAAATTTATTATCCGAAACGGATAACATCTGGCCACTCAGACAAACAATCGCAGACATAGTTTAAGCTTGTTTATTTAACGGTTAGATTTGTTGACTTACCGATCCGTATTTCAATCTCCGGGAAGACGTTCTTTTCACTTTGTATTTGCGTGCAGTGTAATATAAGTTGATACTTTTGTTCAAAAATGTACTTTTAATGGCCATATTATGCCTTTTATTTTCAAATTATGTTTTGTTTTGATGTCAGTGTATGAAAAGTCAAGAAACGTCAACCCCGACTTTTAATTAAAAAATGTTGGTTAATCACTTATGGCAAATCACAAGGTTGATGATGTCAACGGACCATGATCGTGGAAGGCTATCAATATCAGGTGTATATCGCATAGAAAATAAATATAGCTAATTTTTCGCACTGATATGATGATGACTATTCTGGCGAATCGGGTAGATATTTCTCAGTTTTTTCCGATAATAAAACTATTCATTTCTATCAATTTTACAAACGGGGTCCTTTGAATGTACATTAAAACTATAAAAGTATTTATTGGGCGTACATACTCGTTCTGTCATGTTACTTACATTTCATTTGCAAGTTGTCCACATATTAATCCGGCGTTTTGTTTAATCAAATTCCCCGCCCCTTGAGGTTTCCGACTGTAAAACTTAATATTTAATATTAACCAATGCATCAGTTAATATTTTCAGAATACAAATTTTCCATTTTTATTTCTCTGATAGATAAAGTCTCATTTTGAATCTGTTCGTGTATTAAAGAGTATGCCTTTATAATGCCGTGGTCACATTTGACTTTCAGATTTTCAGCACCGGCGCCCGGCTGATGAGTATTTTGTTCAAAATTGTATTCAATTCTGAACAAAATACTCAATCAGCCGGGCGACGTAATGAAAATCGGAGCAAATGTTACCAAGTCATTACTAATGGAAAATTAAATGAGAACATGAACATGGATAATAGGGGCACTATTACGCTGCGTGCAGAGTCTAATTATAAACTACGAGAAGACGAAACTCTCATTTAAGAAGTGAAGTCGAAGAAATGCAAAGGGTAGGGTACTATAGAAGGGGATCATATAAAAGCACGATCTATTTCACAACACTTTTAACCTTTGTTCTTCAACTGTTGCCCTTTGTGCATTTCAAAAATAAAATATCTTAATCTGATTTGTTCCACCTTTCTTTTCGCTCAGTTCTGCAATATTATGTCCATATGTTGTTTAGGATTATGTCATTTGCGAAATAGCTGTAAGACATTATGAGACTGAATATGGGAGTTTCCACGATAATGTTGTTCACATGATTTTATACACATACCTGCTTAACAATCGGAGACAGAAGTCTTAATATTGTCCAATAAAAAAATAAGAATGTAACATTTAATGATAACAAAAGGATTAATTGCTTAGTTCTCTTTGTTTTAGTCTTTGTTTTCTTAAATGCAGAAGTGTACCAACATCACCTAGATTGCATAAGAGATCATCTAACAGTCTAAAATTGCTTTTAATTGCAAGTTAATGCATTCTGACCAAAATTTGTATACCTGTAATTTGGGGGGGGGGGCGATGTTACATCACATAACTACAACGTTCATATAGAAATATACAATAAGCATGTCCGTATAAAAGCTAAAATTATAAAAACTCATTTCAAAGTCATTCTGTTTATGGAAGCGTCAAGTTATGAAAAACAATGCTAATACTCAAACAAATCGACTTGATTACCTTTGAAAACTTCTTGAGAGGAAATGGACAAATGTATTTTTCTAACTCATTAGAACGTCTGTCTGATTGAAATACTATTTTTTAAATACAAACATAAATTATTTAATCTTGGTCAGAAGTCTGAACATTGTCCAACAAAATAATAAGAATCTAACATTTAATGATTACAAAAGGATTAATTGCTATATAGTCTTAGTCTTTGTTTTTCTAACGGCGGAAGTGTACCAACATCACCTTGATTACAGAAGAGATCATCTAACAGTCTAAAATTGCTTTTAATTCCCGGGTTTTAATTACATTTTATGTATAGACTTTTTTGACTCTATTCTCATTTTTAAACCTGTTTCTGTTTGCTTATTTAACAATTGTGATAAATTATTCAGGTAGTGTCGAAATCAAAACAATTTTCTACATTATAGTCCCCTCCTCTTGCACTGACTAAATATTAAAATAAGCCAGTCTGATTGCGAATTTACAAATCCTGTAAAAGTAGCTTCAAACCGCCTTTTAATCAGAGAAAACAATAAGTTAATTCATCTGATTGCGAAAATACGAATCAACCTGATTATCTGATCTCCATGCTATTTGATTCGTGCATTATCTACACGTCAGTCGGGCAAGGGTGAAATTATTTCATTTGAAAACAGAAATAAATATCAGAACCCCTCTAGCATAACTATTCGGAAGAAATTCATACAAAAAATAAGGTACACAACTGATGAAGGGTCGCACACAATGCACGCACCCCTCTCCTCCTCCTCCGTGTTTGCCCACACACGACCATATTTGACAATTTTTCTAAAAGCGTTTTCCCCGGGAATATAGGTGTAGCGGTTGCCAGAAGTCGCACAGCTTGGGAGTCAGGGTATCCTGATCCATGCCTCAGCGCCTGACGGGTCTGATATTTAGAGGGGGCGCAAGAATTATTAGGGGGCGGGGTAAACGTGAAAGTTGCCAAAATATCCATAGGCGTAGCCAGGAGGGGGGGGGGGTAAGTTGGTATGTTTATGCAAATTCCGATTGGACTAATATAAAGGGATATTGTTTCATTATGTGGACTTGAGAAAGTCCGACATACTCATTGCTTTCAACCCAAAACTTAAAATAGGAAGTTATCAAGATCCCAAAAACACGATCGCTACTTAAACAATACGTTTGTAAAATCCCGGCGATCGAAATGCAATCAAACTTTCGCAATCAGGTGCCTAATTAGTCTTTTGATCTCTAAAGTTTTACGACTGAACGTTTCAATGAACTCGTGAGAAGCAAACGCAATCATCATATAAACATTTTTCTAGTAAATCTAAAATAGAGTAAAACCCAGGCAAAAAGATCGCGTGTTCATAGTAATTAAGCATATTTCAATTTTGAAATAACAAAAGTCAGTCTCGGAAGAATTTTCCAAGCATTCCCTACTTCGATGCGTTTTTATTGTAAGGGCCGTTTAGCGCCGATATGAATTCATTATAGGGCATTAGGGTTGTGCTTTATTTGTTTTATTTATATAAATGTTATAAAATGTGTACGACACTTTAATGAATTATTTTTAGGGTTACAATGCATATTTGACTTTTCCCTCTAAACGTTTAAAATTCATCTTTATACTTTTCTTAGTTTGCTTCAATAAAATTAACATTGGATCCCAGACAGTTATCAAATTCTCAGACATTTGATTAACATAGTTATTTGTACTTCCTTTGACCAGTGGTGCTGGTGTGATTGAGATTCGAATCTAATCTCTTTCATTTTTATGTAAATTGAGAGGAATAAAGTTTTATTTTAAGCGTTTTAACAATCTTAACGTTCGGCGTGCAGCTCAACTTAATACACAATCAAAGGTCAGAATACAGAAATAAAATATGCCTTTTATTTGATATTCAAGCTCGAGCAATATCCCCGTTATAAAACCAAAATAACTGCGGTTAGGTACCATATCTTGGTTACAGTAAAGACAGGCCATCTCATTCTGGTATGCCAGAGCCACTCTTATCTGCCGATTGTGGAAGGATAAAGACAAAGGGGTCGCGGCTATCGCGATGAGGCCATCTTATTTCTAGGAATTATTTCTGCCTCTCATTCCTTAAACCGGCTTCGTTAAACAGTGCCAAAATATATTAGTCGGAGCCAAAAACAAGACTATTTTTATAGTTAAATCCCCTCACCTTGTCAATGTCTATGCCTGCATCTGGTTTTCCCACCTTTGGGAGGGAGCCGATATACACATAGATTACTTACTGGCCATGGACAGGGGGTGGGCACAGAAACGAACATTCTGGGGTCATAAGGGATACTTGGGGAAGGGGGAGGGGTGGTGGTGAATAGTGAAGTCCGGGCGTGAAGTTAAGGGGTACTGAAATCTTTCTTTTGATATTTAGTGCTTGAATGGAGACTTGTTTCCACTCCCCGCATTCTAGTAGAATTTAAATATTTGATCCAAAGGAGTTATTTTAAATCAAACTTGCATTCCGATTAATTAACACTCCAATGATTGTACCGCTTCACTATTGTCTAAGATAATTATAATAGATTCACGGGACACTATAGTCTTCCTTTTAAACATTAGTGGTTGGATGGAGACTTGTTTCCCCACCCCGTACACTAGTTTTGTAAATTTTAAATATTTGATTTAGGGAGGTATTTGCAATCCAACTCTGATGATGCAAGACTAGTCAGCCAAGACTAAAGTAGGAACGTATTATCATTTAGACTATTGAGTTCATTAAATTATAATTCCATAGATATCATATTTAATCCTGTCAACACAATAATGGTATTAATTGGCATGATACATGTATGAAGTCAGAGACGGTTTAAAAAGTTGTTTAGATTAATGATAGTATTAGGAAAAATCCTAACTCAAAGTTTTTGTTCTCTCGCAATCCAGAGCAAACCACTCGCCGGGCAAGCATTCTTTAAAAACGTGAAGTTTTCACCATGTTGACGAGCAGTTTTGAAAATTGTCCAATTTGAACCATCGCCTTGTATATTTCTGTAACTGCCCCCCCATTGACACTCGAGTGTAAGAATCCTTTCCACACTGTCAATGGTTTTACAAAATAGTTCATGTCAGGAAGGGGGAGGGGTGAGTGTGGAGAACAATCACTGACTGCGATTTGTATGATTGAACATTATACACTTATCATAGATTCGTAAAGAATAGTTTTAAAATAAACAGCTTGTTTTATGTTATGATTGGAGTGATGTATGTATAGAAGAATGACACTGGTTTTGAAATATCTTAATTATCCCATTGAATGAAGCCATCCGTCCCTCTGTCCATTCTTAACTCATACTAGTGGACTGATTTGATTTAAAGGAGAAGTCTCGGTGTAGAACGTGTACACACTAATGGGAACGAATTTTACTCATTTCTATTTAGGATTCGTTCATATACTAGCGGGGCTTTAGAGCATTTACAAACGCACGAATTGTATTGTTTTAAGGCAACTTTTATGACATATAATGTATTTAAAGCTGATTAATTTTAGATTATATTTGGTTCAATTTTACAAATAATGAATAGTATTACAGTATATCGAAAAATATACAATGATTTACATTAAATTGCGCAGACTGCAAACAATGTACATGGTTGGCGAATTTGAATGCGCGTTCTTGATAATAAGAAGAGAATAAAAATTAAAGGTTGAACTTAAAAATCAAACATTTTCTTTTTTAAACATAATAAATCTTTAAATCAAGAAAATAAAGAATAAGATTGATGATTGAACTTTTCATAGTCAACTGCGACTGTGTCGACGCATGTTTATTTACTTAGCTAATTAGATATGTAAAATTGTTAATGGCCGCAACGGATAATACGTACATGTAAGCTGTTCGGATAAGACATTTCCATATGATTAATAACAAATCCCGGGCAGAATCTTATTCAACAGTACCTGATCTTATTATTTATTATTCAATTTGGATAATAAATCTATTATCTCGTCGTATTGATGTTTATTATATAGTGTTTCTCGTTGTGTTAGGAAGAAATGAACTACAGTATAAATGCTACAATGTCCAATCAAATGATCCTGAAATTGAAAAATATTCAAAAGTAATTCAAATAGTTTCAATATTCTATACAAGGCTGCGCTATCAATACACTACATGGTATCTTTATATTTTTCGCGCAAAAACATCAATATTTCACTGGCATTAATGTAAAATATAAAACGCATTTTCACAAAACAATTCATGATATGACGATTATATAATTTGTGTTCCGGTTTTCAGCTGTTTCGTGCTTAAATGGAGGTGTAAATGATTTGGGACAATGTGCATGCGCTAACGGATACACGGGGAAATATTGTGAAATAGGTACGTTTAATTTTTCAATATAAAATTGAAATGTGTATTGGTTAAATATGCAAGCACAGTGACACATCGGAATACCCTGACAACGGTTAAGTCAGATACCGTTGTCACAAATGGCGGTCATCCGTGACACTTTCACAAGATGATATTCCACTAGCCCTCTGGGCTTTGTGGAATATCACTTGTGAAAGATACACAGATATTCACCTCAGAAGGGTGAACTATTTGTTCAGTACTATTCTAGAGATTATAGAAAACACTTTTGGGAAAAATATGATACGCAAGGTAAAATCAGCACAATTAGATAAAGAAAATGTCAAGAACATATACAATAGGTACAATAAAACAATACAATAATATAGATAGATACAATAATAACTTCATTCAAATACCATAGAATTGGACGTTCTTGAAAATTTAAATTTTCATAAAAGGTATATAATTACGTGCAAATGAGTTTGTTGCTAGATCATGGATAGTGAGTATGAGTTGAATGATATGTATTTCCTTGCAGACATTGATGAGTGTGCTAGCAGTCCATGTTTGAATGGTGGAACATGTGTGGATGGAGTCAATGGATACACGTGTGGTTGTATTCCTGGATATGAGGGTTTGCATTGTGACGTTGGTAAGTAGATATGATGTCCTCTACGATTCAATAGGCAAGTTTATCGCCAGATCATGGATTTTGAGTATTAGTTGAATAATATGTATTTCCTTGCAGACATTGATGAGTGTGCTAGCAGTCCATGTTTGAATGGAGGAACGTGTACAGATGGAATTGATGGTTACGCATGTACTTGTATTCCTGGATATGCGGGTTTGAATTGTGATATTGGTAAGTAAATATGAAGTCCTCTAAGATTGAATGAGCGAGTTAATTGCTAGATCATGAATTTTGAGTATTAGTTGAATAATATGTATTTCCTTGCAGACATTGATGAGTGTGCTAGCAGTCCATGTTTGAATGGAGGAACATGTACAGATGGAATTGATGGTTACGCATGTACTTGTATTCCTGGATATGAGGGTTTGAATTGTGATGTTGGTAAGTGGGCATGATACGTTCTAGGAATAAAAGCAAATGTTTTGAAGCTAGACCATTCATTTTGAGTATCAATCTGAGAATATGTACCTCCTTTCAGACACTGATGAATGTACAAGCAGTCCATGTTTGAATGGTGGAACATGTGTGGATGGAATCAATGGATACACATGTACTTGTATTCCTGGATATGAGGGTGTGCATTGTGATGTTGGTAAGTGGGCATGATACGTTCTAGGAATAAAAGCAAATGTTTTGTTGCTAGACCATTCATTTTGAGTATCAATCTGAGAATATGTACCTCCTTTCAGACACTGATGAATGTACTAGCAGTCCATGTTTAAATGGTGGAACATGTGTGGATGGAATCAATGGATACACATGTACTTGTATTCCTGGATATGAGGGTGTGCATTGTGATGTTGGTAAGTAGATATGATCACGCGGTACTAACTTCAACCGTTAATTTGAGTTTTTGACCTTCCAGATGCTTGAAAATCAAGGATTGCGAGTCTACTGCACTGTTTTTCTCCAAACTTATACCATTAAAAGCAAAACAAAAATGCCTTTCTGTCGGTGCATTACTTTATTGTAAAGAGCCCCTCGTCCTAGCAGCGTTTTGATCCCCAGCTGTTAGAAGGCCTTCTTACAGCTGGGGATCAAAATGCCACTGGAAGTAGGGACTCTGTTTAAGAGAATAATGTACCATCAGAAAGGGATTTTTGTTATGCTTTGAATGGAATAAGTTTGAAGAAAAACGGTGCAGTATGAGACTCGAAATCCTTGATTTTCAAACATCCGGTAGGTCAAAAATTCAAATTAACGGTCGAAGTTAAGACCGCGTGATGATGTCATCTACGATTGAATAGGCGAGTTTGTTGCTAGATCATGGATTGTGAGTAGTAGTCGGATAATGTGTGTCTCCTTCCAGATATAGATGAGTGTACCAGCACTAATCCATGTTTGAATGGTGGAACATGTGTGGATGGAGTCAATGGATACACATGTACTTGTATTCCTGGATATGAGGGTTTGCATTGTGACGTTGGTAAGTAGATATGATGACTTGTCCTCTACGATTCAATAGGCGAGTTTGTCGCTAGATCATGGATTTTGAGTATTAGTTGAATAATATGTATCTCCTTTCAGACACTGATGAATGTACTAGCAGTCCATGTTTGAATGGGGGAACATGTGTGGATGGAGTCAATGGATACACATGTACTTGTATTCCTGGATATGAGGGTGTGCATTGTGATGTTGGTAAGTAGATATGATGTCCTCTACGATTCAATAGGCGAGTCTGTCGCTAGATCATGGATTTTGAGTATTAGTTGAATAATATGTATCTCCTTTCAGACACTGATGAATGTACTAGCAGTCCATGTTTGAATGGTGGAACATGTGTGGATGGAGTCAATGGATACACATGTACTTGTATTCCTGGATATGAGGGTGTGCATTGTGATGTTGGTAAGTAGATATGATGTCCTCTACGATTCAATAGGCGAGTCTGTCGCTCGATCATGGATTCTGAGTATTAGTTGAATAATATGTATCTCCTTGCAGACATTGATGAGTCTAGATTTTGAGTATTAGTTGAATAATATGTGTCTCCTTGCAGACATTGATGAGTGTGCTAGCAGTCCATGTTTGAATAGTGGAACATGTGTGGATGGAGTCAATAGATACACATGTACTTGTATTCCTGGATATGAGGGTTTGCATTGTGACGTTGGTAAGTGGATATGATGTCATCTACTATTGAATAGGCGAGTCTGTCGCTAGATCATGGATTGTGAGTAGTAGTTGGATAATGTGTGTCTCTTTCCAGATATAGATGAGTGTACCAGCACCAATCCATGTTTGAATGGTGGAACATGTGTGGATGGAGTCAATGGATACACATGTACTTGTATTCCTGGATATGAGGGTGTGCATTGTGATGTTGGTAAGTGGATATGATGTCATCTACTATTGAAAAGGCGAGTCTGTCGCTAGATCATGGATTTTGAGTATTAGTTGGATAATGTGTGTCTCTTTCCAGATATAGATGAGTGTACCAGCACTAATCCATGTTCGAATGGTGGAACATGTGTGGATGGAGTCAATGGATACACATGTACTTGTATTCCTGGATATGAGGGTGTGCATTGTGATGTTGGTAAGTGGATATGATGTCATCTACTATTGAATAGGCGAGTCTGTCGCTAGATCACGGATTTTGAGTATTAGTTGGATAATGTGTGTCTCTTTCCAGATATAGATGAGTGTACCAGCACTAATCCATGTTTGAATGGTGGAACATGTGTGGATGGAATCAATGGATACACATGTACTTGTATTCCTGGATATGAGGGTTTGCATTGTGACGTTGGTAAGTGGATATGATGTCATCTACTATTGAATAGGCGAGTCTGTCGCTAGATCATGGATTTTGAGTATTAGTTGGATAATGTGTGTCTCTTTCCAGATATAGATGAGTGTACCAGCACTAATCCATGTTTGAATGGTGGAACATGTGTGGATGGAGTCAATGGATACACATGTACTTGTATTCCTGGATATGAGGGTGTGCATTGTGATGTTGGTAAGTGGATATGATGTCATCTACTATTGAATAGGCGAGTCTGTCGCTAGATCACGGATTTTGAGTATTAGTTGGATAATGTGTGTCTCTTTCCAGATATAGATGAGTGTACCAGCACTAATCCATGTTTGAATGGTGGAACATGTGTGGATGGAATCAATGGATACACATGTACTTGTATTCCTGGATATGAGGGTTTGCATTGTGACGTTGGTAAGTGGATATGATGTCATCTACTATTGAATAGGCGAGTATGTCGCTAGATCATGGATTTTGAGTATTAGTTGGATAATGTGTGTCTCTTTCCAGATATAGATGAGTGTACCAGCACTAATCCATGTTTGAATGGTGGAACATGTGTGGATGGAATCAATGGATACACATGTACTTGTATTCCTGGATATGAGGGTTTGCATTGTGATCTTGGTACGTAGATAATTTGTTTTAAGACTAAATTCAATTTTTATTGCTATAACATGGATTTTGAGCATCATTCTAAGAATATTTATCTCCTTCCAGACATTGATGAGTGTGCTAGCAGTCCATGTTTGAATGGCGGAACATGTGTGGATGGAGTTGATGGGTACATATGTTCCTGTGTTCATGGATATGAAGGACCGGACTGTGAAGGTAGATCTAGTAAATGAAAAATATTTAATCCAAACATAGTACGTGCAATACTCAGGGCCCATAATGTTAAAAGATCCTCATTTCTGATTTAATCCAAGCCAAATGTCTTTAAAACACTGAATCCATAGAGATATTTAGATCGTTGTGTCAGATACATTCACCTCTCTAACTGTGAACTCAAACCCTGAGATAAATAGCTTTAATCTTTTAGTCCCTCGTCTTTCCATTTATATTTCTTTAGGGCATATTCTCCTTTTGTCAAAGTGGGCACTGTATGAAATTAAATCAGAATAACTTTGAAATCTGTACTAGGATACCAGTATCTACTGCAATAAACAAAGGTCATTTGAATAGTATCAAGATCATAGACTTTTAATAAATTGTCTTACCTGTTACAATTGTGAAATAATTTTTTTACTGTAGTATTTATTGTGTGTATTCATCAGTGTATATTGTAATGCATTTTCGTCACATTTCAGACATTGCTGGTCGCCTGTACGTTTCATCCATTTCTCCCTTTACTGACTTGAAGTTTATAGACGGACTTACATATGGCATGTGGGGCAAGGATCCCCTCAGTGACACAGCTAATGGAACAGTTATACAGATAACTGGTACTTCGTCACAACAAATGACCAAATACAGTTCAATGGCTGATTTTATATCAAATACAAATCCAGTATCACATAATCTGCGTAGGTATTCTCTTTCTTCTCTCCATTCTAGAGAGCTTCCTCGAAAGTATAATGAACACGTTTGTTAAGTCCAAAGTGTTCCGTTGGTCAAACTATGCTAGATCTGTACCAACTGACCAATGTGGTCGAGTTTTATTATTACTTTTGTAATATTTGACAGAAAAGTAAGTTCCAAGATGTTTTCGTGCACGTCATCCTTCCTCAAATGATACTTCAAGAGAATGCCGATTTATTAATTCAAGGAATCGATTTTTCATAAAAATGTACAAAGATATGGTGTATGTTTTAATTTGGTCTATCATTGTTAGCTTTGAATAGTTTTGCATGCAGCTAGTCAGCTCAAACTTATTTTAAGCAGTTAACCTGGTATTATCGATCCTAATTGGCGCTTGAAATCAGTTACCGTTTGCATTTTTCTGTAGAAAGTAAAAAGTTGTCATGAAAATGGTGATAATAGATAGGTATTTATCTTTACCGAAGCAGACTATGAAAATCGTTATTTTGACCTAGATTGATTTATCACAGAATCCACGTGGTATGTATTTAATGTATTTGTTCCATAAACATATTTTTACTTAAATTCTCATTTTCTCAGATCATTCTTGCGAAGGTGATGGATATGTTTTCTACAATGGATCGTTGTACTACCCAATGCTCAATTACAATAAAATTGTGCGCTACAATATAGATTTGGATCAGAGTGTAACGAGTACATTGCCCGTGGCAATTGGTACACATAACACATACCAATACCAATGGGGTGGCTATTCTGATATTGACTTTGCTGTTGATGAATATGGCCTTTGGATGATCTATGCGACATCTGACAATTTGGGAAAATTTGTAGTGAGCAAAGTTGATCCGATTGATTGTAGTTTTCTACAGACATGGATCACTGATTCTCCGACGAAAGGTATCACTGGGCAAGCGTTCATGGTAAGCGGTATGTTGTACGTTGTGAACTCGTATAGCAGCATGACTCACATATCTTACGTATATGACACCTTTTCAAGCACAGGGAAGACGTTGAGTCTGTCTGATATCCCCATTGGACCTGGTCACGGATACCTCACGCATATGTCATACATGCCCGGTTCAACATCATCTGGGCCAGTCTTGAATACTTGGGACGATATGTACGCATCAACATATGACGTCTCCTTGTCCAATTCAGTATCTTGGTGGCAAACGAGGATGTATCTATCTCATATTGACACTGCCATTGATATAAGATCTGGGGGTAATACACATGGCGCGTGGCTTATGGACCCGGCATTTGATTTTGTGGACAGAAAGTTTTGGGTACTTGAGGGCTATAATTCATTCAATACATTCCTACGATATGATAATTCAGCTGACTTCGTTGCTGACAATAACAGCGCTCTTGTTTCCCTTCCTTCCCTGTCTTGTGATGGGACCGGGCATGTTATCTGGAACGACTATTTTTACTGCCACGAGGCATATACAAGTAACATACTGAAATTCGACCTACTAGGCAATCCGGCACTGGTTTCCTCAACGCTCCTCTCTGGGGCAGGCAATAGAAACACGTATGCATACAAATGGGGTGGATACACAGATATTGATTTGGCCGTTGATGAGTCGGATCTGTGGGTCATGTATGGCGATACGATAGAAGCAACCGGTAATATAAAGATCGCTAAAATCAACAAACAAACGATGACCATTGAAACAACTTGGTCTACAGCTAGATCTAAGACTTCAAGTGGAAATGCCTTCATTATCAGCGGTATCATGTACGTACTGAACTCGTATAGCTCGCCGAGTTACATTGACTACGTGTACGATACGAATACAGGTACAGATGCATCCCTTGGTCCTTCGGACATCCCGTGGCCAGCCTCTTCGCATGGATATTTGACTCAGTTGACGTATATCCATGGCCAAGAACCCTCACTTCTTGCATATGATGATGGTTTCATCCAAGAGTATCCCGTGACATTGGTGCCAACCAAGCCCAATTGGTTACCATAATCGTGAGGCATTAAGGTTGACGTATACTTAGCAGAAATCGGGTGCAAATTAAAATGGCCAGACTATTTAAGTATTACGCTCACTTATTGGATTTTTTACAAAAGAAACGTGCTTTCATCTTTTGAAAGGTGTCTAACATATCACTAAAAGACGAAAGAATTTGGACTTTTTGAGCAATGTATAAATTGAACATATTGGACATGTTTCCAGAAATTCTGTTTATCGACCTTTCCGATAAAACTATTCTGACTACTTTTGAGCCACGTCTCAGAGGCCTACAGGAATACCTATTTCGGCATGTGAGTTAGATAGTCTCGCTTTGATTATTCTAATAATCACGTGGTGTAAAGACAGGGAGAACGCCCAGTGTTCAAAGATGACGTACGTCTCTAATGACGCCTGACCACCGACAACGTACATTGACAAGATATACCACCGTACACTTTAGGTGTACGGTGTCACTATTTACTGGTTTGAAGCGAAAACTTTGATGTTAGTTTGATTGCAAAAATTAATTTGAGGAGTACATCAAGGATTTCCTGTTTGATTTTGTGTGTATTCGATTTGGAAGACACGTTAAAAGATTTTCGAGCAGTGCTCGATTTTTTTCGTTGTTAATCTACCCATGCAATTGGTCAGTTTGGGAAATGTGTTTTTTACACATTTCCCTTGATCAATTTCTCCCCTGTCGCCTAAGAGTACCTAATATTTTTATGGGAATATGTTTCTCTAAACTACACAATTTAAGACGGTTGAAGGTTTTATGAATATTCATGTATTTGGTACAATTTAAAAAGTCAAAAATATACGTTTCCATCTCCAATGTACCTGTAAATGTAAACAATGCAATGATTTAATTTCAAAACGCATTAAAGAGATCGGGTCTCCTAAGAACACAATTAGAGTAACCCCCTGATTTTTTCGTGTTATTTGATGTAAAACAAGTTTGTTTATCAACTTATCAATTCTGAGGCTTGAATTAATTCGTTAACAGTATCAATTCGATGATTGTTCCTAGCCATGAATTTCCACTTACATCAATAGAAATTAAATTTAAAAAGCCCGCTCAAATTTGTTCCAGTCTGATTGGCTTTTTCCTTCAGATTATTTTGGCTTAGAGAAGGCATATTTATTACTTCTAAGGGGTTAAAATATAGATAAATCCCAAAAAACATTGTATTCTGTTTTCGCCTTATTGCGTTCAATTCTGACAGTTGGTTGTTCTTTTGGTTGTCCTGTTGATATCCTCAATATATTGGTGATATCGTGCTTATGATTTGGTCTCAAGATATATCTAAGGTACTCGATCTCTTTAAGGGTTTTATGAGTAACAAATGATGTTCAACGAACATGTACATGTATCCCTGGTACAGATAAATAGTCCATGGTATGACTTCCAAATATGAAGGATCCGTAGCACACTATTGCGCAGCAACATTTGAAGCAATATTTATGGAGGTGCATATGCCTTGATTCTTTTGAAATACCATTTGCTGAAAAAACGGCTTTCGGGTCGAAAAATGTCTTTCATCACAAGGGGTCAAAAAACGTTAATATTTTGATTCGAACTCTTATCCATTTTATAAGACTCAGACCGTTATTCTAAGCATACGAACAAAAAAATAACGTAGTAATAGGAATGGCAAAAATTAAAATTGTAGATCGATACACATAGGCCACATTTTATTTTCCTTCAAGATACATTTTGTACCGAAAAAATAAAAATGATAGGAAAATGTTGGCCCTGGTGACGGATAAGTAAGAGCAGTTTTTAGGGGAAAACTGAAAATTACCTATGCCCAGGGACCTATACCTTGAATTTTATCACTGAAATACATTTTTTAGTAAGGACTATCGTATTAGAACAACTTGTCAAAATTTGGTGTAAAAATACTGAATAGAACTGGAGATATTATCATTTCATCGATGTATATAAATAAAAATTATGGTGCCAAAAGGAGCCTATCGTCCTGAAAGGTATTACATAATAGGGCTCCATATGGAGCCCATCGTCGTGAAAGGGTGGTCTTACAAACTCTAATCACTCGAGAGGTGTATCAATACTCATTGCCGACCATTTAAATCCAAACATATTGAATATAAATAGAGATAACGAGGGGAGAAAGATAATGGTAAACATAGAAATACATGACATTATGTTTATTGTATTGTATTGTATCCTTTATTACCACAAGTGTATGGCAGGGCTGTCCACTCAGTCCGATCTGCTACATTTTAGCTACAGAGTTGTTTTCATGTAAACTAAGACAAGATATCAATATTTGGGTGTTGAAATACCTGGTTGTGACATGGGGCTCAAGTTGTTGCAATATGCAGATGACTCAACCCTTCTTTTGAAAAATGAAGCTTCATTTGCCAATGCCATGTTATTGATCGACAAATTTTCAATAATATCAGGTCTGAAAATTAATAAAAACAAAACTGAAGCCATGTGGCTCGGAACATGGAAATATAGACAAGATACCTTAGGTAATATTAATTGGAAGCTAAGTCCAAATAATAAAATTAAAATTTTGGGTATTACATTTTGTACAACTACCAGCGTAACAAATCTTGTACAGGACAATTTTGAGCCAAAAATACAAAAATGTGTTAATATAATGAAATCTTGGTCTCAGAGACATCTCACATTATTAGGCAAGATAACATTAGCAAAGTCTTTTCTTTCCTCACAATTTTTATATTTACTGCAAAGTTTTATATTGCCTGAACATCTTCTTAGAAGGATTAACAGAATGTTATTTAAGTTTATATGGGCGAAGGGAAAATTCAAGGAAGATGATTTAAATATGTTCCCGAAAGAGTTAAACGGGAAATAATTGTACAAGATTTTAAAAATGGAGGATTAAAAATGATTAATATATTTGATATGCAAAATGCTCTAGCATTTAAACGGATCAAACAAGATTTAACCATATTTCAATGTAATAATGATTTTAAAAATATTGTGAATACTGATAAAGTTCAAAGTTCAAAGACAGCTCTATTTTATGGCATAATGAAAATATCAAAGCTACAGGTAAAGAATTGTATTTTCAAAGCTGGATTAAGTGTGGAATAAATTGTATATGTGATGTTTGCAAAAATGGCCAGATCATTTCTTATGATGAAATTGTTTCCTCAGTAGGCAGAAATGCTGAAACATGGATGCAATATCAAACTTTGAAACAAGCACTCAAAAGGGAGATGATATTAGAATATCAAATTGTAGCTCCAGAAGATACTTTATACTTCAATGATACAGATGTGCAGTACTTAAATGTTCAAGACTTTAGGAAATTTTAATAGAAAAACGGGTTTGTGAAATTGTATTCAAAAATGAAGTTTTAACAAGAAAAACCTGGCTTAATGCAAAAAATTGTACAACAGCAACAGACCTAATTATACTACACTGGAAGATTTTACATTCAATATATCCATGTAATCTTTTACTGCATAGATATGGTATTTTAAATTCAAGCAAATGTACAAGCTGTGATGAAATAGATAATTTAGACCATCATTTCGTTAAATGCAAAGCAGTTGCTGAATTTTGGACTAAACATTTCCCAAATATAACTGCCAATCAAATATATGGAATAGGTAAAGTAAAGAAATATAACTGCCAATCAAATATATGGAATAGGTAAAGTAAAGAATTACAAAAATATACTGATAGCAAAGTTATCTATTCACAAATGGTATATTGAAAAATGTGTGAGTAACTTAAATACTCTTTATGAATTTGAAACCTCATCTTTGTACCATACCTGTAAATAATTATGTTAAACTGAAATAAATTTTATCAAAAAAAACAAACAAGTGTATATTGTGAGTTCATTTACAGTTTTTGTTTTGCATTAACATATTTACATAAAATTACATTTGCATAAGCATATTACGCTTTGCATACATTAGGAATACAGCCTTTGCTTTTAAAATCATTGCTTCATCATGGTCTGATTTGAAAGTTTGAAATATAATCTCATCATTACCAATTCTAAATAAATTGAGAAGTGCAACTCTTTCCGCATCTATGGAATTGCAGAAACGTAAAAAGTGATCCAATGTTTCTATTTCGCCAGTATCACATATATTACATTTTCTATCACCCCATTTTTTATTTCCATTAAGTGTTTGATTCATAAGCAGCTTGACCATTAATTTGCAATATTTTAAATCACTAGGGTATTTGAAACTGAGTGCCCACCATTTAAGTGGCTGGGCAAAACATTTTACACTTACATACAAATGTGTTGCACTTTTTATAGCACATTTAATCATAAACGATGCATTTTGGCTTTGACGTAGCCTACCTAAAACTAATGTTTAGTATCAGTATATGTTCCGAATGAAATAATAGCAAGAAATAAGTTTTCAGAAAAATTGAATACATGGATCTCAGAATACTTTCATCCAAACAGAAATACAATTGTGGGTGGGGATTTCAACTGTTGTTTGAGAGAACGAGATAGATTTCCAGTTAATCAAAAAAATAAAAACGATAGAATTAGAGCATTCTTAGAAAAAATGATAGAAAATTGTGAACTCAAAGATATATGGGGTAATAAAAAAGATGGTTTTACTTATTATGTAAAAATATGAATAGTAAAAGTAGAATTGAGTATATAGTACTATATACAGGGTGTCTCAAAAAAATGTACCCAAAAGTATATCAAGAGCACATATAAACCAATCAATATTTTCAGACATTTTTTGCATGGTCATATAGCCAAAACATGAAAGTTTTCTCCCCAATACACCATTTTTATTTCAGTCTTGTCTTTTTGATGCTTTAACCCTTTACCGTTTATACCACATAATCGATGTAACCTCATATTTCGATGATAGCCTGTATCCTTACTGCTACATTGTTCATCACATTTGATAATAATTCCGGTGGAATGTTTTGGATTTCTCTTTGGATGTTGCCCTTAAGTTGTCCTAGGTCTTTTTGCTTGGAATGAGCATTAAAACACTCCTTCAAATAGCCACAGAGAAAGATGTTTGAGGATGACGATGACAGAACAAACACAGATAATCAGGTCAATTATCGGCAAATGATTCAGGAGTTACCTCCCAGAGTTAGGTAGGCTAACCTGGAGACCAAATGATATCCAAATGAAAACACAGTGGTCTCAAATTGATACACAAACAAAAGCAACACTAGAATCCCAAGCAATGCAAATTCTTGAACCTCTGACCTCTCTATATAATGGGGCTATAAGACATTGTGAGGGCCTCCCTATTCACCATATTTGACGGCCCATACTTAGAGGCTCTGAGGCTATTTTTATGCTAACCCCAAGCTAAGAGACCTAGTCCAACTTAAGACCAGCATCCAAACAGAAATCAAAACATCCCCCCAGATATATCAAATGTGATGAACAATGTAGTAGTAAGGATGCTGACTGTCATCGAAATATGAGGTTACATTGAATATGTGGTGTAAGAGGTAATGGGTTAAAGTATCAAAAAAGCAAAACTGAACTAAAATCTGTGTATAGGGGAAAAACTTTCATCTTTTATCTACAAGACCATGCAAAAAATGTCTGAAAATATTGATTGGTTTGTCTATGGTGTTGATATACTTTTGGGTACACTTTTTTGAGACACCCTATATGTCACAAAACAATAAGCTAATTATAAAGCTATATTTCACAGGTTCTTAAAAAAGATCATAGGGCTATTATAACTGACATAAAAGTGTTAAATAAGAAAAGAGGAAATTAAATAATAATTTACTAAATGATGATAAATATGTAAAACAGATATCTGACTATACTAAAAGGATGAACTTAAATAAACACAAAAAGAATATCCCCAACTTCCACTTCATATAATTTTAATATCATACAATATAAGGAAATTAAATAATAATTTACTAAATGATGATAAATATGTAAAACAGATATCTGACTATATTAAAAGGATGAACTTAAATAAACACAAAAAGAATATCCCCAACTTCCACTTCATATAATTTTAATATCATACAATATAAGGAAATAAATAAATAACAACACACACACAATAAATCAAAAAGAGTAATCTGGGAAATTTTGAAATGTAAAATAAAAAAATGTCAATATCATTTGCTATAAACAAAAGTTAAAATAAAAAAATATAAAGCTTGAATTGCAAGATAAAATTGATCATCTTGCAACATTTTCTAACAGGTCTAAAAACAAAAACATTGAAGAAAAAATACAAAGCAAGAGATGGGAATTAATAAATGATTTAGATGAAATGTATCAAGATGAAGCAAATGGTTATTATATCAGATCAAGAGCAAAATGGATGGAAGAAGGTGAAAGGAGTACTTCTTACGTCCTGGAACTAGAAAGAAAAAGACAAAACATGAATGTTATTAATAGTTTAAAGACAAAATCTGGTGTTATTTCAAAAGATGAAGATATTTTAGAAGAAGCAGCAAAATTTTATGAAATTCTATATCAAACTGATAAGGTGAACATTGAAAATATAAATGTTTATTTAAATGAGACAAACGTGTAGCGTTAACCAACACAAATTGAAAAGTTTTTTTTTAGAAAATGACATTTCTAAAGATGAATTGAGAGAACTTTAAAAAAGTCCAGCATTAGACTTACTCCATAATTTTATAAAACATTTTGGAAGGAAATAGAAGAAATATTTTTTGACATGGTTCAAGCAACTTTTAGGATGAGGAATTAAGTGAGTCTATGAAACTGGCTATATTAAGTTTAACTTTTAAAAATGGAGATAGAGAAATATTACCTAATTACACGCCTATTAGCGGGGTCAGATGTCCTTTTTTTGTTCGGCTTTTTCAGGAAAGCAACAAACTTGGCACAGTTGTAGAATCATATGATATGAGTAAAAAATGATTTCAGGGCAAGTGATTTGGGGTGGTCTTCATGGATTTTTTAGCCTCTGACCACCCACCCCTACCAGACTGGGAGGGGTATATTGTTAAAATTAAATAAAAATGGTTTTAAAGTATTTTTCTTTAAATGACTTCATTTGGTGATTGCTTTGAGCCTTGAAATTGTGTAAAACCCAACTGAGAAGTTGTCTGTAACAAGAAAAAACTCATTTTAACCAAATTATCTTTTCTTTTTTTTTTTTTTTATATTTGATTTATTTCATAGTAAAATAGAATTATTACATACACATGTTGCGGCTTTGCAATGAAGCATTATAAGCCACAATTAAATAATAACAAGATTTAAAAAGAAAGTATGACAATGAATTTGCAATAAACAAAAGAATTATTGTGTACAAAATTATACAGTTGGTGGTGGAAGAAATACTTACACGCTTGCACACCTTTGAATAAAAGCTGAGGTGAGCCTTAAAATTTCAATATTAACTTCTTTTGGCAGACTTCTGTCTCCATACAAAAACAATGATAATTTGTCTTGCTGGTTTTTAAATGCTGGGTAATTAAAATTTAGAAGAGTAAGTGCATCCTCTAAATCTTTAAGATATTGTGATCTAAGGTTACAAGAGAACATGACATGAATGGATGTTTCATTGCTATACCCACATTTGCATGTAGGGGATGGTACATTAGTAAAATTGTGGGCGTAAAAATGGGACTGGAAGATCAGATCACAGCGCACCTTGTTCAGAGAAATTTCTTGGCTCCTTGTCAAGGAGATCTCAGAGGAATTAATGATATAAGTAGTCATTAATTTTTTCTTTACATTCGATTTAAAAATATTTAGATTTGGTGATTCTTTAATTTCGGGTGGGAGAGACTCCCAGTCAATGATGGATTTAAATACGCATGATCTATTTGAAAATGTTGAGGTTTTGATTGGAATTTGGTAGTCACGACTTCTTCGTGTTATTGATGGAAGATTTCTATGATATTGATTAAAAATACTCAAAACGTAGGATGGAAGTTTATTGTTGTAAGCTCGGTACATCAGGAAAAGTCTATGCATTTGTCTTCTATCAGATAGCTTTGGCCAATTTAAGCAGTTAAAGACTTTTGTTGAAGATGTTCCATGTAGTACACCTGAGCAAATGCAGGCTGCTTTGTAGTATAATTGATCAATGGATTTTAATTTATTCATATTTGCACAACCATAAAGAATATCGCAATAGTCGAAAATTGGAAGTATGAAAGATTTGAAGATTAATTCCAGGTGTTTTCCATTTAATTTGTTGCTTAGAGATTTAAGTGGGTTTAATAGTTTATCAATCCTCTTGGTGAGCTCTGTGATATGTTGGTCAAAAGTTAGGTGTTTGTCTAGTATGAGACCTAAATGTTTATGATGATCAACTCGAGGTAGAACATCATTACCAATTTTGAGGTCAGGAACGTTATATTCACATTTCCTTGGGTTTGAGAAAGTTATGTCTTTGCTTTTAGAGGCCTTAAAGTTCATTTTCCATGTCTTGGACCATTGGAAAATTGAATTAAGATCAGATTGTAAAATTGTGTTACTTTCAATGAGATTTGATTTGGAATATGGTTGGTATAGAGATGTGTCATCTGCATAAATATAGCATTTGCTTGATAAGGTTTCAGGGAGATCATTTATATAAATCAGGAAGAGTAGGGGTCCAAGAATAGAGCCTTGTGGAACGCCAGCATTTATATAATCCTGATCGCTCAAAACAGACTCTTGACCATCAAGGATAACTTTTGCTTGTCTCTTAAAAAGATATGATGCTAAAAGTGATAGAATACTTGGGCCAATTCCATAAGATTCAAGTTTTTTTAGTAGCAAAGAATGAGGTAAGGTGTCAAACGCAGCTGAAATGTCTAAATAAACCCCCCTTACATTTCCCCCAGATTCTATTTCATTTGTTATAAAATCAATAATGCTTAATAATTGAGCCTGAGTGCTGTGCCCTGGCAGAAACCCACTTTGAAGATTGTAAAATAGGTCATTTGATAGTAGATGGTCAAATAATCGTTTGAAAATGATACGTTCAGCTATTTTTGAAATACAACAAAGGAGTGTGATTGGACGGAAATTTTGAATATTAGATTTATCACCCTTTTTATGAACAGGTAAAATATGCCCAATTTTCCATTTTTGAGGAAAGGCTTGAAGAATAAACATTTTGTTGAACAGTTTAGATAAAATGGGAGAGAGGGCTGGTGCTGCCATTTTTAACATTCTATTACTTATCATGTCAGGGCCGGTTGCTTTATTTATGTTTAATGAAAGTAGTATTTCAAAAATCTCGGATTCATGGGTCGAAAGTATGTCAATTTGATTTGGAGTTCTGAGATTCAAAGAAATATTTCCAGCTTCTCCATCTAAATGAAAGTTTTTTATGAAGTGTTCCAAAAATAAATTTGCCTTCTCATTGCCTCTGGAAATACAATTTCCATTGTGGTCAAACAAAAACGGTATTTTTGAATTTTTAGATCTTCCCAAAAGTTTTGATATGATGGACCAATAAGACATGCTTCCATGTTTATACGAATTGAGCTTGTGGCGCAAATTTGAATCATGAATTTGCTTAGCTTCCTCTATGGCATTGTCAACTATTGTGCATTGTTCATTGTATTTTTGAAGGTAGGTCATGTTATGGGTTTTTCTAAATTTATAATGTAACTTATTTCTTTTATTTATCAGGGTTTTAATTTTGTCATTAAACCAAGGTTTGTCAGTGGATTTGAATTTAATTACTGAGTTTGGGATCAGGTCAGAGAATATTTTCAAAAGGTTATCGCTAAGCTGTTCCACAAGGTTATCAATATCGTTTACCGATTCTATTAACTGTTCCAAATTTGCTTCGCGTATTGTACTGTTAAGTAATGTAATATCTGTTTTGGAATAGTACCAAACCCGTCTTGAGTATGGCGCCTCTTTCAAAGTAGTAAAACAACAGTCAGTAGATAAAGTACTATGATCTGTGTATCCAATTGGAGGTTTAACTGTTGTATTGCTTATTTGATCGGGGTTGTTTGTAAATAAAAGATCAATACATGACCTACTTAAATTTGTAACTCGTGTCGGCTCATCTATAAGTTGAAAAAGACCTAACGACTCTGAATAATCATATAATATTTTACCTGCTGAGTTTTCATTATCTAATGCCCACCAGCTTTTACACCTGGCATTAAAATCACCTTTTATCAACATTAAGTCTATTTTAGAGTGAAGCAATTTACTACATGTAATGGAAAATCTACTAAAAAAATCCTGAGTCTCAGCTTGGTTTTGAGATGGTGAACGATAGTATGTGCCAAAAAGAATTGATTTAAAATTGATTTTAACTTCCACCCAGATAGAATCACCAAAGTCATTCATGCAGTCATGCCTAATTTTGAAAGGAATATCTTCATGGATATAAACTAATAACCCACGATTTTTATTTAAATAGACTGGTGCATGGAATCCATCAATAGAATAGTTATGTGAAATTTCTTCATTTGAAAGGTTTCCAACTTCACACAAACCAATAATTTTACTATTGTTAATATGTATATGATCTTTTAAAGCACTAAATCTGCTATTATCATTTGCTTTAATACTATTTATATTTGAAAAAAGGAAATTGGTAAGATCTAAATTTTTTCTAGGGCCTGGATTTTGATGGATATCATTGCTAAGGATAAGTAAAATTTGGATAATATTTGGGGCGTAGCAGGTAAATGGCAGAATAAGTAAAAGTAAACCACTGGTAAAGACCATCTTTAAGATATAAAATGAACCAAAGTACTTATATGCTTATGATGGACAAATGAAAGTATGCAGATGGTTACCATGCTCATTGGCATCACTATACAAGTGACAATGCACCCATACAAGGCAATTATGCACATCAAGAGTTGTAATTTAATTGGCAAGAGTGCCAACAAGAATAAACAAGCAAATATCAAAGGTAGAATGCACTTATGTATAAATTGTTTCATTTTACTGCATATAGATGGCATATTAAAAGTGCAATTAGCCTTATTGTGGTGGGCAGTGCTTTGATTACCATTAAACAGACCATTGCGTGCTCTCCAAGTGTTGATGCTCACACCCATTTTAAGCGAAAAATTTAGTGGTAAAGTAAATGCTCACTGCTTACAAAATGTAATTTATAAAGCTTTCATGGTGTGCAAAAGTGTAAGGTTTTCAGGTAACACTCTAAGTCTGTTAAAATATGGATATATAATATGGGGTGTCAATGAGTGTTAAGATCAAACAATTTGACCAAGTATGAAAGTATTCTTCCACCAAGTTTTGAAATCTTTCAACTGAAAAAAATAAATAATCTCTTGCAAAAGCAAAATATTTCCCTAGCTAGAGCAGGGAAGAAAATCAATAGGCTGACCAATTAATCAAGCTTCTGAACACATATAAGGAGAGGAAAGAAATTGAGGGAAGTGTCTAAAAACTTTTAAAAAATATATTGAAATAGAACCTGTGAGTTAATTCAATTTGTTATGACTTCAAATCAGGTTTGAATGTCTGCAGTAATTAGATTTGTTTCATGTAGCTAACTCCTTAAAAAGCAACTGGTTGTAGTATGTCAATTTATCTAATAATAATTCATTGTTTAAAGGGCCAAATAGGAACATCCAGTACTGTATTTCAAGAATGTGATGTCTGATAGTCCAGAAAAAATTCATAGTAGTAGAGGTTTAAGTCTTTATCACAGATAGAAAATATACCACGGGTGGCTCATGTATTTTTTGAGAAAAAAATTCTCGAAATTTCAATTTTTAAGTGCATGCAGCTCAGGGGTAACCTTATTTTACCTTAATAATTTTTTTAATATGCAATGTGTGCATCTCATATGAGGTCAAAATGATGCATAGAGCATTGTTTTGTCATATTATTCCTAATAAGATGTAAAAAAATTATTGGAAAATTTTCAAAAATCCAAATTTTCATTTTCGCTTCCAAAAGGCCAGGGGTAACCATATTTTACCTTAATAATTTTCAAGATATGTAATATATGCATCTCAAATTAGCTCAAAATGGTGCATATAGCTTTGTTTTATCAGATTACCCTTGATTAGATGTAGAAAAATGATTTTACATTTCTTAAAAATATAAATTTTCATTTTAGCTTATTGTGGCCTATGGGTAGCCATATTTTACCTTAATAATTTTCAAAGTACAAGACGTATGCATCTCAAATGAGCTTTAAAGGGTTGTTTAATCTTCTTTTGTCATATATTTTTTCTTGGGAATGTAAAAAATGCTTGGAAACTTGAAAAAATGATATTTTCATATTAGGCCATAAGAATTAGATTCTCTGTTTTGTGTCCTGGCAAAATCCAAATCATGCAAAGGTACAAGGAAACAAAAACAAACTCAAAAAACACAAACTTGTTTGCTGAGAAATGTATACATTTTATGGGCATTAAAAGGAATGACATACCAATTTGCAGTGATACAAACACAGATCTATACATTTATACAATATATTTAAATATAGGTATTATTCAAGGGTAAAGATAAAAAATGTATGCCTAAGTAATCAATAACACTGTCAATTTTGACGCACATCAATTTATCCACCATTTCGTCTGATTCTGATTGAATGAAATGCAATGTTACTTTCAGACCTTTGTGGTTGCTATTTGCATGTGTTTGTTTTTTCTGATTTAGTCAAAATCATGCAAGCAAGGGGACGCAAAACAAAGAATCTCATTCTTACGGCCTTAGCTTTTGACGTCATTTTACCGTAATAATTTGAATAAAGATATATCACACTTGTTACTCAAACGAGCTCAAAATGTTGATTATAGTCAAGTTTTGCCATTTATTCCTTCTGAAATAAGAAATAATGATTAAAAAATTACAGTAAATCTCAACATCCATTTATTTCTTTTTAGTACCACTAGCTCAATACTGTACTATAGTTTTATCAAGCACTTTTCTAAGATTTGAAAATGTTTGACAGTCCAGTTTATACTGAGTAGTAGCATTGTTGAGATTCTGTGTATAATCATTTGAAAATATAATCCATAAAACATAATCAAACAGGTCAGGATTTATAGATTCTGACAGTCTCCCCTACAGCTACATAGCCCAGAGCAAATGAGATATGGTTTCAAACAACATTTGCATATGTTCCCTCGACACTCCTTAAACATCAAACACGTTTTTGCATGCCTCGGATGCAACATCTTTTGTTATTATACAGATATCCGCCTCATAGGACCTACATTTTTATATGTTGTGGCCTCAGTATCAGCAGTGGGAGTAGTCCAACCACATTCAGGTGGTGATAGAAACTATGGGTTAGAATGCATCAGAATAACAAATGACTCTACAACTGCAATGATTCTAAAAAAGATTCAAAGTTTAAAAACAACTGCAATAGCTCTGGGTATACACCTTCCATTCCTTCAAATCAGATGATTTAGAGAAGTAGTAGAATGCAAAGGTGACATATCATATCCATTGATTGCATGAAAAATTGGGAGCGCTAAACATTGGTCTTGTAATATTGTGGGTAGGTAGATATTGGAAGGATTTCCCCTTACCATATGCAATCCAAATTGACATTTTCAGTTTTTCTACACAAGTTGCCACCAGGATAAACCACATCAAAATCAACTGTTAGGCAATGATTGAAGCAGTCTCTCGTATGGAGAAATATCCTTGATGGCGCCTAAGACATTGCATTACTTGGTCACTATCATCTTTCCATGTTCTTGAGGGTTTCAGTGTTGATGCCTGGAAGGAGGACAGCTCCCTCTTGTTCCCACTACATCTTGGATTGCATTTGGTAAAAGAAAATCAATTCAATAACTATCTGTGCATGATATTGCAAGATCAATTGGCCATGACCAAAGTTTAGTCCTCCCCATTTTTCATTCAATCATGCTATGCGATGTCACATCTGCATTTAACTACTACTCCAAATCATCTGATTTGGAGGAATGGAAGGTGTACCCAGAGGTGATGCAAGTGTTCTTAAACCTTATATCTTTATATAATACTTCATTGATTTATCATTTTATAGAATAGAATATTTATTGAGTACATTCACACCCCTGAGGGTCAGGTACAAGAAAGTGCAGTACACAAAAAGAATATATATGATTTAACACTAGACTACTATATACTACATATAATATATGCTTACTACTGTAAAATGTAAAATATGTATTACTACAAAATGCTTTTTTGCGCAGCAGGAATTAGCCTTTCTAAATTAAGTATTGCTTTCTAAAATTCGGAAGGCATCACTAATATATTTTGCAACCTTGATGCAATCTTGATTTATACAAGTTAAGAGGTATATAAATTGATTTGTTTGTGCTTTTGCCGTATCAGACAATTCAGTTTGAAGTAATAATCTTTCATTTTGATATTTTTTACACTTCATCATAAAATGTTCTTCATCATCAATAATATTGCAATGGACATTGAAAATTATTATCTTAAGTATGGTTACCCCTGGGCTGTCAAAAGCTGTCAAAATTTATATCTCAGTATGAATATATGAACATATGAATATGACAAAATGCCATTTTGAGCTTATTTAAGTTGCAAATGTGACATATCTTGAAAATTATTATGGTAAAATGAGGCCACCTATAACCAGTCAAAAGCTAAATCAAAATCTGATCATTTTTTCCATCTCCTTAGAAATGATATGACAATACAAGATTATATACACCATTTCAAGCTCATTTGAGATGCATATATGTAACATACATTGAAAATTATTATCTTAAGTATCATGGGTTACCCCTGGGCTGTCAAAAGCTCAAATATAAAATTTAGATTTTTAGATATTAGATATTTAGAAATATCAAATTATGTTTTTATATATTATTAGGGGAAATATGATAACAAGACTTCTGGTATATAAACCACTTTGAGCTCATTTTAGATGCATGTGTAATAATATGTAATTATTTATGGTCAAATAGAAAATTCAGATTTTTAAGAAATGTCCAATAATTTTTCTACATCTTATTTGGGGTATGATAAAACAACTGTATGTACCATTTTGAGCTCATTTGAGATGCATATATTACATATCTTGAAAATTATTACGCTAAAATATGGTTACCCCTGGACCATCTGAAGCTTAAATGAAAATTTAGAGTTTTAAGAATTATCAATCATTTTTCTACATCTTATTAGGGTTAATATGATAAAAAAAAGACTAGATGCACCATACTGAGCTCATTTGAGATGGATATATTACATATTTTAAAAATTATTAAGGTACAATATGGTTACCCCTGGCCCTTCAGAAGCGAAAATGAAAATTAGATTAAAAAAAAATTCCAATCTTTTTTTACTTCTAATTAGCAATATTATGACAAAACAAGACTAGATGCACCATTTTGAGCTCATTTGAGATGAATATATTACATATTTTGAAAATTATTAAGGTACAATATGGTTACCCCTGGCCATTCAGAATCGAAAATGAAAATTTGAATTTTTTTTATTCCAATCTTTTTTGTACATCTAATTAGCAATAATATGACAAAACAAGACTAGGAGCACCATTCTGAGCTCATATGAGATGCATACATTGACTATCTTAAAAATTATTGAGGTAAGATAAGGTTACCCCTGAGCCAAATGCACCAAAAAATTGAAATTTCGATAATTTTTTTCTCTGAGAATACATCAGCTACCAAAGCAATATTTTCTATCTGCAATAAACAATTATACTTCTATTACTGTGAATTTTTTTAAGACTATTAGTCATCACATTCTTGAAATACAGTAATGGATGTCCCATATTTGGCCCTTTAAATAATGAATTTTTCCTGGATAATTGGGTTTAAATGCATGTTTCTCACTAAATACCACTTCTAAAATGAGTTTTACATCATTTCAAGGCTCAAAGCAATCACCAAATGAAGTCATTTAAACAAAAATACTTTAAAACCATTTTTATTTATTTTTTATAATTTACCCCTCCCCACCTGATAGGTGTGGGGCTCAGAGGTAAAAAAATCCATGAAGACCACCCACAACCACTTGCCCTGAAATCATTTTCCACTCAAATTATATGTTTCTACAAATGTGCCAAGTTTGTTGCTTTCCTGAAAAAGCCGAACAAAAAAGGGGTTATATCTGGACATCTGACCCCGCTATATAAGTTTAACTAATTATGATTATAAGATAATTGCTTTTACTTTGACAGATTAAAACATTTGGTAAAAAAAACTTGTAGGTATAAATCAATCAGCGTACATAGAACATAGATTCAAAGGTACAAATGCACGACTACTAATTGACGTTATTAAGTATGCAAATGAGGAAAATATACAAGGCATTTTAATTAGTTTAGACTTTAGAAAAGCATATGATATGTTAAATTGGGTTTCATGTTTAAAGTCTTGGAAAAAATGAGGTTTGGGGAAAAATAATGGGTATTGTTCAAGAGAAGTTAAAATTGAACGAGGTATCAGACAAGGGTGTCCATTATCTGCCCTATTATTCATATTATGCACAGAAATAATGTCAAATAACATAGAAAAAATGCTAAAATAGAAGGTATAACTATAAACAATAATGAAATTAAAATATTACAACATGCGGACGATACAACAATTATATTAAGACAAAAAGACTCAATAATATATTTTCTCGAAGAAATAAACAAATTCTCAAAATTAAGTGGCTTAAAGTTAAACTTAGATAAAACACATGGTATATGGCTTGGAAATCAGAACAATGAACCAGATTTATACAAGGATATAAAATTCACAAAGGAACCAATTAAAGTCCTTGAAGTTTATATTGGAAATGATCTTAAAAAGTGTGAAGAATTGAATTGGGACCCAAAAATTTTAGAATTCGAAATATTATTTGAATCGTGGAAGAAAAATAACTGACCTGTTTTGGAAAAGTTCTTGTGATTAATAGTTTAGGGATTTCAAAACTAATTTATAATTCTTCAATACTAAATGTACCTGATTATGTTATAAAGAAAGTTAATAAATTAATTTTTGATTTCTTATCGAAAAGAGATAAAAAAAGATAAAAGAACCGTGTCACCGAACGACTTGCCCGCGGTGGAATTAGTGTCCCCTCAGTTACGGGAAAAAATACTGTCAGGTAAACACATTAAACCTTGCTTCACTGTTGATCCCTAATTTCAAGCCAGAGAACGAGATCATTAACCGTCATGTGCTAGTAGGTGACGAAGCTATAGCTCTCAAACCGTTAATGGTACGTTCACACCAACGGCGCTTTGATGGCGCTTTAAAGCGGCTTGTAAAGCGGCACCAAAGCGTAACAAAGCTTAATTAAAGCGTCGGGGTCGTAATAGGTCGTAGAAAAGCTCGGGAGTAAAGCGGGATATTCGGCAAGAGCGCTAAAAAATTTAAACTGTTTAAGCGTTCGCACCAACGGCGCTTTGATGGCGCTTTAAAGCGGATAGTAAAGCGGCACCAAAGCGTAACAAAGCTTGATTAAAGCGTCGGGATCGTAATAGGTCGTAGAAAAGTTCGGAGTAAAGCGGGATATTCGGCAAGAGCGCCAAAAAATGTTAAACTGTTTAAAAATTTTGGGCGCTCTGTTACGAATTGATTGAAGCGCCGAGAGCGTATCAAAGCTTAACAAACCGTAACAAAGCTCAACAAAGCTTGACTCAAAGCGTAGGAAAGCTTAACACAGCTTGGTTCAAAGCGGGGACCCCAGTCTATTCACGGTCTGTTACCACTTGACACGCTTCGTTAAGATGTCTCAAGATTTGCTACGATCTGGCATGAAGATCTGACACGAGGTCAGACGCTTTCATCAATATCTGACACTCTTTGTTACACTTTCCTGAGGGACTCTCAAGCTTTCCAACGAATTGAGACGCTTTAATCAAGGATTGAAACGCTTTGCTAGGCTTTGTTACGCTTGAAAGTTTTCACACGCTATATCACGCCGTGCGACAAACGTCATGTCTTCTTCAGATAGGTCATGCTCTGGTCCATCTGGAATTTCTGGATCTCGTTGTTCTGCCATCGTGTTCTCGAGTCAAAGATGCAATGGTTTTATGGATCTACTGCATCTTTATATAGTCATTGGATCAAAAGCGGCATGGAATCGGCGATCTCGACATTTTCCAATGCGTGACAGAGCTTAACAGAGCGTAACAATGCACAACAGAGTTTTGCAATCGTATCAGAGCCTGATTTAAAGCGTAATAATGCTTATCAAAGCTTTTCAAAGCGTGATTTCAAGCGTAACAAAGCCTGATCAAAGCGGGATCAAAGCGTGAGGAACCTTTTACGCTTTGGATCAAGTTTTTCTGAGCTTTGTTACGGTTTGTTAAGCTTTGATACGCTCTCGGCGCTTAATCGATTCGTAACAGAGCGCTCAAAATTTTTTAAGAGTTTAAAATTTTTTGGCGCTCTTGCCGAATATCCCGTTTTACTCTGAGCTTTTCTACGACCTATTACGACCCCGACGCTTTAATCAAACTTTGTTACGCTTTGGTGCCGCTTTACAAGCCGCTTTAAAGCGCCATCAAAGCGCCGTTGGTATGAAGAAAAATGACAAAAATGACGGCGCTTTGCTCGCCGATTTAAAGCGTGGCATTCGCCGTTGGTGTGAACGTACCTTCAGTCAGTACCATGTGATCAAAAATACCATAACGTATTTCACAGCTCCCTCAATTTTAGGATAATAAAAGACGTATTGCCCGGCGTATTGCCCGCCCGGGAATTCTGACAACTACACTGGACGAAAATAAAGTGTACCATTCAATGATACTTGTACGTAATTATGTTCACTTATGGATTAATGATATATTAATTGATTAAAATAAATGATCATAGGGAATGTCTAGCAATGATATAATAAAACAAATATTTCATTCTATGTTCGGGCAATACCTGTTGCACTTTCAATGATTTTTGCATCATGTATTTCCCTCGCCCTACGGGCTGCGGGCAATACATACCGCAAAAATCATTGAAAGATGAACAGGTATTGCCCTCCATAGAATGAAATATTTGCTTAATATTCATCTGTCACAACTTAGTCCAGTGTAATTTTAATTGTATATATTCGGGGGTACATTTTTATGATTAATTGACCTTTTGCGATCAGAATTCAGGAATTTTGTTTATGGATACTGTTGTCACGTGTTTAGTCTTATTGGTGTGACGTCACATAGAAATGATATTAGAAATGATGGAATCACGAAATGGCGGACACGTGGCAGTTTTGAGCTAAAAATATTGTCGTTTCTTTTATGAAAACCATGGGTCGGATATTTACCAGGTATGCCGATTTGACTAGATCATGAGTTTATCTATGTATATGCGAAGTTTGGGTGAAATTCATATTAAACATCGATGCCTATAAGCGCCCCCCGTTTTTGTCAAAACCGGGGGGGGGCGCTTAACCGCTATCTAAATCATGTCAGTAAGATCTTAGACTTGGTATATGCTTAGCATGAATGTTGATCTAGTCAAATCGAACGCGTTTGTGAAAAATTAATCAATAAAGCATAAAACATAGAAGATAATCTCTCAAAATCAAGCATCTAAAGCTGGCTGGCCTAATTGTGACGTCACTAAAAGATAGAATCCATTCGTTGATCGCAAATCGTCAATTAGACATCAATAGTTTGTCATTCCATATATGCACGGACTTTAAAGTCCGTGCATATATGTGAGGGAGGAATATAACAGTGAATAATAAAATAAATATTTAATTCTATTTTTGGTGAATGCTTGACACTTGACGCTTTCACAAGATATTCAACTTGCACTTCGGGCTTCGTGAAATATCACTATTGAAAGATGCACAAGTATTCAACCTCAATAGAATTAAATATTTGTATATTATTTCTGACTGGTGTATATTGTAACTACTAAACAGTAGAAAGAACACATTGAACAGACTCAGTGAAATACATGTCTCAAGAAAGGAATCGTGGTACATAGATTTGTACAAAATATTTATTGAACATATAGCGCATTTTCTGAAATTCGTTCATATGATAAGTAAAACTAATATTTGTTATACAAATGATAATAAGATAGCCTAATCATTTACATATTGCAGGATAACAACCGATGGGGACAGTGGATAGCACAGATCAAATGATCACACAGTGATGGATGAACTCCAATACTGGCATAAAGTGGGCGTTGCAATACTCAGTTGAATGCTGCTTAACTCTTACATTGAGCACACAGATACAGAAAAGACAATGCAAAGGTATGTAGTTTAAGAATACTCATGTCAGCATGTACATATACTAGCTAATCTTTTCACTACAGTAGGTGTCGAGTTTGCAACTGTTCTCAACAGCTGCTCATATCATTAGCTAGCCCTTGACTGTCAAGTCTGATTATGAATTTCCATAACCCTCATATGGCAGTGTAATCATGTAACAAAAGTATTGTATCTTTTTTAAAGAAACTGATGTAAAATGATATTTTCTTTTCTTTTAATATCAATTACAATTTTGAATATACATCACAATATACGAGTATATATATCGATTTCAATGTAAGTGAACATTTATAAATAATATTACTGATGTTTGTTTTCAGATACTCATTTATGATTGACCTGATTGAGGGCCTTGCAACTGCCTCCTGTCCTGCACTTTAGTTAATGCACTAAGCCATTGGCCAGGGATATTACCTGACAACAAGAAAAGCAGTATGTTCTGTGAAGCCAGCTAGGGACCTGTCACCATTCCAGGACAGAATGTGGAAAGGGTTTCATTTGAAATGTTTCTTCTTAACAGCAAGAGGAGAGGATATGAATTTGGGCAACTCCTGCTGGCAGACACATTGAACATGAATATATAGTAATACTATAGCACAGAATATATCTCATTCAATACCTTCTTCAACCAACAATCTGTAGGTTGAAATGTAAAAATGATGGGAAAAAATTAAAGGAAAATACAAGGGGCATAAATCAATCAATCTAAATGTCCAATTTATACGACTGTAACTTTTCAATATAAATAATGAATAAAACAAACAAACAAACAAACTAAGCATGACTTGTCAAGTTAAACCATAATCTGTTGCCATGGTAACATATATTCATTGCCATAATGCCAACAATAAGTTAAAACTTTGAGCAGATTTTTTTTGAGGATAGAATTGAAATCAATCTGGACGCTAGTGAATTAATTGTACTGTAAATTGCAAATTCTTACAAAATGTTACATCCACTTACCCGTTGTCATGGTAACAGATATTGATATATGTATGTGTGAAATTCTCTTATCTTCTATACATGTATTGATCCAGAATGATTTAATTAACTTCATATTTATATTATGTATTGATATCAGTAGACAAAATAAGATACAAATGTAATAATTAATTGTTTTTGTAATACCATCAATATTTTGGTAAAAAATCAAGGATTTTAGTAGAAAATGAGCTTTGATAAGATTATAAACGTTATGGTCGGCCGACGGTGCTATGTATTGTTCCAGATATCATCTGCAAATGACAAATTCATGGGCAAATATATTTTTGTCTAGCTTTTTGTCCTTTTTTATAATTTATATTTGATTGGATGTGATGTAGGGGCAAATGGATTAATTCATGATTACCTATGAATTGTATTTTACAGCGTTATTTTTCTAATAAGTAAAATGGCGGCCATATTGATGACATCATATCTAATTTGCATATTTGAATAATTTATTCATCAAGATAATCATTTTAGCTTTCCAACGATGTATCATACATGGTTCCATCGGAAATAATGACTAAGTTATGAAGTCAGATATACCGAGGCCTAATTTTCTCTATTTTACCATGAAAAGTCTAGCACTGAGGCAAAAGCTCTTCATTCTTGAATTAGCAGCAAAATGAAATATTTGCCTTTTTTTGTAGCATTGATAGGGTTAAAGATGGATTTTTCGTTGATGAGCAGTATATTCTGAATAAATTGATAAAGAAACACAATTGGATGATAGAATATATACGAATAAAAGGTTATTTAAATAACCTCACCCAAAATTTGGATAGAAAAACAGAAAAATATACAAATATAAAAGCAAAAAAACAATTTCCTTATGAAAGATGGTAAATGGATACATATACAGCATATCAATGCTAAACGATTGTATAATATTTTACTAGAAAGTAAACAGGAAAGAAGCATTATGGAAAGACATTGGGCAACAATGTTCAGCACACCAAGATGTAAAACTTTCCATTGGAAAGCATATGATTCAAAAATTAAAAATATGATATAAAAACATGCAGAATTTAATTTTAAGCTTTTCCATAATATTTTAGCGTGTGGTAATACTATAGTAGCCCGGACAGAATTGTTCAATGGTCACTTTTTCCTTAATAACTTTTTTAATTTTCAGTATTATCATAGTCTGATCACATATTTGAAAACTAGAGTAAAATTCTGACATACAAAAAAAATATTTAGGGAATATCTCTTAATTAATTGAAATTATAGGCCTTCATAGTATGACTCATATTTGTTCAAAATGGCGGCATATTTTGTGAATTTGAATGTTCAGTTGAAAGTTAATATTTAAAGATTGTCATAGAACTATAGGGCCATGCTGCCACAGTTACAATCCTGATGTAATGCAGCAGCAACTGACCTTCATCAAATACAAGAAATTAACTCCATCCGAGGGTATATTGAATCAATTCTATTGAAATGTTCGGGGTTGTGTTCAAGAGGATTTGAAAAGGTGGCGCCCCAATGTGTGGGATGTGATGAGAGTAGGTCCTCAATCTTTTCAAGAGCTCCAAACAGCCATCTCAGAGGCCATTGAAAAGCTGAAGAAAAATTCACATGCATGTCAAGGATGGATTAAGAGGCCTGTGACTGAGAAATACATTACAAACTGTGGCAGGATGACCCTATAGTTGCACAGGTTAAACGAAACTAGGGTTGCAAATCCACTACGAGTAACAATGGAATGGCCAAAAAACGTTAAGTCCTGCGACCTTACCAATATACTGTACATACAATGTAAAAACCTTTTTAAGTACTGGTATACATACAAGTCAATTAAAAACAAAAGGTTATAAATGCAGTCATTACCTCATACCATGGCAGCAGTCTACATGATTTCGTAGGCCTGTGACATTTCTTAAATATTAACTTTCAACTGAACATTGAAACCACAAAACGTGCCGCCATTTTTGAACAAATATGAGACAAAATGGTGAATTCTGTATTTGCGTCACTCATACTATGAACACCTACAATATCAATAAATAAAGAGATGTTCCTTAAATATTTTTTTGGTATGTCAGAATGTTACTCTAGTTTTCAAATATGTAATCAGATTTTGATAATACTGAAAATTAGAAAAGTTATTAAAGAAAAAGTGACCATTGAACAATTCTGTCCGGGCTACTATACAAATGGAATAAAGAAATTAACCAGTATTGTAGTGTATTGTAGTGAATGTAGAGTGATACAAACTCCAAAACATTTATTACTGGACTGTAAGATTGTACAAAATATTTGACAAAAAATTAGAAATATCTTAAGATGTGATATCTAATGAAAACATTGTATTTTAGGGTTCTATATGTTGGAAGGCAATGTCTCTCAGTCAAGAAATGTAATTCTCACAAAAGGTTGGATACACAATTTATTCCAATTGGGTTAAGAACTCAAATAATATGGACAGATACAAGAATATAAATTTTGAAAACACTAATCAACCGACTGAAATTATACATAAACAATTTAGATATGATGAAGAGTGAAAAAAATGTTGTTCTAAAAATAGCTTAGGGATCTTTTAAAAAAATTGAATATACTATGTATGTGTATTGATGTATTGTCATGTATTATAATATATTGTATAATTATGTTTAATTTGCAAACAAAATAAATAAATAAATAAAAAACGTAGAAATATATATTAATTTTACTGTAGGTGTCGGTGTTTAATTAGTGTAAATACGTAAGTGTGTTTTTCAGATTTTGCTTGATTTTTCGAATATGAGCCAAGCAGATTAAACAAAATTGTGTGGAATATTTAGGTAATTTATGATTGGGAACATATTAGTTTTCTTACCATTTAAAACATTTTATTACCAGATGTTTTCCATATAATCGCAAGGGGTCAAACAACAAATTAGTAATAGTGTTCATGTTTTATAAAACATAATACAATAACAAATAGGTAAGATTTATATCTAATTGATTGTTACAGAGGTATTGGAATGTTCATATATTCCAAGGGCATGTCCAATAATCAATTAGAGTCATATGCAATCGAACGCCTTACAATTCTTCCTCGACGTTACTGCTGGCTATCATCAAGTTTTCTGATGGTTGTTTCTTCTTTGACCTTACCGCTGGATATAAGCAGGTTTTGGAAAGATAATAAGAGCAATAGGCCCTCCTTTATTTTTAATGTTCACCGCTGAGTAAAAATGTATTGAGAACCATTTGTGAAAAACTAGCATAATTTAAGCATTTGTCATTCTAACATAAAAGTGATTCATTTGTAGCATTAATTTTATCAATACCTGAGAAACAATACAAAACGTCGCTACAGTGATTACATAATATTTTCGTAGTGATAAGAAAAATAACCTCAAATGTATAGCTTAGAAACCTAGATCATATATTTAAAAATTTTATGTATTATTTTCTGTTGCATTATGTTCTCCAAATTGTGAAAAATTTGGATTTTATTTTTTGGTAATTTTTTTACCTCTGTTAATGGCAGGCATAATTTAGCCCCTTATACCTAACTTCGGGTCTTTGTGGTTTAGTATTCCCAGCGTTAACATGTATACAAGTCTTGCAAAATATTATTATGAATGAAAAAACTAAACAAAGGCAACTTGGAAAATGTATTATCAAGATGTTAGCCAAAAGGCGTGAAATAGTAACAGTCAATGGTCTCTCATAGGTCGGCATCGGCCAGGCGCTGTTTTAACTTATATTAAATATGTTTTGTATCTTAATGTAACATTTTTACTTTTTAGTGCGTGAGACTTTAATGAATAAAGGTCAATGTGCAGTATGGCAAGTTATTGTAGACAGTTACATCTTTCACCATGAAAAATTCTCTGAAAAATTATGGATTAGGACCCAACCTTGTCACTTTTCTAAAAATGCAAGGCTTATTCTCTAAAAGAGGATCTTGTTTTTCTCAATTTAAATATATCAAAAGTTTCTTCTACACTATATTAAAAACTTCTGAAAGGGGAATGGGTATTGAAATGCGATAAAGTTAAAAACCACATTTCCCATGTTATTTTCCCATAGGGAAAACTCATGTTATCCATTGTTTTCAGCATGATTTTGGTCATCGAAAATTGATATCTTCAAAACTAGACTTTCAATACCATGCATTCTACTTTGCATTCTACTACTAAGATGTTTTGGACCCCTTGTTGAATAATCTTTTCATGCAATAAAAATCAGAAAAACAAGATCCTCTTTTGAGCAAATAAGTTCAACATTTTGAAAAAATTGTTGACGTGGGGTCCCCATTTATAGTTTTTCGAATTGTTCGATCGATATGTTTATCATCATGGGGACTTCACTTGAAGGAAAACATATTGTTTTAATAAAAAGAAACACTGTATTTATGCCTTGAAAGTAGTCATGGTGAAAGATATGACAGTCTAAAATCACTTGCCATACTGCACATGGACCTTTACTATTACTACTATAATTCTTTCTCCTGCTCATAACATTCATGCACTCCATCAATTCTCCTATTTTATATCAAATTATTTACCACATCAGAATGATGATTAGTGTACTGTAACACTATTTGATCATATCATATTACTACTACATGTATATCCGGTAACATGTATTTCCAAGCATTGTTATCCAGTAATGAGCATTTCCCAATATTATTTTTACTTTCATTGTGCATCTTCACATGAGAAAAGACAAGACAACAGCTGCCGTCTTTCAGATTACTGATAACATTCTTGGTTTCAAGCCGCGTTCCATTTCATTTTTCTATTGAACTTCTAACAAATATGGCTTTTGGATGTCCATTGAGTTAAAGTCTCAAGTGACTTTATCAGGTGAATATGGGGCATTGTATAAAAAGGTTCAATGTCAAGACATTCCATTGTAAGATTTGTTTTCGTTGCTTTGTGAATTGGTACATTTATAATGTGCAATATATTCCTATTGATTCAGGGACCATTTTTCTAAGCACGTGTATAATATTTCTAATACTGGTTAGTAACATTTCATAGTTTTGATATGTATCAGTGATATCATTATACTAGAACTTAACACTATAGCAACAATAATACAATATTGAACAAAACAAAACATTGATAGGAAATACAATAATAAACACTCTTTCAAATGGTTATATTCTAGAAATTTATCGCATTTTACCGATATTCTGGAACTGCTCCGTATACTTCTCACCACCGTTACCATGGCAACCATAACTTTAACATATTTAGATGATATGGGATGAAAGTTGGTACACTCCCCTCCATAAGTTTGGCAACCTTAGCTTCCCCATTGAACTACGTGTTAAAGCCTCTTTACCTTTGCATTTTTATTTACTTAACCTACGATGAAAATACTTATACTATTGATGGAAACGTAATTTGACTTTATTTCCAATACCTCCAAATTTTCTCAATTTTTTTCCATGTTAACCAATGGGAAATGGTAGGGTTGCCCCAAGTCATTTGACAGAATACCCATCGACCCGAGTCCTTGCAAAAATACAAGTTAGGCAAGCAATTGAATTTGCTAACTTTATTTAACAAAAAGTTGATACGTTTCTTCAGTTCAACAAAGTTATAAGTCTCTAAAGTCAAAATTGTTTTTCAAAAAACCTCTTCCATTGACACAGGAGCCGAAAAATGCTTTTCAAAAATGACTTTGAAGCTCTGTAACTTTAGTATTTACCAAGTAAACTAAACACTTAGTGTACAAAAGAGTTAGACAATTCAATTTTCTATATACATATATTTTTTGCTGAATCTTTTACTGAATAGATATCTTGATTTCTGATTTGCCCCAAACCCACCATTTTCAATTGGTTTACATGGGAATGACGATTTTCAAAAATTCATCAAAATCATCAATTTTCGACCTACTGTAATTGAGGAAAAAATTGGGAAAATTTAGAAGTATTGGAAATAAAGTCCGTTATATTACCAATGTAACAAAAGCGATGGTCTAAATGCATGAATTGCAGCTTTATTTAAAAATCCAGTTCCAAACTGAGAGCATTCCTAAAACCTAGACTATACTGTCTAACTTTGTGCCAAATGATGATCCGCAACATGACTTCAACGTAAGTTTAAATCGAGAAAATATCCAGGAAGTTCATCCATTTTGTTACATTGACGTTCCGTAAAAGCAACTAGTTGTGGAACAGTGATGATGTCCGTACAATATCTAGCTATAGCGACAAAAGAGCTCTGCTTGAGAAGAAATTGAGAGATGATAGCTGAATTCAAAATGGCCGCCTTTTTTGTAAAAAAGACGATCTTTTATAATTCAAATACCAGTGGACAGATTTGGTTCAAATTTTGTATGCTGATACCTAGATATAAAGGAACTCAAAACATTATTTGAAGCATATTTTAATCATTATTTTCAAACGCTCCAGAAAATTGATATTCATACAGAAATTTATAATTTAAGTTTTTTGGTATTATTCAGCCGCGGAAAACGAAGAACATTTACTGCTCTGGTTATACCATCGTCATGTTTCACTATGGACAGCTGAAGGAAACCTTTCCCATATTTACGGTGTTTGATGATACCGTGTCCTCCACCAAAGGGCGTCATTGGATTGTTGCGAAAATGGATCACATTTAAACCACGTGGTGTCGTAAAGATGTAATCTCCCCACAATAAATATTCTCCTGGATAAAGAGTCTTGTTATATGTACCTCCTGCTTTGAATTGCTCATTTATCAGAAGAACGAGTATAATTTCTTTTATCAATGGCGGGTTTTCGTAAAAGCGCGCCTTTTTGCCATTTGACTCCATAACCAAACGATATGGATTTACATTATATGCGACAGTTAGAGTTGTGAATGTAACATTCCCAAGGACTACGTCAGTGCCATTGTATATCGCGTCATCAGTTATCAAATCACTCAGATCCAGTCCAAATTTATTCTTAAAGTGATCAAGTGCTCTTCTTCCTGAAAAATACGCCATCTTGATAAACGCCATCCTTTACCATTGACGGGTACAGGGGATAGCGAGACAGGTGTGTAAAAATATGCACAAATATACGAACAATCATAATGTATACATAAAGGTACTGGGAGGTTTTTGATATAGGGATTATTCTGATGGATATGTTTATTTATCCCATACTTGGACGTGTTACAGGTACATGAAGCCGGTTTGTAAAATCTTATATTTTCATCAGCGGGCAGATATAGCTTTACGTCCCGCTCCGAGCGGGCAGATATAGCAGTGGCGTAGCTACGTGTACGCCAAGTACGCCCAGGCGTACTCTCAAATTTTAAGAAAAAATAAAATTTACCTGATTAATTGTATGGTGTTTAAACTGCTTCTTTATTCGGTACATTAATATTCCATGAATACCAAATAAAACAAACAATTTACCAAACCTTTACCCAATCTATCGAATGTTTTTTATTTTATCAAATGTAATAATCTATACAATTTATATTCGCTAAATAGTTTCACTTGTTCTTTATATTGACATTCACATTTGATATTTATACATGTATTTGTGTGATGCAGCGAATCAATTTGTTTTCCTTAACGCACGTTTAATTCAATTAATTATTTGTACATTCGGTATTTAAATTATTTATATTCGGTAAATACCGAATGCCACATTCGATAAATTTCGTTATTTTTTGATAATTTACGAGGTTTCAGTCACGTGATATATGTGTACTATGAAGAATAGCTGCGCGGCCATTTTGCAAATCTCGAAGTTACGTGACAAAATATCGAACAACAACGCAAGTTATCGAATATTACTTTATTGCATTCGGTAAATAGCAAATTATCTTTCGGTAAAATGCATTAACTATGTCATAGAAAAATAAAACATTTGGTAAATATAGGCAAACTTATTTCGGTAGGGTTCAAATAGAAATTCAATATTGTGCATATAATGTGTTACTCCTAAGGAATACCATAACAATTTACGCAAAAAATATCATTTAACGAATGAAATATGTAATTTAATGCACATAGTATTAAGTGATTGGCTATTTTGAAAACTTAATTTGCTGTAACAAACAAATAAACGTTTTTACCAAATGGAAAAATGATTTAGCGAATATAAATATTTCATATATCAAATATATTTGAATTTAATGAATAAAGAAGCAAAAATAATGCCATATAATTGTGATGAAAAATAAATATTTTACCAAGATTCCAGGCAATCTGCCAAATTTGAACGTTGGGAACTTGTTCGACGAATTCGAAACAGACCTTGAGGCTGGAGATGTACAAGAGCTTCAAAATGAAGTAACACGGTGGAGCCATAAATGGCAACAAGTTGCTCAAGGGAACATCCCAGCAACTCTTATTGACACTATTCAACAGACCCCCCAGCCTCTTTACCCCGGTGTCTACACGTGTTTGGTCCAGCTGCTAACATTGCCAGTATCCACTTGCGTGGCTGAACGAAGCTTTAGCAGTTTGAAACGCATTAAGCCATACTTGCGTTCCACAATGAACGAGGAAAGACTTTCTTCCTTGGCCATAATACATATCCATAGGGAACAGGATATAAACATTGATACTGTTATTGACATGTTCGCAAATGCAAAAAAAACAGAAAGATAGAATTTATTCTATAGAATCACGTACAGATTGTTAAGATCCGAAATGGAGTTGAAACGGTCGTGTAACTGTTCTTTTATTGTTAATCATCTTGTGAGCTAGATAAAAACAAACACAGAAAAATAATAATATTTCATGGAGAATGACCACAAAAGCTTAAAACAATGAGCCTCATACATACAGTTTTAGGTAGCCTAAAAAATAAAATCGCCTTGATAGACGGCTTCGATCGCCGATGGCATGATTATATAGAATCTGTCTATTTTGTTTCCCGAATATTATCTGTTAATAAAGTTAATTCAATCCCTTTAAAAAGCTATGTCAAAATGATCAAACAATACATATTTCCTTCATTGAATTAATCTGTTTAGTGTGTCCCCTATCTTCTGAACACCCGGGATCTTCCTATTTTATGGAACCATCGTTTTGTTAATTTTGATAAAACCGGGAAATCATACGGGCGTACACTCGCAAAATGGGCTAGCTACGCCTCTGTATAGTATATCTGCCCGCTACGTCACAATCGCCGCTCGCATATTTGTTCATAATTTGTAACGTTCGCGTAATGACTGTAAACGACAATGGAGAAAACACAGACTATCGGGATCTGTTTGATGGTTTAAAAAAGGGGAGCATCCACTTAATCAATCAAAAAATTTGAGAAAATAAATGTGGGAATATTTGAGAGAACAGGAAAATCCGCCCACGGCCAAGAAAACAAAACTGGACATGAATATTCTAAAATATTTCCACGATTGAACAATGTGAACCAGATGACCAAGATTGGTATGGGATAAACATATTATCCTATAGTCGGTTCAGGATATTGGGATTATCCCTTGGCCAATATAATATATTTTCCCTCGGGACCTGCGGCCCTCGGGCAAATATATTATATTAGCCTCGGGATAATCCCAATATCCTGAACCTCATATAGGATAATCTCTATATCTCCCCGAGGGACCAAAGGGACCAAGGGAAGATATAGATATTTCCCGAGGGACATACCATATATACAAAACCGACCGTACATAAGTCATGCTATTATAGCATGACGGTAACGCCACCTCTGAAAACGAGATTGGACTGCTACGTTCACTGATTTATCCAATAAAATGGCCACGGTGGAACAGAAAACTAAGGTTGGTGCATTATTTTCTACTACTGTGTATCAATGAAAGGATGAACGATTTATGTTAGCGTCGCATTCGGTGATGCGTTCAGTAATGTATATTTTGAATGTAGTCTGCAAATTGATGCCCGGAGAAAACATCACCGTGGAGTGACAACGGTAAAGTCATATACCGTTGTCCCAAATGGCGGGCATAATCGTCGCTTCAATTAGATTTTCATGAACTGTATGTTTAATAGAGCACCTAGACTAGATTCCTTCGGAACAACAATCAATCAAAGTGTCTCAATACTCATTGGACAGTTAATAATGTTCTATTATCGAGATAAAGTCTTTAATCTAACCGATCAAAATGAGATACGGGACAACGGACACTGCTTTTTTGTCTTTCTAAATTACTCAAATTCATATTCCGTTGTCATTGACGATATCGTAGACGCTATATTGTGGCGATTCACGACCCAATTTGATAGAAATTGGAATTTCATATGAAACATCATCACAAGAGCATAATTCATGCACAGAGTTAGTGACGACAAAATCCTATGAAATGAGGACCAAGTGATCAAACAGTTGAAGTGACGGTTATGTCCGCCATTTGTGACAACGGTTTCTGACTTTATCGTTGTCAGGCTATTCCGGTGTGAACATGAAATGAAATAATCGAAAAACTGTCAATTTGAAATTCAAAACTACACAAAATTAGGAATTTGTTTATTTACGTCGTTAGGGCATGGTCTACATTGCCTAACCCCCCTATCACACCAAACTAGTTCTTACCCGTTCTTGCCAGTCCTACGAAAAAATCGTAAACGGGCTCAATCTGGCTGTGGTCGGGAAATATGTCTTAAATAATTAGCTACTTCGTTCATAAATAGTCTTCAATACGTCCATCTGATTCGCAGTTTCTTCAGGTCGCACCACGTCGGTGTGCAACGTTGTATAAAGCGTCCCTTAGTCTAGAAAGTCATCATGACCTGATTACAGAACGGTATGGTCGCCATCGAATTTTGAATCATTTCAAAATTCAAAAATTACCTTCCCGTCTGAGAACGTTCATGAAGTTCGTAAACAGTCCTTAGAAAGTTGCAGCTACGTTCATTCCGTTCGCACACAGTTTAAAACCAGTTTTGAGGAACGAAGTGGCAACTTGTTTGGTGTGATAGCTTTATTTTTGCTAACTCGTTCATAAGGAGTCTTTAATACGTTCTTTATCAGTTTAAACCCGTTTGCAATTAGTTCTACCTCGTTCTCAATACGTCCTCAGACAGTTCAACTCGTTGTAATTACGTCCCTAGTAGGATTGAAGCACGATGGTTCCGTTCGTAGTACGTCCAGCTCGTCGTTAGTACGTTGTCACTCGTTCTAATTGTAGAACGTGACGACCACGAGAGCATTTTGAACATGTTCCAAGTTCTAGAGGACCTATCCGTTCAAGTACATTCGATGAAGTTTGTAAATAGACCCCAAACGGTTCTAAGAACGTCCAGTCCGTTCGTACACAGTTGAATCCCTTTTTCGAGAACGTAGTGAGAACTAGTTTGGTGTGATAGTAGGGTAACAACCTTGGGGTATGTAGATGTAACCTACATACGATCATACAAAGCCAATTAAGCATTGGAAACCACCTAATATGTTTTACTCAAGCCATCGATAATAATGTATTTTGATGAACGGTTACGCGAACCATGGGCTCTATCGTTCAAATATGAAACCACGATTCATTGTTATTAATTTTGTCATCTTCATCAGGACTTGACGCTAAATCTTCTTCTGCCTCTTCATTGCTTTCTTTTTCACTTTCATTGGTTTCATAAATAAAGCAAGCCACTTTTAGTTTTTCCTTGCCCTATAGACACACCCGGTGATCGTACAAAATGGATGGAGGGGGGAGTAGGGGATTTCTGCAAAAAAACTCAAAAGATTCATTTTTTCTAGAGGACCTATCCGTTCAAGTACATTCGATGAAGTTTGTAAATAGACCCCAAACGGTTCTAAGTACGTCCAGTCCGTTCGTACACAGTTGAATCCCTTTTTCGAGAACGTAGTGAGAACTAGTTTGGTGTGATAGTAGGGTAACAACCTTGGGGTATGTAGATGTAACCTACATACGATCATACAAAGCCAATTAAGCATTGGAAACCACCTAATATGTTTTACTCAAGCCATCGATAATAATGTATTTTGATGAACGGTTACGCGAACCATGGGCTCTATCGTTCAAATATGAAACCACGATTCATTGTTATTAATTTTGTCATCTTCATCAGGACTTGACGCTAAATCTTCTTCTGCCTCTTCATTGCTTTCTTTTTCACTTTCATTGGTTTCATAAATAAAGCAAGCCACTTTTAGTTTTTCCTTGCCCTATAGACACACCCGGTGATCGTACAAAATGGATGGAGGGGGGAGTAGGGGATTTCTGCAAAAAAACTCAAAAGATTCATTTTTTCGAGAGAAAATTTATAACTGAATGGCCAAATGAAGAGGTACAGTGCATGGCAAAATATGTTAGGTCTTCTAGTATTTTTTGAACTGATACTATTAAAAAAGGTGCATCATCACCAACGAGCAAAAGTCAATGCTTTTGCTATAAATCAGGCAACAATGGTCTACACGACCTGTAATAAATAGGTATAAGGGACGTTATTATCACAACACTAATGACATTGCTCACTTTTTAAAGTTAGTTCCCATGCGTTATACAAAAAATAATCGAAGTAAATTAATATTTGATGGAGGGGGTGTGGATGAAGGGAGGGGGGTTATATGTCTTTACAATGGAACAAATTCACAAGAACTCGTGTATTTGAAAAAACTAAACTCAGTACTCAAGTAAGAAACTGGATATTGTATCTCTGGAGAATGAAAAATGGGAGAATTTGGAGTTATAAGAATAAATTGAAGTGGCTTGTCTTATCATGTCTTATATACACGTTACTCCCCCCTCCATCCACTCCCCCCCCCTCAATCCAATATTAATTCATTTCGATTATATTTTGTATAACGCATGGAAACTAACTTTAAAAAGTTAGCAATGTCATTAGTGTTGAGATATTATGCACATATTTTACCATACCATGCACCTATTCTTTTAAGAATTCAACAGTAAACTTTTTCTTGAAAATCAAATCTTCCAGATTTTTGGAATTTTCCAGCAGAAATTGCCTGCTCCCCCCCCCCCCCCCCCCACACTTCCGTCCCATTTTCCCGATCACCGGGCGTGATTGAATTTCTGATTGGCCTTTTTAATATTTCAAGAAATATGCATTATAACGACAAAATGAAGTACCCTGCGCGGGAGTCTAGTTATAAACACTACCTACCACTACCGAAGACGAAGCTCTCTTTTACGAAGTGAAGTCGAATGCAAATGTTAATAATCAAGTTGAATCAGAAATTGTCAATTATTTAGTTGCGCGTTACCTTGAATTTTGTTTCATTTGAACCATAATTGACTACTCTTTGGGGAAATATGCAACATTTTTGGCATCAAATATATTTCTTTTAAAAAAACAACAACAATTTCACAAAATGTCAATAAACTTCACCACCTCGATTTGACCTTTGTTGACCTACTTTTTGAAAAAACAATACCTTACAAAAAGGTAGCAAACATAAGGATTAATGGAGGTAGCGATGAAAAAAGATGCAGCCTTTTTAATTGATTATATGTATATGCAGTAGTCTTACTCTGTACCCCTCCCCCCATGTACTAGTACTAGACTAGGCAACAATATAGTGTTGAAAAATCTACATCGTAATGGGTACCTTCCTGTATAATCTGACTTCTCGTTTCCCTTCCTGCCAACCTATGAAATTCATGCGCAGTTTTTGGAAATGGCTGTATCTTTAAGGTCAACTGGTCCTTGTATTCCCCGAAAATCACAAACACTCTTTCACGTGTACGATTGTTCACAGGTTCCATTCCGTGACAGTGTGTTGTAAACAATGCAATCATAACACCGATGAGAAGTGCTAGATGTCTAAGAAAAACAAAATTACAATCATTTCAAATGAAAGGGTACTCACATTGCATTCTCATAATGCTTATTATGTGTCTAATTATTCCAACTAAACTTACCCCATGTTGCCCATGTCTCAGTCAAACGTGTTCTGGTCCGCAAATATAATAGTAATGACTTTTTTCTTTAATCTCATCCCCTCGACAACTCAATAGATAAATCGACATTTCCTGTTTATTTTTTTGTTTACATATTATGCAATCTGATGTTTGTGGAAAACTTTAGGATACATAAATTATAGAAATCTGTTAACGTTACACACCTTTGCACGTCAATATTTATAACGTATACGTAAAGAAATGTATATTTTACTCGATCAATACTCTACTGTTCTTTTCACCGAAAATTCAAAATGAAAATTTTCTCTTCCAAATTTTTGGTTTTTAAGGTGGATTGGAAAGTAATACGTGTAATATGACTTCATGCCTATTATCAGTATGATCCCCTACCAATAACTATGTTTAAACGATCAAGATAATTATTTACTCACTTAGTTATAAAATATTATATTTAAAAATGATATAATAAAAGTGAGTTAATGTTTCATGATATGATATGGATTTCATAAAAAACAACCGGCAGTTCAATGAACTTGGATTAAAATTAGTTTCTCCATTTTCAACTTTTGAATCATGATGGAAGAATGCCTTGTCTTTGTAGAAATGAGAGTAGTTAAAAACAATAGAAACATAGTACTACATGTATGTACTGAATCTAAAAACTAGGAAAGAATGAACATAAACCATTCAACATAAACTGCCGTATGATAATTGACTTCTTGACAGGTGTCTCAGAGGTGCGATTCGTTAATAAAATCATCTGAAAAGTGCTCAACATGGTAAAAACCGCGTGATTTTGAAAGAACCTAACCCCTTGGCTTAGGGCGCCTGAGAAGAGGTCGCTTATGAGTCGAAAATTATGATTCCAAAGTAAACATCCCTGGGACTGGATCAAGGCTTTGATTCCTCTGAATGTCTTCGTCGAAAGTAGGATCATCGATGTTCTCTGGGGAACACGATTTATCTCCTGCATGACTATCAGGTCCGATCATAAAACAACATGTTCTTTATTCGGCTGACTAGAGAGATGATGGGCACGGTCGATAGATGGTGCTAATGACGACTCGGTTTCAGACCTTTAGCTCTATTCTACAGCTGAAAGGGGACTACCCATACATGATGCATGGCCTGAACAACTCCACATGTATTAGCAGCTATGGTATTGGTAAATTCTAGAGGTTTATTTCTTTAACTCTTTCGCCCGGTTAATTCCGTATTTTCCATGTAGCTTAAACCGGTTATTTTTTTGCCGAAAATCGACGTTTTAGCAGTTATAAGTTTAAATTTCCAATATCTCTAAAAGTACTAGACAGAATTACTTCAAATTTTCAGTGTTTATAGTAAATATATTCATTTTCCATTTCTCAAACTTTTGCAGCTTAAGTTTGACATTTAGAATACCAAAGGTGGTGTAAAAGTTAGCCAACTAATAAGTTAGCCAACTTATTCTATATCTAGATTTTCAATACACTTAATATCAACATTTTCAATACACTGTACTTCATAAAAATGGATACTAAAAGTCATACAAATATCAGAGACAAGTAGCAGTACATACAAAGTACATTCAGTACACTTTAGTATATCCAACTAAATGATTTTATCAGATTATAACTGTTTGTATCAGAATAAAATCATCACATTCCGTATATAATTTGTCCTGCAGCAGCACGAAAGTTTCTATGTGTATGATAGATTTCAAAACATGGGGCTGGATGCATAGGCATATCACACTGCCTGCAGAAGTAGGTGCATTGCTTCCTACCCCAAGCAGGATCAGTCCTGTCACTGCACACAGTGCAGTCAGGCTTATACCTTGGGTTATCATACTTAGCGATGAAGTGTCTTCCAGTAAGACGTAATGGTTCAGGTTGTGTTGCTTTTCTCCCTTTTGTAGAAGCTGCTTTCATTTGACAATCTGCTAGTAATCCATCTATTATTTTATATCTAAAATCCTTTGATAACATCACATTACCATCTGCTTGGTGATCTGCTTTATATAATACATAGGCATTGACACACGCAGTTTGCTGTATTCTGAAGTAGATAGGCATGTACCATTTCAAACTTTTATGTGAATACTTGTATGTTGTACACATTTGGTCGTACATGTCAGTACCATTCATATTTGTGTTGTATTTCTCAATTAAAACAGGTTTCTCTATTGGGTTCTGTCTACCCCTTATTTGTTTTTCAATAGTATTGTCATCATCCACACTTGACAAGGCAGTGACTCGCTTGGTGTCGTGCCAAGCAACAGCAACGAGATCATTGGTATAGTCATGGGCAAACACTGGATTATCCCCTTTATTGAGATGAAGATTTGCTGGCTTTAAAATGTTTGGCATATTTTTTCTATTCGGTCTGACGGTTCCACATAATCCGATTTGAAGTTGTTTTAACTGTCGAGCTAAGTTGGGCGATGTATAAAAATTGTCAATATACAGAACATGTCCCTTATCATGATACCTTCTGTTGTTGAGCAAAGATAACACTACATTTTCAGTGACTAAGTTATCAGGGTTATCAATAATGTCAACAGTAGTTTTTCCAGTGTATATTGCCTGTTCCAATAAATAACCAGTACTGCTATCATTCAGACAAAATTCTTTGATGCCCCATTTTGTGGGTTTACTGGGGATGTACTGTCTAAAGAAGACTCGGCCTCTGAAGCCAATCATTGACTCATCAATTGCCAAATTTTTGCCTGGTTGATATGAGTTCCTGTATATTGGATTAACTATATCTAGTAGGGGTCTTATCTTATGAAGTGGGTCATATCCTGGATTTCCACGGTGAATATATGTATTGATATCATTGAAGTGAAGGAATTTAGTGATAAGTTCATATCGCTCAAAGCTCATCACTTTTGTGAAGTGTGGTGTACAACAAATCCAAGAGGTAGTTGACCAATAATCCCTAAGGCTTGGCTTAGATACAATGCCCATGGCCAATTGTATCGCTGTATATGCTCTTAGCTCATCTACTGTCACCTCGTACCATTGTCTCAGCCGAGATCTTGGGCTGAAGTTATCAAGTCCACCAGGCACATCAAAGTGGCTGAACGCATAATTATTGGTCTCATCTGTTATCTTTGTCAATAGTTCATCAGGATAAAATATCTTGAAATAGTCATAAGGTGTGAAATTGTCTGTATTGACGAGAACACCACCACGGCGTGGAATATTGAATTCCTGTATCCAATTGACTTCATACGGATCAGTGGAGTCATACAAATGCCAATCATACTGGCCATTGTCTGGTGGAATTGCATGACGACGTGGTCTGTCAGGTACAACTTGATCACCACCAACTGAAAATCAAAGCGCATATTCATAAAAATTTTGGTGACTAGGCCTACATTTCTGACATTTTTATATGTATATATTAGGCTAGAACACATTATTCATTAGGGAAATGTACTATCTGATGATTTGGTGTAAGCCCATTTTACATTTACTTACCTTGAATAGCTTGATCTCTGTCATTTTGTAAATTTTCATTTTGATCAAAATCATTATCATCGATATCTGAGCCACTTTCAGAACCAGAATCAGCAAAGATAGCCCCTACATTATCTTCATTTATTCTTATTCCTCTGGCAGCCATTTTTAAAAAACAAGCTAGACAATCTATCGTGAAAATAAGTAAATAGTGGCAAAATTGTTCGAATTTTACTGGAATTTTTCATAATTTTACCGGATACGGAAGTTATGTTGACAGTTTAGTTCAGTGTAGAAATGGTAGGCACATTTTTAACCGGGAACTGTACTGGTATGCCATCTATTTAAATGAAAGAAAATGATTTCCATAAATGTCGACCTACGGTCGCCTAACCACGTGTACCGATAAGTCGACTATAGTCACCTAACCAGCTGAAAGAGTTAAAACGTCGTAGAATGCCATTTTAACTGGTTTGTTGATGGACTCAAATAATTGAAATGTAAACTAAAATATTTTTTAAATTATTTATTTGGATCTTCATTGAATGGAATATGGACGGTATCTCAGCTGACCCCAACCAGTCACATTTCAGATTGTTGATTTTTCTGATCATTATTCAAAAAAACATTCACTCCCCTCCATAAGTTTGGCAACTTTAGCCCCCCCCCCCCATTGAACTACGTGTTAAAGCCTCTTTTTACGTTTGAATTTTTATTTACTTAACCTGCGATGAATTAACTTTATAATAATATAATAATGATATTGATGGAAACGTAACTTGACTTCATTTCCAATACCTCCAAATGTTCCTAAATTTTCCCCTCGATTACAATAGGTCGAAAATTTATGATAAATTTTTGAAAATTGTCATTCCAATGTAAACCAATGGGAAATGGTGGGTACGGGGCAAATCAGAAATCAGGATAGCTATTCAGTAAAAGATTCAGCAAAAAAATATTTTTATATAGAAAATTGAATTGTCTAACTTTTTGTACACTAAATGTTTAGTTTACTTGATGAATACTAAAGTAACAGAGCTTCAAAGTCACTTTTCAAAATCATTTTTCGCCTCCTGTGTTATTTCAATGGGAGGGGATTTTTGAAAAACAATTTTGACTTTAAAGACCCATAACTTTGTTGAACCTGAAAAAACGTTTCAATTTTTTGTTAAATAAAGTTAGCAAATGCGATTGCCAGGACTCGGATGGATGTATATTCTGTCATATGACTTGCGGCAAACCTACCATTTCCCATTGGTTAACATGGGAATGTCGATTTTCAAAAATTTCTCAAAGGAATGGTATCGATATGGTGAACTTTTTGAACACGCGTTTCTCTTAAACAAGTCGTCAAAACATTCTGAAAATTGTACACATCGTCGGTTTAATGGTCATCTTTTGGATGGTATTATTATAGTTTGAAATGGGAGAGGATTTTTGAACCTGAAGAAACGTATCAATTTTTTGTTAAATAAACTTTGCAAATTCAATGCCTACCTAACTTTGCAAGGACTCGGATGAATGAATATTCTGTCATATGACTTGCTGCAAACCTACCATTTCCCGTTTGTTAACACGGGAATGTCGATTTTCAAAAATTAATCAAGTTTATCATCAATTTTCGACCTATTGTAATTGAGGAAAAATTGACAAAAGGAGGATTTGGAATTTAAGTCAAATTGCGTTTCCATCAATAGTATAAGTAATTAATCGCAGGTTAAGTAAATGAAAATTCAAAGGTAAAGAGGCTTTAACATTTAGTTCAAGCTATACCTTGGATCACAGCATGGATGACAGATGTTTTCCACGTTTTATTTGTTTATATTTCTATACCAGACATTGAAAGGTGATTCAAAGGATAAACATAAAATGATCAAAAAAGCAAATTGCTTGGATGATTGACCCTTTCTTATCCAAAATGCTGATAATCAAATACACCATCAAATGTACATATGTCACAAAATAAATCAATTTGTCAATTAAATAAAAGGTCAATGTCATCAAATAATTCCTGCAGATCAATTTTTATGCATATCAAATAATGATTTCAAAGATATCACCAACTGGTAAAAATACTCTTCGCATTCATTTGACTTAGTTTTGTAAAATGTGACTTGGTGGGAGAACTAAACTCAGGGTAGCAAAAACTTCGTAGAGACATTGTTCACATAAATAAACAAATAATTGGTAGTTGTTTTTTTATTATTCATATTTACATATCGATAATATCATAAGTTAGCCTTTTATGTACAAATACAGTAATACCTGTACAATACCTGTGTGCCCATCCCCAGAAAGAAAGTCATCTACTTTCCAAGCAAACAAAGCTTGCAAATTGATAATACGAGGAATATACGCAGTGTTAGGCTACAGGCCCGTAGCCAGGATTTGCCAAGGGGGGGTTCAGTTTTCCAAAATTTCCAGGGGGGTTCACATTTGACAATTTTGGCCCAAATATGGCTAAAATCACTTGAAAAGTGCTCAAAATGGTGAAAAACTGCATGATTTTGAAAGAATTTTTGGCCAGGGGGGGGGGTTCGCCCGAACCCTGCGAACCCCCCCCCCCCCTGGCTACGGGCCTGGGCTAATACAGGTTTTACTGTACTTGCATATTCCCTTAGTGGTCCCCTAAAGATTATCTCATAGTGATCTATTTTGGTACAAAATGGGCAACACATACACCAAGACAAATCATTATAGATATTTCTTTGTTTATCTACATAATTATGTTAAAATATACAGGAAATGGAAAACAAAGAAACCTGGCCACTAGTTGCTTCATACAGGTGGTTCCCTTAATTCAGTTGAGGCAATAGTCTAATAGATAATCACAGTCAGCTACAGGCATTCCAATAACGCAGATGTGAGTAGGTAGTTAGTACTAGTTACCAGTTTCGCCACCAGGTGGCTCATTCGGGTCAGATAACATGGCGGGTATAGTAGAAGTTTCCTTTAACTTAAGTTACATCTGTTTTGGTGGTTCAATTTTTATATAACCCTTATGTATCTAATAGTTATGCAAATTAAAATATGTCCAGTAAAAGAAAATGTTATCTGTCCAATACAAGAAAAGATATTTTACTTTTTGTGATTTTGTAACATGGGGTCTATGAAGAATCAACCCGAACTAGAAGTCACATTTTCAAAAAAATTTATTGACTGAATTTTGACGTAAATCAAGATTATTTCTATTCGCATCTAGTCTATTAAAATGTGCCAAGTGCAATATCTGATCCTAAAACTAGTGGGCGATTACAAGTTCACACCTTAACTAATGTCACAAATTGCCACCTTAAAGAGACAGTAGTCAAGCATGTCAAGTGAGACATAACAATCTGACTGTTTCACACAAAAGCCTAAGTCAAATTTATTATTTTTATACTCAACAATGATTAAGCAATGATATAGTAAAACAAATATTTCATTCTATGTTAGGGCAATACCTGTTCCATTTTCAATGATTGAAAATCACTGAAAGATGAACAGGTAGTGCCCTCTATAGAATGAAATATTTGTTTAATATTTCATGACCAGGTGATACATATACATTCCTTTTAGAATCCCTATTTGATTTACCTCAAATCTATATCAGAACTAATTAAAAATTCAAGTCAAAATATGCTGAAACCATCCCTATTATCAATAACCTATTTATAGAATATGAAATAAATATGAATAAAATAAAACAAACTGCCCTTGGCAATATCAATATCATAGTTTTTATTTTATTTATTTTTATTTATTTTTTATCTTATTTCTATTTCCCGGGGAAAATGATATTCATTAACAAGAGACTCTCTGATCGGTATATGATAAATAAAACTTATTTAATCATATTTAATGTAATAAATTATGAAAATTATGCAAACAAAGACAATACTGAAATGTTGGTGTGCGTGTATGATATATTATATAACATGGAAATACTACACCAAGGTACCTGTAACTTCCCCATTGAAGTCTTAAGCATAGTACTGTACATTGGTTCTATGTACTGTACTACTATGTACTTCTATGTACTGTACTATTATTGTGGCATCTCCAGCTCCAGGTAATTCTACAGGTAATTCTCTAAATAATAATCCTTAATCTTTTCCATTTTTTGATTATTTGACTTTTGATTTTTACTATTGATCTTTTGGACATTTCATGGTTGATGAGGTGACCAAAAAATAACAATCGTTTTCCCCTTAATTTTACCACTCTGTCTTAGTTGCAGCACAACTCATAAATTTTAGATTAGTAAATTCTGCATGTGCATTTCTCTCATATATTAATAATAATATTATACCTTGTACCTGTACAAGAATACACTTACATATTAGATAGTTATTAGGTCGTTCTACAAAGCATTTACCAATATTTTACCTACTTTCCCAGGATACAGAAAATATATGTAATAACCACTATGGACTATTGCCGGGTATGGAGCTAGTCAGAAGCATACATTAATGTGATACTATTATTCATTTTGTAAACCCATTAGACTGATCGGACAGGCGTTTCGTTGGATTTCCACGTTTGTTCCTTATTTGAATCAGGTTTTGGGGGAGTAGGTACAAATTTACTGTACAAATATACTGATATGATAACCAAGGTAGCTCCTGCAATGAATTGCCAGGATAGCTTAAAATCGAAAAAATACATTGATGCAATACAAGAAACTACGATAGCTGCACTGGTTGCAAACCCTTTGAGAATATTATCTGCATATTTCACAACAACAGCAACTAACAGACCACCGAAGGACTGTAGAAATATCACCAACCAGACCATAAAGTCGTATCCATGGAACATTCCTTGTTGATGCACTTTAGTACCATCATTCATCTCCATGGTGATAAGTCCAAACACAACTCCCAGAAATCCAAGTTGGACGTTACGTAACCATAGTGACTGCGATGTGCCTTTGAGTATTTTTTCAAAATAAACGCCTGCGAAGCCTGACATGAGACAAGATACTATAACGGCGATAAGTCCAAGGAAAGGATTTTGTTCAGTCGCTATTTTTGCAGAGTCCTTAGTTGAGTGTGGTTGAAGCTGGACAGTGCTGACACCTACGAAGAGTACAACCAATGCACCCCACTGCATTTTGGTCAAATGTTTATTCAGCATGAACACAGAAAATAGGGCAGTGGTTAAAATTTTCAGCTGATAAGTAACCTGGAAATACAAAATATTCAAATATATTGTTTATAATTTACAATATACCATGAAAAATAGCGACAAAGTATTAAATCCCACAAAACAAAACATCTCAAATCACTTCTTGGTATGATTAACCAGACATAAATAATGTCTCCTTTTAACAAAAACTCCATGTTACCTATAACCCAAATTAGACATCTACATTCAAGCAATGAGTGGAGCCTAAAATGACAATTTTTCAGGTAAATCTCTCTTGAACAGTCTATTAAGCTGTATTATTTTAAATACAGTATGATATGATATGAACCAAATAGGCAAAGGGGCATCATGACAATCTCATGACATCTCATTTCTTCTCAGCCTGAAATGTTCAAGTGAAACAGAGAGATGCTTTGAGTATCAGAATGGCAAAGAGAAGCTATTCTTTTCTATTCTTATTATACCCACAATATTTTTACAAAAAGCAGACACATTAGCTGAAAATTTCTACTTGAGTGAAAATTCCTTTTCAGAAGGCAACAGTATGAAATCAATAAAATTATAATTTTTTGTAAATTTTTGTAATTTTGCCTCAATTAATGAGGAGGAGAGGTTTAACATATATTGAACTTTGATTTGGCTCATAATATGGATAGAATATCTATCAATGATTTCTCCAGTTTTTTCAACCGGATGTTAAACCAAGATCATATCAATTCATTTTATGCAAATCAGAAACATTGCCTTATAAAAATGAATAATGACCTTAATCTCAACAATAAAATAGACCAAACAAACAGACTGTTGACAAAATCAATCTTAACTCAAAAACTATTTGTTTATCTTCTAAACTGTTTAAATGTGTTGTTCGATTTGACCTTTTACAATGATGGATGAAAATGCCATTACAAATAGTCCTCATGGCTATTAATGTTTTTTCACATTAGCAACTGGGTTATTTTCCACATGTACGTACATACACATGTACTTAACCCACATGGCCTTACTTTAAGAATGTCATAGACAAATGAAGATATTGTAAGTGAACAATTGTGATAAGCAGGTACATCTAACTGACAATACCTAAATAATATATGAGTACTGGTATACACTTCACAATGTCACTTTGTACTTTGACATGTATTCTATATTCATGAATTATAAGTACAATGTAGAATGTTTTTTAGCGGTCTACAGTAAAATAAGACACACGGTGAGAAATATCCCACTTTAAGGCTAAAATGTTGAAATATAATTTACCCAGCATTCACAAAACCTACTCAGATGGTTTGCAAATAGTCTATTCTTGCATCTGTAGAAATTTCAAGTTGATCTTGAGCAGCTTTTCTGGAATTTTATAGCAAGATTTTGCAGGCCCTCAAAAATGAGCCTTTTTGGCAAGAACTTGGCCTTATGGGCCTTTTCAAGGCCAAATTATCAAAAAGTAGGCATTTCATTTTCAAAAATTTGAGCCCAATTTTTGGTTTAAGGGCCCCAAATCCCCAGTGGGGGAATTCGAGACTTGATGCAACTCAATGATATTAATGCCAATTCAACCACTCGTTACAAACTTATAGCTTATATTTGCGAATGCAACTAATGGCTTACGGCTACTGGATTAATCTACTATTAATTTTATGGGTAATTTAAATATGAATAGTACCTGCCACTATTCCATTCATATTTAAATGAGTTGGTCATAAAATAGTATGTTAATCTGGTTGCCAACAGCCGTTAATTGCATTTGCGCATACAAGCTTAGATGTCCTCCCCTCCTGTTGAAAGGCAGTTCTTCATTTTTATCGTATTTGTATCTACACGTAGTTGTGTTTGAACATATGCACTTATATTGGCAATATTGCTGTTATGCAAAGTCTGAATAAATAAAGTGGATAAAGACTTTTTGTAAAGAAAAGTTTTCAAAAGAAAGAAAAATATTGCTGCAATGTCTGAAAATGAAAAATTTATAATAAACATTCTTGGTTGAAAACTGTTTTGTGAAACGAAACTTATTCACCTAATAACTGAATATTAACATGTGTTAAATTCTGAATGTAAATGAATGAAATAAAGAATTACATGTAATATGGTTGTTCTTGTGAATGATATAAACCTACCTGAAATGTGGCTGCATCTAAATTGGATACGGCAACATAGAGTAGATTGTTTTGTAGTGTATAAACAATAGATGGCACTGAAATCTTCAAACAATCTAGGGGTTGTTTAATAATGTCATCGTTCAGGCGTTGACCCCATCGTAACAAGCTTCCCTCTTGGACGAGAATGATTCCAAGGCATGATATGCATTTCAAGGCTTCCGCTATAACCACCGCAGTGCTCGACATAAACATGTCCCCAGCGCGTGTGCGCACATATCGCATCACCAGAATAAGGCATGTGTTCTGTAGGGTTAGCGTCACTAAGCTGATATACTTCACTGATGATTGTAAGCCTGGAAGCATAATTACAAAATATTTGAGCTGGTATGTTCAGTGAATTCATTTAATGCATGCTGACAAGATGAGCTTGTGCTAGGAAAGATTCTGGGAGGTCAAAAGATCAAGGTCACTCAACATGTCAAGAATATTTTCATGAGTATTACTTGGCTCATATAATGAGGTGGTAGCTAGTGTCAAAAAATTGCACCCACTGGAAATTTAGCAAGAATTTCTGAAAATTAGTCACTCCTTACTTTGAATTAAAATCAAAATTCTGCTTTTCTATACTGAATATTCACATTCAAGCACAAAAAGGCACTGGGCATACATGAATATTAAAGAGTTGCAAACTGGATATTGTAACTCCCTTGGCAAATGCCTTAATGTTCCTTGAATATGAAGTGAAAAAGCTAAAAGGCCCCATATCACACCGGAATAGCCTGACTACGGTAAAGTCAGATACCGTTGTCACAAATGGCGGACATAACCATCGCTTCAACTGTTTAATCACTTGGTCCTCATTTCATGGGATTTTATCGTTGCTAATTCTGTGCATGCATTAAGCTCTTATGATAATGTATCATATGAAATCCCATTTTCGATCAAATTGGGTCGTGAATCGCCACAATATAGAGTCTTCGATATCGTCAATGACAACCGAATCTGAATTTGAGTAATTTAGAAAGACAACGGCATATGGTATTAAACAGTTTCCGTTGTCCCGTATCTCATTTTGATTGGTTAAATTAAAGACTTTATTTCGATGGTAGAACATTATTAAAGGAATATTCCTTGCCAGACCCTTTCTCTCTTGATATGGTAGCTATAATCATATATATAGTTTCCATATTTAGCAAAACATGGGAAAATGTTTTAATATGGTCAATATTGATCATTTAAAAATCTAGTGCTTATTTCCAGTGAGCTGCCATCTTTTAAGATTTCTTGCAGGAAGTGATGTCATCAACTCTCAACTTCTATAACCTTGCCTATAACGTTACAGTATAGGAAAGTAGCACAAAATCACTTCTAGACAAGTGATCATTAGTTTCTGTGCAAAAATATTTACAGGGCTTGTCAACTTAGAATAAAAGAAGAGATTTTCAGATGGATTAAATAAGATACAAAGTTGAAAAAGAATATTAGCTGGTTTTGTAATTCTTAATAGCTCTTCACCTAATGTTATATGCAAAGTTGAGAGTCGATGACATCACTTCCTGTGTGAAATTTTAAAAGATGGCAGCTAGCTTACTGGAATTGAGCATCACATTTCTAAGTGATCAAATTTGACCATATCAAAACATTTTTGCGTGTTTTGCTAAACATGGCAAGCATATATATGGTTATAGCTATCATATGAGGAGAGAGATGGTTTGGCAAGGAATATTCCTTTAACTGTACAATGAGTATTAAAACACTTTGATTGAGTGTTGTTCCAAAGGAATTTAGTCTAGATGCTCTATTCAACATACAGTTCATGAAAATCTAATTGAAGCGATGGTTATGTCCGCCATTTGTGACAACGGTATTAGACTTTACCGTTGTCAGGCTATTCTGGGGTGCATATTAAGTTTGAAAAAGTTTTAACTATTCATTTACTATTTTTCAAAATAACACTATGACCTTAAAAGATATTTCAGAGATTTTTGAAACGAAATTTTGGGGAAAAAGTTGAATTTTTTTTAATCATCAAATATTCCACTTTACAGTGCAAAACACATTATCTCTACACCATTGTGAAGATTGAACAAAGGACATACTATTTCAACCAGAACAACGGCAACGCCAAAGCGTAGCGAATCCCATCGAACAGAAATGGCTGGCATTTTTACAAACGAATAGCAAATATCATAAAACAACACACCAGAAAGGCCACCATTTTCAAAATGGTTGCTCACTAGCCAAGTTGTCATCAGAAGAAATAATGTGCTTTTAAGTAGCCACCTCTAAAATTTTTGAAAAATCCCACACGTACTTGTAAAATAACACACATAAAAATGGTGGCCATTTTTCAAAATGGCCGACTACTCCCCAAAGTTTTATTAGACAATGTGCCATGCTTAAAGTATTCACATATCAAATATGAACAAAATCGCTCCACTACTTATCGAGTTATAGTAAAATACGTTAAAATGGCAGCCATTTTTCAAAATGGCCACTGTCTACCAAAAATGTCATTAGAAATAGACAGTGTGCCATGCTTATAGTATTCACATACTAAATATGAACAAAATCACTCCACTACTTTTCGAGTTATAGTTATAGTAAAATACATTAAAATGGCGGCCATTTTTCAAAAAATTTTTCAAAATGGCCGCCTTCTACCAAAAGTGTCATAGGACAGTGTGCCATGCTTATAGTATTCACATACCAAATATGAACAAAATCGCTCCACTACTTTTCGAGTTATAGTAAAATACATTAAAATGGCGGCCATTTTTCAAAATTTTTTTCAAAACGGCCGCCTTCTACCAAAAGTGTCTTTAGACAGTGTGCAATGCTTATAGTATTCACATACCAAATATGAACAAAATCGCTCAACTATTTTTTGAGTTATAGCAAAAATCGTAAAATGACGAGTAAAGGCCGCCATTTTTCAAGTGCGGACGGACAGACGGACAGACGGACGGACGGACGGACGGACGGACGTACGTACGGACGGAGGCGTTCCCTATATCCCTCCGAACTTCGTTCGATGGGATAATAATACGATGTCATATCTAGTCGTGCAGCTTAAATGTTTTAGCATATTAAAAGAATTCAAAAATTTGAAAAAAATTTCTATGTTTATCTTTTCTAAATATGTAAAACCTTCAAAATAAACCATTGTTCACTGTCTAACTAGGTTGAAAAGAGCATTGAGTAAGTCTACAATATAAGTAAATGTGGCCTTTTCATGAGGCCTTTAGGAGAACCAGCAGGTCATATTGAAATCAAGCTAATAGCCATTGCCCCTTGGGGTGTTTTGGGACATTTGTATAAATTGCTGTATACATGTACGCAATTATTAATAAATAAAATTCATTTCTACTCAGTTGGGTGATAAGGAATGTTTATGAACCTGTAGGGTTCTAATCGCAACAGATAATTAGAGAATTAGTCTTGAGTTATAACATTCCCAATTATTACTATACTGTACTACATCTGAGAGAGTTTGTTTGTTTGTTTGGTCTGTTTATTTCACACAAACATAAATCGTTAGTTTATGTATCTATGTGTCAAATACATCCAAATCTATTTATAATTCACAATCAAAACAGCATACCAGTTATATCCCTGCAACATCATTTTCTGAGTCTCGTTCCAGGGTCCCGTTATACGACCCATAGGCAATATACTGATATTATTAATAGTAAATTGTTGAAACACAGATTGATGATTGATCACATGGAATTGAATTGTTTTCAATGCTAGACTAAAATATTTTTTCAGTCATAATCATTATCTAGAATATATTGTCTGGTATTATATAGTATGGTTCTTATTCCAAACTGCGTTTGCCACTGACATAAAATCTACATGCTCTCTTTTTTATTTTGCCAGGTGTTTTTTGCCTTTTAGTAAAACATTTTGTTGGATGGTATATGTGAATTCCCCAAGACAAGATCACTAGTCGGTATAAGGAGATGACATTGGCCGTTACCTTCTCTTTCGAAGTAGTTTTGGATGGCAAATGTCAAAACTGTAGGCTTTGAAACACTGACCATTTATCAAGCTTGTACGATAAAGGAATGCAGTAATTTGATTTATAGTTCCACTATCGTGTGGACGCCACAATCAAATGATATATTCTGCCACTACCAGAGGTACAGTGTACTGTAATATATGAATTGCAAATGATACAATAAGGTGCATAAGCCTGTATTGCTTTCTGAATTAGCAAATCTAAGACTCCATTATAAACTCCAATCGAGGCACCTTGTCACACAAATGAGTAACTGAGTTACTTCGTCACTGGTGAACTGATGGGATTCGTGTTAACATTCCTAACTTAGCAGCAGAATATATTGTAGGAATGATTTATCATGTTGTTAAGTTTTTATGTCATACAAGTGAAGCTTATGTGGTTGAATGTTTAAGATGTCTACAGCGAAGTAGTTTAGTTCAATGAAATCTAAAAATATCGAAATAAACACTACTCACCATATGCCATTTTGAATGAGGAAGTAACAATACTAAAACTGACCACTAAAGACAAAATCATCAGCCAGAATTTGATTTGATCTGAGCTGATATGATAATTGACATTGAATAGGTGAAACACAAATTGCTTTCTGATTGGTAGTTCTACTATGTTGCCCATGGCCATTTATCAAAAATATTTCAAAAAACATGTAATGCATTTGGGCATTATTTCAACAAGAGTTCTCAATTGTTCAGCAAGTCTGTTCAAAAATACAGCAACTCCATTATCTGATCTTACATCTACATGTAGTTGTAGTTATTTTTAAACCAGAACAACGGCAACGCCAAAGCGTAGCGAATCCCATCGAACATTTTTCAAAGCGGGCACCTTCTACCAAAAGTGTCATTAGACAGTCTGCCATGCTGATACGTATTCACGTACCAAATATGAACAAAATCGCTCCACTACTTTTCGAATTATAGTAAAATAAGTTAAAATGGCAGCCATTTTTCAAAATGTACACCATTTTTCAAAATGGCCGCCTTCTACCAAAAGTGTCATTAGACAGTGTGCCATGCTTACAGTATTCGCTCCACTACTTTTCGAGTTATAGTAAAATACGTTAAAATGGCGGCCATTTTGAAAAATGACCGCCCTCTACCAAAAGTGTCATTAGACAGTGAGCCATGCTTATACGTATTCACATACCAAATATGAACAAAATCGCTCCACTACTTTTCGAGTTTTAGTAAAATAAGTTAAAATGGCGGCCATTTTTCAAAATGTCCGCCATTTTTCAAAATGGCCGCCTTCTACCAAAAGTGTCATTAGACAGTGTGCCATGCCTATAGTATTCACATACCAAATATGAACAAAAGCGCTCCACTACTTTTTGAGTTACAGCAAAAATCGTAAAATAACGAGTAAAGGCCGCCATTTTTCAAGATGGCTGCCATGTGCTTTTTTAATATCTACATTTCTAGCTTTATTAATGTCCTATATAATTTTTTTACATTTAAAACATATTGCTATTACAGTTTTACATATTGCACCTAAATTACTGTAAAATCGGCACTAAAATAGCCGCCATTTTTAAATGAGTGGCCATTTTGAAAATCGGCTTTCGAGCAGAACTTCTACCCCCATAGGGTATACGTGTACAAAATATGAATAAAATCAGGCCAACGGTATTTGAGTTATTGCCCGGACGGACGGACGGACGTACGGACGGACGGAGGCGTTCCCTATATCCCTCCGAACTTCGTTCGATGGGATAATGAAACAATAAATATAGAAAAATTAGTAACGTGGGTACTGGGCTCACATGGTGTTGCTCAAAAGTGAAAAAAAAAGAAGGGTATAATTTTTTTTTTGTGACAAAATTATTTCATACAACTACTCTTTACAAAGACATGGCTTTTTACAATGCAGGACACCTGAACTTATTTGTAAAGCTAGGAAATGGGCCAAAAGTGAATTTCCCGAGACAAAAATGGTGGCCATTTTGAAATTAGGCGAGATTTTGAAGCAGGAGTCACAGGTTTTTTTTCTTTATTGATGTTGAACAAAATTATTTTAAATCGGGAATCCTATCTACAGAGGATTTAAAAAGTGTTGACAGAGATTTAAAACTTGCCACTTTTTTGGACTGACTGAGAGACAGATGGACGAATCAATGTTAACTAAAATGGCTGAAAATAAAAAAATTGATATAATATTTTGCCGATTTTTTGTAACAAAATTATTTCATACAACTACTCTTTACAGTGACATGGCTTTTTACAATGCAGGACAGCTGAAATTATTTGTAAAGCTAGGAAATGGGCCAAAAGTGAATTTCGCGAGACAAGAATGGTGACCATTTTGAAAATAGGCGAGCTTTTGAACCAAGAGTCATAGGAGAGTTTTTTGTATTGATGTTGAACAAAATTAACTTAAAACAGGAATCCTATCGACAGAGGGTTTAAGGCAAATGGTCCAAAAGTGGATTTTGCAAGACAGATGGACAAATCAATGTTAACTAAAATGGCTGAAAATAAAAATAAAAAACGGATATAATTTTTTGCTGATTTTTCGTAACAAAATTATTTCATACATCTACTCTTTACATTGACATGGATTTTTACAATGTAGGACACTTAAAATTATTTGTAAAGCTAGGAAATAGGTCAAAAGTGAATTTCGAGAGACAAAAATGGCGGCCATTTTGAAAATAGGCGAGCTTTTGAGCCAGGAGTCATAGGGGAGTTTTCTGTATTGATGTTGAACAGAAATAACTTAAAACAGGAATCCTATCAACAGAGGTTTTAAAACGTGCCACTGTTGTTGACAGAAAAGTGGATTTCACAAGACAGATGGACAAATCAATGTTAACTAAAATGGCTGAAAAATAAAAAATAGATATAATTTTTCGCTGATTTTTTGTAACAAAATTATTTCATATATCTACTCTTTACATTGACACAGATTTTTACAATGTAGGACACCTGAAATTATTTGTAAAGCTAGGAAATGGGTCAAAAGTGAATTTCGCGAGACAAAAATGGCGGCCATTTTGAAAATAGGCGAACTTTTGAACCAGGAGTCATAGGGGAGTTTTCTGTATTGTTGTTGAACAGAAATAACTTAAAACAGGAATCCTATCGACAGAGGTTTTAAAACGTGCCAGTCAAAAGTGAATTTCGCGAGACAAAAATGGCGGCCATTTTGAAAATAGGCGAGCTTTTGAACCAGGAGTCACAGGGGAGTTTTCTGTATTGATGTTGAACAGAAATAACTTAAAACAGGAATCCTATCGACAGAGGTTTTAAAACGTGCCACTATTGTTGACGGACAGACAGATGGATGGACGGACGGACGGACAGACAGACAGAAAGACGGACAAGTGAGCGATTGCAAAAGCTCACCATGTGAGCTAAAAATAGCAATTCATGAATATAATTTAGCTTAATTTTTAATTGAAATAGGTTTGTACTTCGAGGAACGGATTCTGAAAGTTTCCAAAATAACATTTTCAATGCCATTTTAATGTTAAATTCATTGGCACTATGTGTTGAAATAAATTATATCATCAACAGTTATGTGTAATGTTTACTCTATTAATTCAAAGAAACAGCTGATGCATTAAAATCAATACAGAACGTTTCAAATCAATGATTTACTTTTTTCCGATCTTGAGCACATTGAAGAAAAAATATTGAATTTCTCTCTTTCTGGTTACAACTAATTGATGAAATGTTGATATACTGTTTCTTGAACATAAAGACTACAGTGTTGGACTCTTAACATTCAGGTTTTCGTTAATAGCCATAAAGAGGGTTGTGTTGTTTTGAATTTCAAAGTAAGTAGAAGTATTAGTAAAATTGAAAAATTGGGGGGTAGGGGAGAATAAAACAAGGCATTAACATGACAAAATGTCACCACCTAGTTGCTCACAATATCATTAGTTCACACATGTTAAGTCAGATTTGAATTTCTGAGAACTCTGTATATGATTTTGAAAAAAATGGGTCAATTTGAAGCAAATTTTTTGACCCGGAGAAGATTATTGAAGGTAAAATCTCAAATCTGAATCTGAGAACTTGTAGAAGATTTTAAAAACAAAATTGGTCAGATTTGAAGCAAGTTGAAAAAATACCTTTGTGACCTTGAGAAGGTCATTGAAGGTCAAATCTTCTTTGACCTTAGGAATGCCATTGAAGGCCAAATCTATATATAGTCAGATTTGAACTTTTGACTAGGACTAGCTCTAACATAAAAGAATACATATATTTGAAGTTATCAGAAAATTAAATATTAATCTATGAGAAAATATGAGACTAATTTCAACAAATTTGTGTCTGTTCTGAGACACTGATGGGAGTTTGTCCAACTTCTGATTCCCTCCATGGGTGTAAGGCCTATTAGGCACAGTACACCCGTGCGTACCAAATCGATTTGAAAAAAAATTTAAAATGCATTAATTTGTTTTCACATTTATTGATGATTCTGTATTTGTATATTTAACCATTAAATTTTATCAAAATATAACTATTTAAAGTTGATAAAAACGCTCAGATTACATCAAATAATGTGTTTGAAAAAGATTTCCCAGGGAAGCAGGCCCCCAGACCCCTAGTTCAACGTCGTTCAACTCATTAACGGCGTTCTTTACTATTAGGAATGTTCTTGCCCGTTATTGAGTTGAACCTCCTTACTATTCTTTCCTTTATTGCTAGTTCTTGATCCATCAAAACCATTTTTCCATTAATTGCAAACCTACTGTTTGTTTTAAATGCAGTGCCGCAATGACAGTTAATTTCTGATAAGGTTTGCAATTTCGATGTTACCAGAACTGACCAACATTTTTGTTATATTCCAAACCTGTCTCCAATATTTTCGTTATGATGCATCAATAGGGTCTAAGGTAACCAAACCCGTCTGGCCAAGTTATCTACTCCTGACGTCGTAGATCTGGGCCAGACGAGGTCCAATGCTAAAAGGGGGGATTTACTCCGGAAAAAACATGTCGCTGAATCATCACTTATTATTCATTCCCTATTAGTATTAGCCATCCAACCAAAACATCAGGCTCCATGTTATCAAAATGTAGATTTCTTTATAAAACAGACGTATCTGTGTTGTATTTAGACTTGAAAGAAATATTGTGGACATTAAATACGATTTTTCGATTTGTTGAACTGACCGAATGTAGTACTGAACGAAATATGCAGCCGAGACTTCTCGATATCCTACGAGATCACGAACAGATTACAGAAGAATTTTTCTTTTTGCTGCGTTTAATCGTTTCGTTCTTATTTATTAGCCGTCATCCAGCGATGGAAACCTAATATAAATACAAAGTTTGATACAAGGAACAAACACGTACGTGTTTTTTAGGATGTTTATTCATTTATCAGCACGTATTATACATTGAAAAACCAGTGTGCTTTTTCCGGAGTAAATACCCCATTTTTTGCATTGGACCTTGTCTGGCCCAGATCTACGACATCGGGAGTAGATAACTGGGCCAGACGGGTTTGGTTAGGTCTAAGGGGGATACGGTATGGTGTATGTATTCATATGCATGCTTGAATCACATTCTTTATGCAACATAACCATGTTTTCACAGTTTAATTAGTTTGTTTGTCAAAACCTGCGGAACGATTTAATTAACGCATCAAAGGCAAAATGGAGGTTAGACCCAGCCAGGGCCATAAGACATGTCAGATAAGAAACGGGGCCCAGGCTACGGTCTAATGTTGTTGGACTACCCCCCAAGATTCGTGGCTTTTGGCCACCCAGTCAGACATCATCAAGGGAGCGTACCAACTCAAAATATAGGCCTATGCCCTCAAGACAGGGGAGGCTGTCAGCCAGAGGGGGGTTCAATGGGTTCGAGCGAACCCCCTCCCTTTTTTAGAAAAAGTTTGGTCCTTGCCTCAAGGGCACAGGTACAGTCAGAAGGTGCGCGTGGCAATGGTATTTTTACATTTCAAAAACAACTAAAAAATGTTCATAGTTTACCTGAACATACATTTCCCTTTCCGTCAGTCTCACTTCCTGAACTTGAGTTTTGTTTCTGCATGACTTGATCGACTCACTCAATCCTAACAATGTGTTAGCCTAATGTTAACTTAGAAGGAAATGAAAGGGTTAATATAATTCTAGTAAGTACCTTGGAACACTCCACGACCGGTGTACTTGCTCATCTTCTGTTCTAAAGTTAAAACATTGAAGCAGTTTAGCAAGTAGCAACGTTGCACAGTAAATCACGTGAGACAATTGAGGCGAGAGCTCGCTCGAGAGGTGGTATAACTCCCCTCTTTTCTGGAAGAAGGAATGGCAGCCATGATTCACATTCGATCCTCCTCTAACAGGCATGGATCAATGTGAATGTTTAAGACTATCACTGTAACTGAACATTACCATAATACTCGTACACTAGGCCTGAATATAGAAATATAATTACCAAAGTTTTCAACTAGACTTTGAAGATTCCATTTTTTGGTTCGGTTTTTGGCACATGCGTATCAAATCAAGCAAGTTCATTGGTTCAAATAATTATAACGCATGCGCAATGAGTGACTTAATAAGAAAATTTAATTTGAGATAGATCATTTCAAAACTAGATGTCACTTACTTCATTATTTCACAGCAGTCCTTACCCATAATACACCATATTTTACGGGAATATTTTTCTTTCGTGTCAAAACAAAATGTATACACCAAAAACAAATGTAATGACATAATATCAACCTGTCCCGGATTTGTAGATGTTTGTTGTAGAAACTTAAACCAAACCGATGGCAGAAAAGCACTTTGAAATTGAACCAAGTAAAACCTCGCGCAGATTGCCCCGACTCAAGTTTTCCATGTCAGTCAATGGATGATCACATTTGAATCATGGCTGTGATTCCTCCTTTTCTGATCTACTACTTCTCCAATGCGAGGCAATCACAAGACCTTGTAGGGGTGTATGTTATAGGGGTCACAAGGGTTATTGCTTGACGGTAATGATGCCTATATATGGCAAAATATCAGAATTGTACTGCAAGGAGAAATCGATCCCAGAGTGAAACATCGATATTTTGCCATATATGGGCATGTTGCGGTTACAAAATTTGAATTCAAACAGCCGCCATTTTGTTCATTTCAATATTTAAATTGTGAAGTTTGGTCTCAGTTCCAAACGAAAAATTGCAAAATTCACAAGAAATGATTGAGATGTTGGTTTGAATCTTTTGGACTGTCCACTTTGAATTCATAAACGGGTAAAATTTCAGAAAATAATGACATTTCGACACTTTCATTGCTGGAAAATATCGAGTTTCGATCCTGGGAGCCAATTCTCCTTAGCCTATATGTAGCACAACCAAATGCCTTAACATGCATATTCCCATCTAAATAATTTGTCTTTCAGAGAAAACTAAGATGTGTGAACATGTTTTGCTATCGATGCCATCATACCCAAGTATGTGATCTGTCAGTCAAAAATGTTTGAACTCAAATTCCCCACGAAAATCAAAAGATCTCACCTGTTGAAAATCGATCTTTAGAAAATGTCAAAAATTGTCACTCTGATTTTGACAGATGGAGGCAGGTCAAAAAGGTCAAATTTCTATGCGTGGATCATTGGTCAGTCAATGTTTTACAAAGTTGGAGAAAATACAACGCATTGCATAGTTAAATGACCTACCTCGATACATTCATGACTATTTAGGAATCCTTTTTATGTAGTTGAACCGCCAATTGTATGGGTTAATCGGCAGAACGAAGAGATTTTCGTAACCCCAAAAATGTGCGGCCTTTGGCCACGTAAGTTGTTTCCGTGCCACCTATATTTTCGCACCCCCCCCCCCTTTCAAATATGATCCGCACCCCTTTCTGCAATTAGATGTTTTCCCGGGATCTTGTTGTACAACATATTTATTTTAAGCGTAGTGATACCAGCTTATCCATGTTGGGCGATAATAGAATATCAGAGTCTTGAGTCTACATGAAATATCTTATCTACTCGTTCTCTACACTTTATTTAACATTTTCAATCGACGATGTCATACTGCAAGGATGAAGGTAATATATTCTTAAATTAGGGTATCACTGGTGGTTTAGTCTCGTCAGGATTTGGCCACACAAATTGTTACATGACCATTGATTCTCGCCGATCTTGGCTTGTGTAACTCCGGGGTGTACATGTAGCCTAACTTCCGAATCCTAGCTATGGTATACTTTTGCGACGTCAAATTGATCCGGGGCTGTCAACCCAAATATTTTCTGGCCTAAAGTTTTTATTTACTAGATCTAGAGCTACAGTTGGGGACAAAAATAAATGACAGGTCGATTTTCGATCACCATTTCCTAATTATGGTGGTCTGAAAGCCCATAATTTCCAATATTGTCTAGATATATATCCCTTAAAATTTGTATATTTTACATTCTGTATAATCTCATCCACTGATGTATGGCCTCTTGTAAATTCTCTTATTTTTAACATGGGAAATCCTCACTTCAGCAAATCCACCTGTCATTTATTTATGTCCCCAACTGTATTGTGTGTCCAGAATTTTCTGTGTGTTTGTTTGTTTGTATCCTTTATAGCGTTATAATGCCGCTTATTGGTCACGTGTTACTGGTTATTCCCTTGTGCTTGCTCTTGATACTTATTCACTTGTTCTTTATCAAAAGTCTAAAATTCCTTATACTATAATTATATACAGTTTTTATATGTGCTCATTTAAGGTGCTATGGAAGTTAACAGGAAATGACAAAACAGGAAGTGACAAAGCCATGCTGGATTTTGAAAATTTTTTGAACCAAGATAACAGAGTTCTGTTTGGACCTCCAGTCAGTTTTACTAGTTCCACATATCATTTACATGACCGGGAACACAACGGAAATGGTCAGAATGACCATAAACATGAAGAAATAACCTTTTCAGCCCTCTGAAAATGTGCCTGAAAAACAGCTAAGAGTAGGTGCCCAGGAAATGTCACTGAACAGAATCTTTTGACTTTTTCAGAAAATCTGCCCAATATATTGCTTAAAATGATACAATTTAAAAAAATTTGATATCATACTTAGAAAAAGAAAAAAATGAAAAAAACTGAATTGAAAATCGATCGATTTACCTTTTTACTACAGCCATTATAGTTTCAGACAATTTTTTAAAATTTCAAAGATTGTATCATTTAGAGCAATATATTGGACACGTTTTCTGAAAAAATCGAAAGATTCTGTTCAGTGACCTTTCCTGAGCACCTACTTTTAGCTATTTTTCAGTCACATCTTCAGAGGGCTGAAAAGATTATTTCATCATTTTTATGGTCATTCTGACCATTTCCATTGTGTTCCCAGTCATGTAAATGATATGTGGAACTAGTAAAACTGACTAGAGGTCCAAACAGAACTGTGATATCTTGCTTCAAAAATTTTCAAAATCCAGCATGGCTTTGTCACTTCCTGTTTTAGTCATTTCCTGTTAACTTCCATGGCACCTTAAAATCTCCTGGTTTGCCTAATGTAATTGCAAAAGGCATGAAATATTGTCCTGTTTGTTGATTGTGACAGGTTTATGTTACGACCACTTAGATAAAATAATTTATAAAAACACTGCGACCTTTATGAAAGGAAATGTTCCTCACTATAAAATGTTACTGACGAATATTCATGAATGCAGAGCTGTCAAGTGTCCCGCGAATGGCGGGATTATCCCGCGAATTTGATCAAAATTTGGCCAATTCGCGTGTCCCGCAATGTCCCGCGATGTCCCGCAAATGCCGGCTTTGACCTCCGCGAATTTTCAAAATTGTAACAATCCCCGAGGCTGAATAATTGTGATTATCTTGTGATTAAGAAGCTAAGTTTTTGCGCTTTTGAGGAGTAAAGTTTACCTAATTTGAAAAGTGCTGCCATTTGCCAAACTCCCAGTGCATCAGATCATCGAAGACTGCTTTTGAAAATAGCATATAGTCCATTTATAAAACTGTGATTTTGATCCAGATAACACCATAGTTGGCTTCCCTAGTATCTATGCCGTTATTTGGTATCGAAATAAAGAGGAAGAGTGCAATTTTCATTTTAATTACGAAAATAGGGATGAATGTCACGTATAGTTCCAACGTTGGCCTTTTTACTACGCGTGTCACGGCCTTCATCTACGAACTGAGCAAATGTTAGCAAACGCGAATTCCAATAAATGGACACTGATATCTCGAAAAGAAACCTGACTCCGTATAATTTGATTTAGATTAATCGAACCCCAACATGAATAGGTACATTTTAATATGTAACACTATGGGGGGTAAATGTTTCATAGTTGGTCACGAACACCATAAGTGCAAAGTATTGTTCAGAATTTTTGAATTTCGTGTTGGATTACAGTACTCACAACTAAAGCGTGTTTTTTGATACAGGGTGGTCAAAAAATGGAGCCGAACGCATTCCTCAGCAGGTATGGCCTGAATGACAATAATGATCTCACTTTTGAGGTTTGCAATTGTCCCGAGGTCATTCTCATATACTCTATCTCTGCCATATCCCCACAGGTAGGGACATTTCAGACGATGAGTCAAGTTTCCTCACAACCCAATAGTGGCCACTGGGCATGTTCTTTAGAGTACTGTAACATTGTGACTATCAATCTGATGGTCGTGAAATAATTTAGGCTGGAAGCAAATTGAATGATGTACAAAAGTGTAAAATATCAGGGAGTTATTTTTTAAAATAACAAAGATATGAGGAAAATGGTATTAGGGTTTCCATATTTTTGACCACCCCGTAGTTTAATAATATTTCTATGCGTATTGTGTGGAATTGTGTTGACGTTTACTTAAGTTAAGTGCATTATATTTGATAAATCAGTATCTGAAAGTTTGATTTGAGAACTTTTACATTAAGCCCCAATCACGTAAATCCCTTTCAAGAATCTCCTGCGACATCCCGCAAATTTAGGTATATGTCCCACAAAATCCCGCGAATTTAGGGCACTTTGTCAAAAAAAATCTGTCCCTCTATGAAGTCTTTGGTGGTAACCCTGTTAACTGTCCCGCAATTAGCGTGTTTGTCCCTCGAATGGTCCCGCGAAATCCCGCGAATTTGATCAAAATTTGACCTATTAGCGCAATCACGTAAATCCCTTAAATGTCCCGCGAAATCCCGCCAATTTAGGTGGATGTCCCGCGAAATCCCGCAAATATTTGGCACTGGGTCTAAAAATCTGTCCCGCGAGAAAATCTTTGGGGGTTGACAGTACTGTGAATGAGAAAAGCTTGGTACATGTACATGTCGAAATTTTGTCACTTCAAAGACTTACAAGTTACACAGGGGAAAGGTCGTCATGTGACATTCGCAGTTGATGTCGATTGTTCAATATAAGTAGATCTATTTTTCAGGATCACAATGGGGGTTTGTGTAAAAATTGGGTGACCGGGTAGCCGGGAAACCGGTTTCCCTACCTTCCTACCAGGGTTAGGAATTTGATTTTTTCATTTTATGCCAAAAAATGCCCAACTGAGATCCCAATCAACGTACCAGTGAAACAACCAATCAAGCAAACAACCAAACAAGCAACAAAATTTATTTACCAATAAATTAACCCGCAAAAAGGCAAACAAAATTAATATAATGTCAATCATCGAGGCAATAAATCAATCAACTAACGTTGTATTGTACATCATACACTAATAGATAACGTTTCAATTTACGCGTACGTTAATCTTCCAGATTTGTTTAATATCTAGTAGAAATCGCCATCATAGAAAACAATCAAATAATCAGGATACTTTCTCATGTATAAAGCCAATGGAAGGTTTTGTGATTGTGACGCACAACCCATCCAAAAGTTGCCCCCTCCCTTGGCAAATCCTTCTGACGCCCCTGTATGGCTATATTATACTCAAATTAAAGGAAGTTTAGGTTAGGTCATAATTACAGGTATGGTATGGTCTTTCAGATTTGTGCCTCGGAAAATTAAAAATGGCTGTCAACAGGAATTTGCATTCATTTTGAGGTTCTGAAGTATAGCTTTATTATACTCAAATGAAAGGCAATTTAGAGTAGATTGCAAATGTTGTATTGGTTTTGTAGCCTTGTAAAAATCAAAATGGCCGCCGCCTTATGTGTTATTTCGCAATAATTTTCTGATCTCTTCAAAGTATGGCAATATTATTCTCAAATTGAAAAAAATTGGTATTGTTTTCCTGATTTGTGCCTCAGAAAATTCAAATTGTCTTTATTATTTAAATGGTCACCCATAGGCTTTTAAAATTGTTAGAAATTGTGATAAATCTCTAATGTTTCCAATATTTATATTTTTGTTACAAATACAGATTCATATGTTATAGTGTTCATTGGGATTTGCTACCCTGTGGTGTTGCTGTTTTCTAGTTTTATACCCAATGATATAAAATTAGAATTAACATCAAATTGCATCTTTTTTTCAAAAGTCTTCTTGAGTGTAATGTTTAAATAGTTATAAAGTGTTAGGACTGCTTTTGTATTTTCAGGCAAAGACAAAGTGATATTTGTAACTGAGAAGGACCACAACACACCAAGCACAGCCAAACTTGACTGGGAGGATGAGGAAAATGATGATCAGCCAGGTAAATATGCTCTTGGGAATGTGGATATTTTTGAATTTAAGATTCTCAAATCTTGGCTGCATTAACCTCTTGACTATCCAGAGTGACAAAATTTCTTGCCACCTAAGAAATGACTTTGGAACCTAGAGTGACAAGTCGATAATCTGTCAGAAAATTTTTCAATAAAATTGCTCTAATTTGAATTTTGAACAATTTTCTAAAAATATGTTTTAAAATTTGTAGAGTTACGGCACTTTTTATTCAATATATATTTTATAATTATCTAATTATCCAAACAAAAGATTATGAAATACAGTGTAGGCTTATTGAATATAGTTTCACAGCAACACTTGTGAAAAAATACATAAATAGTAGTAGTAGTATACAAATACATGTTGCCCAAGATATTTCAAAAAAATGCTTTATGACACAACATGACTTCAGTTAGAAGCTAGAATCAGATAATCGCCGTTAAGGGACTCGTCCTCTGATAAGTGCCCAGCCTGCTCTTCAAAAATCCAAGACATTGAAAAATGACCAAAGTTTGAAGAAAAGGTTGCGTCCATGAATATTGTACTCTGACATAAATTTCCATGTGTTTCAGGACTAATTCTGAATGATGGTTCAATAAATTGGGATTGTCCATGCCTCGGTGGAATGGCTTCGGGACCTTGCGGAATCGAATTCAGAGAGGCATTTTCCTGCTTCCATTATTCTAAAGAGGAACCTAAAGGAACAGACTGTTTAGATCAGTTTAGAGGAATGCAAGCTTGTATGCAGCAGTATCCCACCCTATACCCAACATCACAAGATGAAAAGGAGGAAGACCTGGTGGCAGCGGTAGATGATCTTGAGAAAGATGGAACATCAAGTGCTGGAAGCGGAAGTGAAATAGTGGACAATAAGGCTAAAGAAGATATAAATATTGAACAACCTGAAAAGACTGGTAGTGCAAGTTGATGTTAGTTAATTTAGGGAAATGATGATTACCTATGCAGTATACATGTATAGTCGAATGAAGGCAAAGTCTAGGCCTGCATGATTTTGTGTGGTTGAAAATTGATCATGATAATTCTTGAAATTTGTCCTTTTGCCATCCAATTGTTTGACTCATAATATTCCAAAACTTTATTATACAGAGTAGACCAAAAAACGCCACTTTTTTCAAGACACTATAACTTTTTTTCCAACCTACATACACCAAACTTTGCAATTATATAGTGCCAGGGGTCCTAAGTAATAAATAATGTACTGAGTCCTTCAACTTGGATTATTTCATCTAAAAGAGGAGTTCAATTGGTCCGCCACCCTCTTTATGATAGCCTTTCATCTTAATTGCCATGCTGATATAGCAGTATCAATGAATTGTTGACTAAGTTTCTTTCAACCTGTCTTTATATTGCTATCTTAAGTTGAGCAATTTTTGAGATTGGGGTGTTTATACCATCTCCTGGAAACCTCCCCATACCCTATACTCACTGGGGTTTCCATCAGGACTATTTGCTTGGTGGTCAACAGACTGTATCAGTTCAGGAACATTTTGCAAATTATGTTTATCTCTCATGGTACACCACATGTTAAAGTGAGACGCTGGCAACATATTTTATTCAAGTTAAAGTGTACAAATCATAATGCATGGCTAGATTGCAACTTCAAGTTTCATTTGGTATGCAAATCATGATTTTTGATTAAAAATTAAAAAAGTTGTAGTATTTTGAAAAAAGTGGCATTTTTTGACGCACCCTGTATATACAAGTATCATATAGTAAATAATTTCACACAACTGGTGTCATGAAATACTGGCACATCTTTTATCTGGCAAACTGGACTTATATTTAATTTGGCGCTACTTATTTTTGCGGATTTGCTGTTTTGAACATTTGGCACATACTTAATTTGGCGGACTTGCAATAATACAATGCCTCCACTAATGGTACTAAGGCCATAAGAAGTAGGTTCTTTGTTTTGCATCCTGGCAAAATCCAAATCATGCAAGGGTACAAGGAAAACAAACACAAACTCAAGAAAAAACACAAACTTGTTTGCTTAAGAAATGTATACATTTTGTGGGTGTAAAAAGGGATGACAAACCAATTTGCAGTGATTACAAACACATATCTATACATCATATACAATATATTCACTGGTCAGTATCAAGATGCTGTAACGGCCGTTACCTTCTCATCTAAGAAGGCGGATGGAAAGTGTCGATTTCGATATTTTTGGTTTTCGTCAAATCAAACTACTTTATAATTGACGTAATGCTAAGATATTTGAACTTGATAAGCCTTACATATTATGGAAACTTTTGAGTATGATCATTTGTTCGTAAATCATACGTGGACGACATAATGCAACTATATGTTACACCGCTTAGGGGAAGGTAACTGGAAGTGCATGATACGATAACTGACACGTCTGTTTCCAAGATGATGTGGTCACTGTATGAAGTTAATAATATAACACTGTCCATTTTGACCCACATAAATTGTCCGTCATTTCTGATTCCGACTGAATGAAATGCGATAGTACTCTCAGACGCTTGTGTTTGTTTTTTCCGATTTACTCAATATCGTGCAAGCAAGGGGATACAAAACAAAGAATCTACTACTTATGGCTTAATTAACATGGTACTACAGTTACCTGGGAATTTGGCAGACTTTAACAATTTTGCGGATTCGCCAAATTAGAACGGCCACCAAATTAAGTAGAAGTACAGTATGTTCTGTTATTTTTATCTTGAATCATTTAAAAGTGGTGCCAATACGTTAAAAACTTGAAAAAAACTTAACCATAGATTTTAGATTTTGATCTAGAATTAGGATAAATAATTTCCCTACATGTTAAATCGAAATACCAAGTACATATCTAAGTGTGATCGTGGTTGAAAGTAAGTTGGAAGCATTTGTAGGAAAAAAATTCATGTAATAATAAAAATAACTGGAAATTAACTTTGACTTTATGTTCATAATTCAATCCAATTGATAATGAAAAATCAAACTTTGCAACAGAGTATTAAGCTTCTTTGGATTGAGTGAAATTGATTACCATCATCAATTTCATAATTTTAAGTAGTAAATTGAGAGAAGAATTATAAATTTCCTGAATATTACTCCATCAACAGATCAAAATGAATAGCAAGGTATCTTATTCAGGCCAAAATGTTTTTGAAAACCTTGCAAAAAAGTTTCTGGCTTTACTTTTTCATCCATTTTAGTGGTACTTAATATTTGCAATGTGTGAAAATAGTAATTACACAACTCAATGAATCTTGGGTGATCTGATGCACTCATGTTTTGTACCCCAGCCTTTGAATTCCGGCTACTGCCCTCATTCAAAGTCTTGATTCAAGACATTCATACTTACATGGCATAATATGATGCACAATTCGTTGAGCTTTTGGTATTTTCCAGGGTGGTGAAGATTTACATGTGACAAGTTTCATAACTGCCAACTTTTACTTTCTCAGGCCCTTAATGTGTCTTGAAATTTGTTTAAACTCGGCATGAATCAAATTCACACATTTCTATACATGATATATCACATGCCAGCCAATCAGAAGTTCAGAACACCGTATAAAATATAGCCAGTGGTGGAGATAGGAAGAAAAAAGTGTCAAGGCAAAAAAATAATTCCAAACCTGCTTCATCCTGGCTATATTACAAGTTTACCATTATTCAGATTCTAAATTAGTGGCTATGTAATAAATTAATTCTCAGAAATATAAATGCAAAGTAATACTTACGAAACACCATTAAAATATGAACTTAGTACGATGATGGCAATAGAAGAACATGATGATAACCTTTATAAGATAGATTTTGCACAACTAGATCTAAAATTGATGATTTAAGATTAAAAATCAATGAAAATTATACAATTAACTTACAATCATCATTATGGAAGAATAAATGTTCAAAGGATGTTCAAAAATTTGCCGCGTCTTCGTCTCTCTCATACTGGCTGCGCTACAGATAGTAAGCATTAAATATCATTGGCAGGTGAACGAAAAACTAAAATGATTTTCCTTGAGTATAAAAAATGTGCTCAGAATTCAAATACCTCATCTGCAAACAAAAGCAAATTCAGTCCTTGGTTTAAGGATTTAAGCCCTGATCTAAGTGCAATTTGGAAATGACCATTTCTTGAAGGTGTTGCTTTCCAAAATTTGCATGAGATGCATAGCATCGAGTGTTAATTTAAAGAAACAACACCTGAGAGGAATGGTCATTACACAATGTTGAGTAGTGGGCTTAAATTCTTTTAACAAAGTGCAAAATATTTTCTACAAAATCAGAATCAGGACCAAAATCAGGAACAGATTTTCAATGAAACTTCTTGCAAGGGTCAAGGTGGCAAAGTATCAATTTCAATCTGTAGATTCCAGTTATCACCATGACAACCATTTACTAGAGATATCTGCAAACAAAAGCAAATTCAGTCCTTGGTTTAAGGATTTAAGCCTTGTTCTAAGTGCAATGTGGAAATGACTATTCCTAGAAGGTTTTGTTAAACAAGGGTCAAGGTGGCAAAGTATCAATTTCAATCTGTAGATTCCAGTTATCACCATGACAACCATTTAACTAGAGACCTTGAACTTGTAATTGGTTATATAACGAAATGCAGTTACGTGAAATTGTAAATCTCAAAGATGTTTTGTAATGCAGATAAAATTCCCAATGATTTCATGATGATAAAGATAGTAATTCAAATAATAGAGAGTTGTATTGTTTATGTTACTCATACCAAGAAAACCGTCTCAATTTATTTTTTATATTATATTAGATGATATTTCCAATAACTGCAAAGTTTCTGTCATCCCATTTTACCAGTGACTGGATTGGCAAACCATACTTAAACAGGAAGTGATGTCACTCGAGAATAAAAACAACATTGAAGACACGGACATCTAATACGTTCTTCGAATTGCCCTGGAACTATATTTATACCAGGACTGGCATCCAGATCCAAGTATTTTTTAAGACCGCCGACTCTCGTTGGGCTATTTATCCCTATTGACTCAGTTGTTCATATAAATTTACGTACCTTAGATGCTTTGTAATCGACGTAGATAGAAAATATTGTTTCCTAAATTGTTCTGGAAAGCGATAATTATAACTAAATGTACTTTGAACAGGTCGACTGACAAAAAAGCCGGGCTTCTGACACGTCTCGTTCTCGCTCTCAAACAAAACGTGAAGAACGTGACGTCACTTCCGAATCATAGCATTCAAAATAAGTAGCGTTTAAATCCCAATACCATATGTAATATATCGGTGGTCTAGGGGGAGAATCCTCGCTTAGCACGCTGGAGGCCCGGGTTCGAATCCCGTGCTCGCTCTTTTGTTTTTTTTCGAGGTCGTTATCTTCATCGTCTAGTTTACGAATACCAAATGTCGATGTGATGTTTTAATTGATAAATACGAATTCCTTACACATTTCGTTATCTTATTGTGAAATAGCAAACTAAGAGATATCTTTACTCGCTAGGAATTAACATAATATTATTTGAAGCGATTTTAGAAAATTTTGAAACCGCCATCTTGGTAATATTGATGACGTGATCAAAATCGGTCAAGGTCAGGTCAAAAGTCATCCATCTTGCCATTAGCCCCGCGGATTGTTACCAGTCGACAAAAAACGATGAAATCACGTTAAAAATAAAATATACACTTTAAAATTGAGGCTGATCGAATATGACAAGACTCCATTGAATACAGCTGTGCAATTTACAGTCACCAAGATGAGCTAATTTCGGAGAGATTCGGGAATTAAAAAAGGTAAGCACTTCCGGTTTCCCAACTTAAAAGTATTTGAAGTCCCAGAATTTCGCCAGAAACATTCTCTCTGACTGTGATTGAAGAAGAAAATTCTGCATTACAAATGATTCATTCATGATTAATCATTTCTTAATTTAGCTGTTCTATTGCTATAAATTGAAATGAAGGGCGGCTGGTGTTATGTTGTGTAAATTTGTCGACCAGGAAGACACCAAAAATGACGGTAAGTAAAATTTAGTTGATCTTTCATTCTTCTTTCAAAGAATCTTTGCAAAAAAAAATCCAGTCAATATTTTGATTTTGAGTTTGACTGCTGACAGTTTCTGAGTTTGATTGACACCATGATTCATTTATGATTTAGATTTTGTGAATGCCCATGGTTTTATCTTGTTCATAGAAGTTAGGTCTCTAATTAAGATTTATGAAAGTGTGATTTTGATTGCCTGTAAAAAGTGGTTATTTTTTTATAAGTCGCAAGCAGAGGGGTCATTCATCAAGCTATCACAGTCACTGCGACGTCGCAGTTACAATGACCAAGGTGCAACGCAACATTGCAGTAACTGTGACCTATTTATTAACAAATCACAGTGTGTGATTTTCGATAGTGAAAACCATATGTGCTTCTTTACCACGTGTCGTTAGCATTTCATATTTAGATGACACTATCATGGTATAATGTATGTATAGTACTACCAGTGGTGTAGCTTGGGTATTTTTTGAGTGTACGCCACGAGTGAACAAAGCGAACAAGCTTTGAGGAGGTTTGGGGGGAGAAACCCTACAAGAAAATTTGAAAATGAGATTGCATTTTAAGCATTCTGGGGCATTTTAAATAACGAAATTCCATCGTATATGGATCAAGCAACAATGGTCGATACGACCTGTAATAAATATTTGTAAGTGACATTACCATCACAAATTCAATGTCATTGCTGGTTATTAGCTCACATGGTAAGCTTTTGCAATCACTCACTTGTCCGTCTGTCCGTCCCCCCGTCCGTCCGTCTGTCTGTCTGTCTGTCTGTCTGTCCGTCAACAATAGGGGCACGTTTTAAAACCTCTGTCGATAGGATTCCTGTTTTAAGTTATTTCTGTTCAACATCAATACAGAAAACCCCCCTATGACTCCTGGTTCAAAAGCTCGCCTATTTTCAAAATGGCCGTCACTTTTGTCTCGCGAAATTCACTTTTAGCCCATTTCCTTGCTAACCTCTGTCGATAGGATTCCTGTTTTAAGTTATTTCTGTTCAACATCAATACAGAAAACCCCCCTATGACTCCTGGTTCAAAAGCTCGCCTATTTTCAAAATGGCCGTCACTTTTGTCTCGCGAAATTCACTTTTGGCCCATTTCCTAGCTTTACTAGGGGGGAGTAATATTAATATTGTAGTACAGCCTTTATAAATAAATGATTTCGGGTTTCTGTAAAAAACCGGATGACCGGGTAACTGGGTACCCGGTCGACCAGGTACCTAACGTTCCTAGCAGGGTTACCAACTTTCAAAGTTCCACATTTCCCCCGATATATAGTAGCGAATTGACTTGACAGACTATTGAGTGCACTGCTGTTCGATATTTTTACCCTATACGAGACAGAGCACTTTTTAAAATAATCGATCCAGCAAACAGAGACATCCATGTCACGTTGCTCATGAGTAGCATATAAGTTCCTAGAAGACGTTGCACATTTTCGTTCTTTACACATCAAGGCAACGTAAACATGAGACATCTATTGATGGTATAAAAAGAATGTTGTTGTAACGTGTCCGTAAAGTTCGTTAGTGTGGAAAACATAACAAACAGGAACGTTTGATTTTTTACTACATTGGTCCATATGTGACGTAACTCAAACATTGAAATTCAACGTTGTCAAAACAGGCTTTTAATATCAAAATATTTGTTGGTAGAAAAAAATATGACAAAAACTTTGTGTTCTCACTAAGTCGGTTCATTTCCGACATATTGTTAATGTTAAGATTTAACCTTGTCGAAACGTTTTTTCGATTTTAAATTACCTCAAAACGTGACTTCAATAATGACGTTCATGGACCGTATTGATCTGACGTTATTTAAATATTCAGCAAAACGTCGATGGATGGTTTAATTTCAACATTGTGGAAATGGCTTCAAAATATTTGTGAGTTAAGGAAATGTTACAAAGACGTCAATATGTTCTCACTAAATCGGTTCATTACCGACGTTATTTTAACGTTAAAAGTTAACGTTGTCAAAACGTTCTTATGATGTGAAATAACCTCAAAACGCTGGGTTCTCCCCAGAATCTAATTGCATGGCGCTCCCCCCTGCTCACTCGTTTTCCCCGCCCTGTTCCCCCCCTGCTTGCTTCGCCCGCCCTGCTTAGCGCCCCGCTTCTTCAAAACTTACGTACATTATTTTATTCTCCTGGATATTCGACGAAATCACATAAACTTCAAAAAATTTTCAAAAAGTTTTTCCCGATTTGCCATTCCAAAGGCCGAATCTTAAATGTCTTCTGATTGGCTCAAAACTCATGATTAGTTACGAAATATCCAATCAAATTATCTATTACTAATCGTGCGTCATCGACATAATCTGCCACAGGTTCGGTTCGATCACTTGATTTGACTACTTATGCGCATGCGCCCAAAACATTCTAACCTATCAAAATCGTTCATTTGATGCGTGCGTTGAGAAAATTAGAAAAAGTTAGCAGTTGAACCTGGCGCAGATTACTGCAACGCGGAGTGATATGATCACCGATCATCAAAATCGCCAATTTGGAATAAAACAAACATAAAAACGACTAAAACTACAATTTGACAATGAAGTATTATTTTTTATAAATAGTTATTATAATTGCGAACGAATTAATGTTCAAATCTTGCTTTTGATGGTTGTCATGATAAAGAAGTTCGACTTCCGGTTCTTTATGCGGGAAACTCAAAAAAATGGGTAAAATTAAAGACTTATCTAAAGAATACAATGAAAGTAGAAACAGTGGACAGGGTCCTCAACATTATCATAAATGGACCAAGGGAAGAGGTGTTCGATTTTGAGGCAGCATGGGGGAGGTGGTTTGACATGCACCCCAGAAGATGTAGGGACAGAAGACTTTAAGGAAACACAATGAACAATGAACACTCATTACACTACATGCATATTATCATGTATTGTTAAATAAAAGGTTTTTCTAAATGAGAATTGGTGTTTATATAGGGAGCGAAGCGAGCGGCAAAAATTGGCCCAAAAATCATGCGAGCGGAGCGAGCGGCGAAACTTGTTAAAAAATCCCCCCCTGCTATGAAAAAATCCTGGGGAGATCACTGAAACGTGACGTCGAAAATAACTTACAAGTATCGTCCAGATCCAACGTTGTAAATAAAAAAATTCCTAACCCTGCTAGGAACGTTAAGTACCCGGTCACCCAGTTACCCGTTTACCCGGTCACCCGTTTTTTTACACAAACCCAATGATTTCAGCTTAATTGCAAAGTAAATATCCATATTTCTGAGATAAACAACAATATAAATATAATATTATCAATTAATTTTGCTAAAGTTAATTTGGAAAAATAAATGCCAACTTATTTAAAATGACTGTTAATGTGCAATTGCATTCACATGCTTCATATGTTCCATGGCTGTTTCTTGGTTAAAAAATGTGGAGCCAATTATCTTTTCCAATATGGAGATTCTAAGTCAGTCATAGCTGTGCCAGATTTTAATAATATCATTCTTTTCATATCATTTCATTCACTTTGATTTATAAACACTTTAAGTCCGAACTGAAAGCAAACCTAGAAGTTTTGATTTTTGAAAAGTGCTTTAGGTAGTTTGAATATAAAGTGAATTCATTTTGGTCCTTGAGATATGTCAACTTATTTCATTTAATGTTATACATGTCATGATCTCCTCTGAATGAATGATTTTCTAAATAATTTGAATAGTACTGAATGCAAGTGAAGTCATCCTAGGAATTACTTGACAGTTCCATTCATCAACTTTATGTATTTTGCAAAACAACTTTTGAGTATTTTAGTTTTTAAAACCATAAACACATAGTTCCACAGTGAGTCATAATGAAATAAATATTCTATTCTTATCTTGTGCTGAGACCATTTTTAACCTGCTAGGAGGCAGTTAAACATGTCATGCAAGATTGACCACATGGGTACAGAGTATAGCCACGTTGGTTCAAAGCATGTGCTACTATCAACCGCACAGTGACTTGTCGCATGGTGAAGCGTCTTTAAGTGCTTCACCATGCATCATAATCTTGTTAAATATGATATACATGTTGTGCAATTTAACAAAATTAATCATGAATCACATTTTGAAATTTCCATATGATTTCATAAAGAAATCCAATTAGTTTAGGATATTTTTTCGAACTAAAATCACTGCAACTCAGTGGGTATCTCTGGTCACTTAAAGGGCAATTTTCGTGATATTTCTTTGAGATGTTGCAGAGATACCATAAGATTGCAATCGCACTAGACTAATGAATAGAACATGACTGCTAAAAAGGAGTTCTTGCGACGTCTCACGCATGCGAAAGTGCTTGCCATAGCTTGATGAATGACCCCTCAGGAGTACAGAATATCAATGTATCAATGACATCACACATCTGTTGGGAAGTAGAATTTGGTGGAAATGAATTATAACATCTTGACTTTGTCAGATTTCATGATCGGTCACTAAGATGTCGTCATAATGTTGTTATGGTATTAAATGAAAGTGGACTGTAAGGGTATGCATAGCCTGTCTTTTCTATTGACTCCCTTGCAAATGCTTAGCAACTTATACAGTACATGCACTGTACTTCATATCAGCTTTGGTATATATCTGACTAAATAATCATAACAAGATATATTATATTGAATTAAATCATTAAACATGTTTTTCATATATTTAGTATGTACTTTTTCATAATTGTAAATATTGATTCATCTCGTACAAAACATGTTGGAACCCAGACGAGATGATGTACACGTATGTCATAATTTATAGACCGATATATAGATGGCAGGGTGGATTGTATATTTTAAAAAATCATAATAATTGTATACACAGCTGTATTCAATGCAATTTTTGTAATATTTTCTAGGCGTCCATTCCGTCAGGAGTTAAAATTGATCAAGTAAAAGGCCTCGTATATGGCAACTGTACAGGAGATGCTATTGGGTTGCTCACTGAATTCATGATCAAAAAGGAGGCTAAAACAGTAGGTTTGGGTTATTTCAATGTTATCTAAATTGTTTCAACTGAAGGTGAACACCCATCATTTTACAGATTTCCAAGAGATTTATCTAAAATTTTGGCGAAGGTGTAAATTGACTTTTTTGATAGCTTAATTCACCCACGGGCTTTCAACTATAATTGAAAGCCCATGATTCACCAAAAAATGGGGCCCCAAAATACACTAAATGTTCAAATTGTTCATTGAAGTATGTCTATACTGAAGAATCAATAGCTATTTTGAAAACATAAGGTCCCATCATATGGTTCATATTTTATATATAGTAACCCTCATATGAATTAATGCCTATTTGACATAAGCATGTATATCTTTGGTCAAATTGTGATATCTCATTGTATACACTGTATTTCAGTACTATGGCAAGAAGAGCAAGCTGAAGTTCAAGTACAAGGTGCCTGATATGCATAGGGAGCGATGGGAAGTGGGTGACTGGACAGATGATTCGGATCAGATGGTTCTCATAATGCGATCCTTGGTAGAAAACAATGGAAAGGTGCGTAGGATAGTTGCATTTCAATGTTTGATTGGCTGTGTTGGTTTGGACACTTAAACAATTGTGTTATGTTCATGTATTCAGTTTTGAAGATAATACAGTCTTAAACCTCTTTACCTCAATATGAATCAAATGTCTTACTATACTTAATGGCAAAAATGGAACAATTATGTCATAAATGTCTTAATATAAAACTATTTTAGTCATCTGTGTGTATTACTGCCTTAAAATTCACTTACTACGTGTTTCTTCATAAATTATGTCTGTGTACCAGTTTTATGATTTTGATTATATGATTTAGGTGGTTGTGACTGACTTTGCCTCTAAACTTGTCAACTGGATGAAGCATGGATTTGAAGAGTTGGGCGACAAAGGTGGAATGGGCATTGGGCAAAACACAGCTGCCGTACTTAATGCTTCTGGTTACGTAGATGACCCACTTAAGGTGAAACTATTAAGAATATTATTGCTCTACTCAAAAGTAGCCTTGCCCAAGTCGGTATTTTTTTACTTATCTGATCTTGAATTATTACTGCCTTGTACAATCCAATACATCTCCGCTGTTATTATGCTGAAATATTCAACGGTTTCGAGATTTCCATAATACCTACGCTATCAGGGGTATCGCGAAACCTTATTGATTGACAGATATCGCGTGGACACGACGTGTGACTTCAGGCTGAATGACCAATCAAAACGTTATCAGGTTGAGCTGCATAAACAAAACAAACTTCCCATCTACGACTTGAAATTCAATGATCTGATCGAGTGTTTCTTTAGAGTTACAATATATTATGTAATTAAATATACATTGGAAGGTAAGAGGCATTAATTAAGAAATATAGACCGAAAAGCAGGGGTTATATCGTCGAATACAACCCGCAGGGCTAGGCACAAACGTTTTCTGTACCACGAACGACCGAAGGGAGTGAGGGGTTCGAAAGCTTTTGTGCCTAGCCCCAAGGGGTGTATTCGACGATATTACCCCTGATCTGAGGTCTATATTACGATTCGAACATGAAAACTCACCAAATTGTTTCGAATATTCATCATGGTCCGCCATTACTACGACCCATCGTTATGACGTCACACATTACACGTTTTAACTGGGTTATTGATCTCGAATATAACCCAGCTGAAGCATTGACTTTGTTTACAGTTTATAGAAGGCGTGAATACAGTCATGTTCGAATATGAATTAAATCATGCGATTCAATGTTGATTTAAAACTGATTTCGCGATGAAAATGCACGAAGACCTAGTCCAATGTAGCGGGTCATGTTAACTATCGTCGATCGGTGATTGAATCTCAGCCAACATGTTCAGCGATTGTTTCAACGTTTATTGTTGAAATCTTCTCACCTTTGGTTATCCGATCGATGCCCCGGCATCCACTAAACTCTCATTGATATTTATCTGATAAAATATTTGTATTTTCATGATGAATTCGTGCTCAGATTCGTAAGATTTGTTCGTGAAAAGTCCCGCTGAAGTGTACTTGTTTTTGACCGTGCATAATAATGAGCTAACGCTACAGGGCCGTCTTTGATTGGTCAAATTTTACCGACATCAACAAACTGTCGGTAAAGCACGCGGCTTTCTCTTTGGTACAAGGCGGTCATAATAGAAATCAAGATAAGTAAAAGAGACCGACTTGGGCAAGGCAACTCAAAAGCTACATTGTTAGAAACAGTTTTGCATGAGATTGAAAGTTAGTGAGTCCTTGAGTTTTGTGAACTAAAAAAATAAAATGAAAATCACAAATCTGAATTTTACTTAATAAGTGAAGCTATTCATGTAAATTATATTATCCTAAGTTACATGTATGTGTTATTCATAAAATGTGCTTCCTTCCATAAACCACTGAAAATATTTACATGATGTCATAGCCTCCTTTTTGTGTTCCGTAGGCCATAATAAATTGTTTCTATATCTATATCTGGTATTATTCTGGAAAGAATTTCACTATAACTATTTGCAATAAGTTATCAGGTGGTGACATCTTGTCATAATATTATTGTTATGAACATCATTCCATTCTTATTTTCATGTCACCACCACAAGTGCTGACATATTGTAATAGTCTCCAACTTTTTTTGTTACCAGTGGTATTTTTTTGTTACCAGTGGTATTCAGCATTCAGCAGTTGGTGTTAGGCATCGGTAACAAATGGCAGGTGGTGACATTTTTCATGTTAATGCTTTGTTCATGAAATAGATTTGTCACCTAGTCTGTGGTGTAATATTTTACACCTGTGTCCTTTTCTACATGTAGGTGTCTGAGAAAAGATGGAACATTGCAGGTAGATATGGACGTTTCCCCGCCCCAAATGGTGCAGTTATGCGTACATCAATATTAGGAGTTCATTGCTATGACAACATTGATGATGTCATAAGAAATACTATTGAAATCTGCAAGACAACACACTTTGATCCGAGGTAAGAACTTCTGCCATTGTTTCTGAGTTAGTATGACCCTCCCAAGGTTGGGCAATGCTGAATTTAAGAAACTTGGGCATATTTGTCAGGAGTGACATAAGGGGAGAACACTTAATGTGGATGTAAGGAGAGTTGAAATGAACATAACCTTTAAAATTCAAGGAGGATGGGGGTTGCTAGGAAAATCATAAAAATACCATATTGGAACTTGCAAGTAGAGATTTACTTGATGGCAATAAAGCCTTTGAATACGTCGAGGGTAATGTAACATAAACAATATGTTAGAAATTTATTTCTCCATAGAATTTTAGGAAAGTTTGTTGACTATAGTAAGTATCTTATTATTAATTAACATTTAGGTGCCAAGCATCATGCGTTGCTGTAACAACCAGTATAGCCATGATGTTACAGAGGGAACCTAAAGGAAAGGCAAAATCAATGAAATTCACAAAAGACATGATAGATGACATAATAAAAGCTGCTTACAATTATTCTAAAGATCTACTTTCCACTGAGGAATTGGTAAGTTCATAGGGGGGTTGGAGTCGGGTACAATACTTCAATTTGAGTGCTTCAGTTTGAGTTCTTCTACTGAGTACTATCTCATTGAAGTGCACTTTTACTTGAGGTTTAAATCTTTTGTTGGACATGTACTTGTACTCCAAATTCCGACGATATACAATAGACTAGATGCGAGTAGAAATAATCTTCATTTATGTCATCAAATATTCAAAATTCGGTCATATTCATGTAAAAGTACATCTACAAATATGGTTTCGAAAATTGTTTATCAACTTTGAAAATTTAATTTCCAGTTCAGGGAGATTCCCCATAGACCCCATGATATAAAATCACAAAAAGTGAATTGTCTTTTCTTGTATTGGACAGATAATATTTTTTACTGGACATATTTTAATTTGCATAACTATCAGATACATAAGGGTGATATGAATATTGAACCATGAAAACTGACGAATATTTAAGTTAAACGGAACTTTCTTTTATACCCGCCATGCCACCTTGTGGTGAAACTGATAACTACCTACTCGCATCTGAGTTATTGCTTTTTGAACATAACAATGTTATAATTTATTATTTCACTACCAGAAGTGGTGACATTTTGTTACAGTCTCCAACTTTTTGTGGACGGTTAATCTTCAGCATTCAGCATCTGTAAGAAATGGCAGGTTGTGACATTTTGCATGTTAATGCCTTGTATTAAATTAATGTAGAATTTACACTAAAATCGTGTTATTTGGTAATCAGTGATAATTTAATAAATCTATTTTTTGACAGAACATCTTTTCTTTGTCTGTATGAAACAATATAAACTGTATTTGAGTTATCCTTCAGAGATGTTCCTCTTTTCTATATATTTTCAATTGACTTCTTTTCAGAGAGAAGAACTATTGTTCTATTTAAATGTGAAGGACCTGTCTGCCTTAGAGTTAGATGAGGCGGGGAAGATTGGTTACACATATAAGACTCTAGGAGCAGGATTTTGGGCATTGAAGCAAACCAACTTTAGAAAGGCTATACAAGCAATTACTATGGAGGTAGGTGCCTCTGCTCTATTACAACATGTATCAATATTTATATGTAATTTTTAATGCATAGTGACATCTTATTTGAGCATTTCCAGGTTAATCAAATGTTGGAAGAGATGATGTAGAAAGTTAAGAGTATTTGTTTATTTGGAAATTAACAAAATTAGGTCGCTTAGTCCCCTTCTTTTGCACAATTATCATGATATTATTAAACTTTGGACTTAGCTGCCAATAGATCATAGCAGATAGTATCTACATAATGTGTAATATTGTTCACTCTGTGTCTTGTAATTTATCACTTATAACCATTTGTAATTGTAGGCGGGTGATGCAGACACAAATGCTGCTGTGGCAGGGGCTCTACTTGGCTGCAAACTCGGCTTTGAGGAGATACCAAAGGCATGGAGAGATGGACTAATACACAAAGACTGGTTGAATGAACAGATGAGAAAGTAACTATCTTGAGAAATGTCCAATGTTCACCCCTTTTATATTATATGTTTTGAAGGATTACTTGAAGTAACTGTCATTACAATGGCAGCAAAGAAACTATTTAATATTTCTTTAAAGTTCAAATTGTGTAATATTTAACATGTCACTTGGGAAAAAAACTAGAAAAAATCTGCTGAAAATTTGTCTGTTACCAAATTATTAGTCATTATACTTCTTATTTTCAGATTTTTCTTGCTTGATGAAGAAAAATGGAAAAACACAAAATGACAAAATTAGAGGAAGGAAGGAGTCACAAACTAAATGGGGTTCAGATAGTGGTCTGCAAAAAATAGTCTGAACAACATACCACAATATTCTGTAGTGATTACAGGGTATAATACAGGCTGAAAAATGCAAAGAATGTACAAATTATGCGAAAACAGCATGGATTATCAGGCACGTAGCCAGCTCTTGCCAAGGGGGATTCACTTTTCAAAAAAACTTTACAGTGTTCACATTTTACAACTTTGACTCAAAATCACTTGAAAAGAGCTCAGAATGGTGAAAAACTCCATGATTTGAAAGAATTTTTGTATTATTGTACAAACGGCAAGACAACATAGTGGAAATATCAGATTGTATACAATTATAGACATAATTGACAATATAAACAGAATTAAAAGTCAACCAAACAGAGATGTCTTTAATTTTTTTGCAAAGGAGACATACCATATCAAGTAATGCTTTACTTACTCTAATACTGAATATATTCATATCCCATGGATTCATTATTTTGTCATTAAATGACATCATTCGCAAACACTATTCACCAGCAATGCATGGTTGACTGTCAAGACTATTGACCAATCAGAATCTCGTATTTTAATGAGGTTCAAACAATATATGTATGACAAAATTTTTTTTTCTTCTTTCCACAACCTTTATTTTACTATAACCAGGACGTTTCGGATCCTGTCTGGATCCTTTTTCAACTGTATAAAAACTGAACTGAAGCGCTACCTAAAAGGATCCAGACAGGATCCGAAACGTCCTGGTTATAGTAAAATAAAGGTTGTGGAAAGAAGAAAAAAAAAATTTTGTGATTTGATTAGCCAACCTGAAGAACATGTTTAAGAATATATGTATGGTATATTTAATGCCATGACATAACAGAAGTATTAATTGACATAGTTCAACAAGTAAAACCCAATTCCATCTAATGTATTTATCTCAATTTTCAGTCAGAAAGATAATATTAAATTATTTGAAAGTTTTTTTAGTTTTAAATCTCTTGAAGATTATGTTTTTTTTATGTGCCAAATGAAATATAAAAAGGATATATCTATAGGGTGTCTCAAAAAATGTACCCAAAAGTATATCAATATTCAAGGAATCTTAATGATTTTGGTTGTGAAGATATAGTGTCCAATGGAGAAAAGATAGTTGTTGCCTCCGCGAAAATGAGATATCTCTTATTTTCCAAGTTGTTGATGCTATGTAAAAGCATACCAATCTTTTATCAATTGATAACTCTATCCATACATAAAAATCATGAAGGTTTCTTAATCATTAAAAAGGTTATTCCAAGATTAGTGAGTGGCTTTTTTGTGTCCCATGGTATAAAAAAATCAACAATTAAAATTGTCAAAGTGTCTCAGTTAAGCCTCTCACATTGATGCTAAAATACTCACTAATTTTAAAGATTATAACTCTACACCCTTCAATTTTCGCTTGCCTTTGCTTTTGGTACAGATATTTTAGTGGCTTCAAAAACAGTATTTTTGTAATATAGCATATATTTAAAAAGGTGCATGCTCCTCTTTATAAGTTTAACATGTGACATACTATTGTTTAATTTGAACCATTTTTTCAAACTAAAACTTTGTAGACTTTGTATCTATTTATTGATAGTGCAAGTTGTGTGGCATTTAGTGTATACTAGGATTTTTCTATAATATTTAGTGACTTAGAAAGGTAAAATGCCAAAAGTGTATACATGTAAATGTACCTATTTTATTGTATAAATGATATGTATAATCTATTTTATTCATTTTTTATTATTTTGCTGAGATACTCGAAAATTAGATTTTAGTTTGTATGAAGTTCTATTTATGATGTCCAATTATTGTTATGGAAATGTTCTACATCAGTATCTGGCATATGAAATCGAAGTATCTGAAATATGGTAATAAGGAACATAATCAAGTATTAAACATTGACAGACTTTGATATGCTATCATATAATAACTTCCAGTGAAGTCAAACGAATGCAAAGGGTAATGCGTGGATTAAATTCAAGGAGCAAAAGTTATTTTATTATCCTAGGGGTAATCAAAAAGGTAATATTACTAAAAAGGTATGCATGGTACATGTACCTTTTTAGTAATATTACAAACTGGAATATTGCTCACCGAATTTGATATTTGAATCTCCTTTGTGCCATCTCCAGTTTCCTTCTTCGTCTCTATCATTGCCGCTGGTCCATATGTCAACATTCGAGGGGAATGTATCCGGAAACTTCACCAGGATCTTTTTAAGCTGATTAAACTCAACTGACTCGGGGGATATGGTGTTTTCAATGGACACAAGCTCCATGCCTCTTTCTTGACAGTTTGCAAGAGCTTCGTCCCATGTCAGACGTTTATATTCGAAGAAGTATCTACTGTTACCTATTACTGTAGTCAGTCCTTCACATCGAGTCTTAGGACAACCTTTCAAATGAAATTGAAAATAGGCATGTTTAAATCAATAAAGCAAGTTTCTTGGAACATTGCTTTGTCTCTATTAAGCAAAATCAACTTATTTTGCTCTAAAACAAAGAATATTGACAATTGTAAAACTTGCTAGGTATATGACTACGGTTATTGGGCGATGTTTCCTCGTCTCATCTAGTTTGGTTATTTGGTTATTTGAGATACCACTGGCGATGCGCGCCAGATTAAAAGCGAATGCCACAATGGTCACTCAGTTTGATTCAAAATTCAACATACTCGGCAGCTCCACCATGTGATATTCTATTGTTTCATTTATCGACAAACCATGGGCTTTCAAGAGAGCCCATGGACAAATTAAGTAATTTTGAGTTAAATTCTTTAATTATCCTACTTCCTTTAAATCTGGTTCAATGACAATCTATATCATAATGGAGTATAGTAAATTCTAAACTTTCGATGTTAAAATCTTATAAAATATTTTAATTGATTTGAAAGATTCGAGAAATTTTTTAGAAAGTCAACCTTTTCGAAGAAAAATGTTATATCCTATAATGTCCTAGAATTGGTCAAAAATTTAATATACAGTTATTTTCCATAGACTCCAGTAACGTTTATAACTCATCTAGCATTCAATGCCATGGCTAAAGACTTTTTAATGATAACATTTCCAATAGTATCATTATTAATTAATTGTAGAATGAGTCTTTATAAGCAGTTAAAAAGAAAACATAAACATTCTCATCGGCAACACTGTCTGTGCCTTAATAGATATTTTATGTCCATCGGTCTCGGCACCCCGCGGTCGTAACATGTACCATTTCCCCAATATAAGAGCAATAAATCGAGAAGTAATGATCAGATTGACTTAAAACTTATTCATACATCTAACACATGTAACTCTAGACATACATCTAGTCGATGTAAGTTAAAAGGACAAGGTGCAATTATTGGCAAATATCCCTATGGTCAAAATGAATCATTCGTAGGTGTAACATGAAGAATAAAATGTCATATAATACTTTGGAAAATATTAAAGTGCTTGGACACACATAAGCTGAGATAGGGATCATTTCGTTCAGCAAGGTTGTATTGACTTACATGGGGCTGTACACCATTGACTTAACATGAGGATATCAGCAGATCCCAATAGAGGCCATTGGTTTCCAGTGATTATCACAGAAATACCAAAAATACACTATGACCTGAATCGATTGCAAACTTAATAATTTCACAATACGACACAAATGGTTTATCTCATCAAATGTGCAAATATGAAGTTTGCAATCGATTCAGGTCATACTTAAAATTAAAAGATTGTACATTTTTTCATCATTTTTTTCCCTACAAAATGGCTATAGAAAAATGCTCCAAAAACAACTTTTACACTTATCAAATATCATACAAGTTTGTAAAACCAAAGATTATACTATTATATTTCAATTTGTAGTAACATATTGGGATAAGATGCAGGGATGCGTAGGATGTAAATGGATTTTGACAGACACAAAAATACTTCCTGGTTTGGAATCTATGCTTCTACACTTCATGATTGAATTATGACCCTAATAAGTGGCCTATACATCAATACAGTGCTGAATATAGGTCAACAAGATACTAGTGTGCATATAAATGTAATAATTGAAGCAGAATACTCATTTTGAAAAATCAGATGAATTATTTTTTTCCCATGGGGAGATCCCAATGGAGGGTGTATAAGGTCCTTTGTAGCATAAATCATGAACCTCTATCTATCCCCACCACGGTCCCCTCCGAGATAAAACACTTGATAGCGCCCAGGGGTGCGATAAAATGCTTCAAGCTACGGGAGAAAAACTACAGGGAGAACCAGAGGAGGTCAGTTGCTGCAGGAAACCCACAAATGGACCAAATGCTTAAATCTTCTGACATATATATAAACCGACATCTTTAACCCTACGCACCCCGTCTCTAGCTCTCACAGCATATGATAGACTACCAATATTGCCCATACCTACCTGTTTCGGTAACTCTCTGATTTCCATTTTTATTATAAAGAGACCATTGGCCAACCCCTTCCCCGACTAGTGCCTCAACGGTTATATCATCTACCGAAAGACTGGCACCCCACATCAACAGGAGCACACAGCTAGTTTGTGAATCCGCTGACGTTTTATTCCAAAGGTACTCGCAGCACTCTGCGTGACTCGTACATTGTAATGCACAGTGTCCAATAGAGGGTGCGGATACCATTACCTGCCGTCGAGTGTCAATAGGATTGCTTGATTTTTCGTAAAGACAGTTTTGTACCAGCGCCTCACAGTGTATTGACACGAATACATAGTTGAGTAAAATATAAATAATCACATTCGGCAAATCCATGTTTCAAATGTCAAATTTTCGTATGTCATAATTGAAATGACTAAACATACTTTATATAATCATATCAATTATCAAATAGTCCATTCTCTATCATCTAAACAGATGCACATGCACATCTAAATAGTGCACATGCACATAATCCAAACTGTACCATAAACGATTACGCTATCCAATTATAGCATTTCCAGGCAGCTCCCCTACTCCAACGCACACTGATCAAGTGAAAGTGACATAAGAATGATAATACAATGTCGTTTCTAGTAGGGCATAAAGTAAAGCAATTATCATTCGCTAGTTTTAGTCTTCCCATGATCCTCAATAGCGTTTCGTGTTCGGCGTAAATCTTGAACCAGAGAACATGTTAGTGACATTTGCATAAAGTTTAATAGACAAGATTATCGGATTAAACGTCATAGCGTGTTATTAGGGAGTTTAAGCATGCGCTGTTTTCACAACCTAAACGTGAACGGAAGTTATTTAAGCCATGCATTTGTATGGGCGATTGGTCAAACTCCCTATTGTTAGTATCATACAACATATTTTAAGAGATAAATACATTGCGACATTCAAACAACTTATCACAGACGAGAAGGTGATTTAAGGTATATAATCAGAGACACAGAGCAACTTATCAAAATTAAGGTTTTGTCTGTATCATTTCTGTCTCATGTTTCAGAACTTATACATGGAAGTAAAAACAAATACCTTAAAATGCATGATTTGTTAATTTCTCTATAAATCATATTTGATAGTCATCGTGTGAACTGTGGACACATTTTAGGATCTTAAACAACTGTGCATTGCAATAAGATGTCAGTAAATAATGGATTTGGTGATAAGACATAAAGATAAAATTATAGATAGTTGAAAACAGATCGGTTGTTTATAAGAGAACGCCCGGTGTAAAAGGGTAGGAGGTCCTATCAGATTATGGTCCTACTTTCCATTGATTTATATGGTGACCTAAATACAACTCTTTCCCTTATTATCGTATCCACAATCAGGGCCAGAAAGGGCCTTTAAGAAAGGGGTCCATAATCCCCGGGGGACTATAATTTATTTCGCACCGGTCCGTCCGTACGATAATGGAAATATCAATGTGGGTATTTTGGGGTATTTAATGGCCAAGTCATTTTCGAAATGTATATTAAAATTCATATCATTGAAGGATTTGAATTCGTTTATTGTAAAATATAAGGCTATTTTAAATTAATTTCAAAATCGTATTTCATCAAAAATCTGGTGGTGGCCATTTTGAAAAATTACCATTTCTTCATATGCGTTTGTCGTAAATAACATTTAAAACAACAACTCGAAGGCGAAAGTGTTGCTCAGTACGATTTATCAGATCGGGCGCTGCCAATGAAATCCCGTGTAAGATTAGTTAGGGCCATTTACAATAAGCAAATATGTTCAAATGACAATGAAAATAAAAAACATGTCATTTCGATCTACTCCATACCGAAGGGATTATTTGCATAATCGTGGCCTTGCATTATCCTCTTTATTTTTACTTGCCGAAGTATTGACGTAATCCGCGCAACTTTCTTGTTATCAGGACAACCAAACAGAATCACTGCTAATAAATAACAAAAACATAGGTATTTATCTTCATATGTTGTTTAAAGATAAGAATTCTTCACACACATTTCATTTACTTTACTTTGCAACCGACCATAAAAATGGATCGATATATCCTTATCAAATACAATTATTGTTGTGATTGTTTGAACATATAATTCAGCTAAGTACAAATTGTCATTGAATTTGATCATCGGAGAAAACATATCCGTCTTCCTTCGACACATTTTTCTGAGCTATATCTTCTTTTTACTTATCATATTTTCCCGTGAAATGACGAGTAAGCTACTTTAATCAGTAACTTGTCAAAAATTGTCTCAAAATTCCTGAATTGAATATTTCAAGCAATGAAATACATAAAAATGTACATTACTATCGGTATATAAAAATATATAAAAACAAAATGAATGTTAATTGATATAACTATGCATTTATTGAAGACTTGAGATATAGAAAGCGTTATACACTCCCCTCCATAAGTTTGGCAACCTAAGCTCCCCCATTGAACTACGTGTTAAAGTCTCATTACGTTTGAACTTTTATTTACTCAACCTGCTATGAAATATTGATGGAAACGTAACTTGACTTTTTTCTAATACCTCCAAATTTTCCCAATTCTTTCCTCGATTACAATAGGTCGTCATTACCATGTAAACCAATGGGAAATTGTGTGTTCGGGGCAAATAAGAAATCAGGATATCTATTCAGTAAAAGATTCAGCAAAAATATTTCTATTTAGAAAATTGAATTGTTTAACTTTTTCTACACTAAGTGTTTAGTTTGCTTGATGAGTACTAAAGTAAAATTAGTACAACAATGATGAGATCTCGAGAGTGAACTGGTTGTTAGGGGTTCTAACTTCCGACACTGCCCTTGCAGATGATGTATCTCTATTTATGAATCATCACAGCTTCGTCAATCATAAAGAGTTTCATGGAATTAATTGGTAAATTGAAGAAAAACAAAATGGGGAACTTTTATGTGTATTTGTAAACTCTGAAAACTTGGGCAAGAGTTGTTGACCATGAAAGAATGGAACCCTTTTCTATATCACCCTGAACTTGTCTATTCATGGGATTAATAAACTACTTCATTCATAAACAACTTAATTCCATTTTGTATCAAAATATTTTTCCTAAAATTTCCTTTTACTCTTGTTGTTAATGAACGTTATCGGCTACAGCTAAATGTCAGACCCCCGAGTGCTGAATGTTGAATCGTCTTTTATTAGCACTGACATAGCAACAAATACGATTTGATCCTTATCCTGTATCAAAATTTATTTCCAACTTTTAAATCCGGTTAATCCATCCATGTTAAGTAGATGAATTAAACCTTCGGATTAAACTTGATGTTCTTGGAAACTTACAATGAATTAATCGAGATGCGAATCAAAAAGAATTAAGGACTCATTTGGCACTAAATGGATTGCCGATGATTATATCAAGAAGCTTTTGTTATGAAACATTGATTTCCGACATTGACATTGAAAAATATTCTTTAAAAGTTTGGTTGGTGGTTTGATTGATTTGTTTTTAGGGTATGCATAACTTCGCCATCGTTCCTCGATAATTTACAGAGGCTATAGAGGTGCCTATCAAACAATGGCGTTTACAACAAAGACACAATTAGTATTGGAGGAAACAACAAAAGTGGCATACTTTCTACAACGGTCAATTTGTTATTTACTCTAATTTCAGAGAAGAATGTATCATTTTGTATGAAGGATTATCAGTCGAAAAACATCAGTTAAAATTATAACATTCCAAGGATTATTAAAGACAGAAACTAGTGTGTTTTCTGTCTATGGATTGGATGTAACATTACTTGGTCTATTGGCTCTGGCGTTGATTAGAGAGCGGAACTGCATCAATATAATATACTAGTAATTGCGTCCTGACTTTGGAATAGCAGGAAACTCTCATCGACCCCCCCCCCCCTTTCGTGATGTGGTGATATCACTAAATAGCATAACAAGTATTCTAGAGAACGAAAGAGTGGATGAATATAGAAATCACGATGCCTCAAGTACACAACCGACAATTAATGATGGAGATGGATTCCAGTTCGTTCGGGAAAACCTCTCGCTATATGGCCGTTACCAGTTTTACAGAGGACAGTCGTAAACGCGTCGAAATACTCAATTTCCACGAAAAACTCAAACAAAAAACAACACTTTCAAGGATGGTAAACCGAAATAATCTCGAGCGTATAAAATACAATCGAGCCACAGGAGTCCTAAAGGAGCGCTTGAAACATATACAAGCCTACAAGAAGGTGACACAGAACAATAGTATCCTAAGATCTAAAGACTACAAACAATCACTGAACAAGAAGTACAGCTTTCAAGCACTGAAACCTGAAATAAACTCTACCCTTATCGAAATGCAACCGGCTGTTCGTAGAGAATTAATGGCCAAGAAGAAGATTGAACGCAATAGGAGTGAGTGTTTGAAATTGATAGAGAAGAACCTTGATGCGTTCGATACTCCGGAACAACGCGCTAGAGAGGAGCGAAAACGACAAATGTTGACAATTAAGGATGAAGATGATGAAGATTCTGAAATATTAGGTCTTAGTCGACATCCAACTAATCTAAGTGTAAGAAAACCATATTTCAAAAGGGAACGATCAAAAGTACAAACAATGAAACGTAAAGGTAGTTTACGGCCCCTCAAACCACTTCCAGGACTCGAGTCCAAAGGCCAACATCCTATATTGCCAGATGTGCGAAAAACACATCATAATCTGCCTGCCAAGGACCATCCTTTAGATACCTTACCTCAAAAAGTCACGCTTCCCCCGCTTGATCTTAAAAAGACTTTACCAAACCCCTAATGAGTCAACATTCACAGGACAACATAAATACTTTTCCTTTGAGTTGTACTTCTCGGCCGAATTTGATACACGACCAAAGCAATTCTGATGCCATTTAAAACAATCCAGATCTCAATCATTGATCCAAATTGACCTGAACGTAATTCACTTTGTATGACAGCAATCTGGTGCTCAAACTGATCTTCGTAGAGAATGCGCATACTCAACTGTATCCATTTCGCTGTTTAGTTTCATGGTGTTCAACCTCATAAAATTAATATAAAAATACAAAATTACAGGATTGCATTTTGTGCCAGATTATCTAAAACTTGGTATGCAAATACCTATAGATAGATATGTATTTTATTTTATACCGACCACATGTTTGATACAGAGGAAATGAATAAGTCCAATGTCAGCAAATGCATACATGTATTGACAATCTGACATATCTTCGTTTATCATCCAATGTCATATATCAAAAATAGGGACATACTCAGATACTGAGGCCCAGGAATACGTTAAAAATGTTTAAAAAGTCCCCTAGTGTACTGAGTTGGTAATGCGTGGTGTATACATGTTTATTCCATAGTTAGCATGATATTCATAGGATAACATGTGAAAATAAAAACGGTATTTTTGTAATCAGTGGTAAAATATGATATTTTTGAGAAATTTTCACTTAACCATAGCATACGGTTTTTTAGCCATGACATACGACGTCGTATGCGATGGTTTATGGATTTTTGCTACTTCAGACTCAAAACGAGGCTAAGTGTCAACATCGCCGGATCGTTTGGAAAATTCGAATTAAATGACTTAATTTCCGAAGATTCTGATGATGACTTTAACTATGGAATAAAAAGAACATCCTATGATTTACTCATGATATGATTTTAATCCACTCATGGTCCACTCCACTCCACTCGATATCATATCCATTCGTGGATAAAAATCATATCACTCATAAATCATAGGATATCCTCTATATATTATACGGACTCTTTTACGATAGAATACTTAAATGTATAAGAATAAAGACTGATTTTTTGTTAATGACTATATACCGGTGTGAAAGAAATGATGGTCCTCCAGGGATTATGGTCCCCTTTCTTAACGGCCCTTACTGGCCCTGATTGCGTATAAGATAATGAGGGAAAGAGTTGTATTTAGGTCAGTGTCACCATATAAATCAATGGAGAGTAGGACCATAATTTGATAGGAACTCCTACCCTTTTACACCTGGGCCTCAGCTCAGATATCATGATCAGAATAGATGGCACTATTGCATAACAGGTTGTCGCTTGTGAGGGCCATTTAACAGAAATGGTGTCCTCCAGTAGGTTTCTTTATCTAAGAGACAATGTGACAATACAGCATTCTATACAATGAACAATAAATAAGTATTAGAATAATGGTATATTATATTTTATTTCAATTATGTTATAGCTTACAGATACTACATGTCCGCAATACCATCTATATTTTGTAATCATCTTCAAGTACTTATATTCTTCATCATTGCGAAAGACAATCCGATAGAACTTAATTTAATTTCCATAATTCATAAAAAGTTCTGACTTTTGGGAATTAATAACAAAGCTGCAATGCGATATCCACTATACTAACATTTCATATTTCATTATAGTTCATGCAAAATATAGTTCACACATAAATGTCAGACGACAAACGTCACCTGAGTTATATTAAATTTTCAGTTAAATTACAGTTTAGATTTTAGGCTAGGGACTAAACGATATTAAAAGTTAGACTGTGAATATCTACTATCAGACTATCAAGCTACATGTTCATGTTTATTGAGTTTTCACATTCATAAGAGTTTATACATAACATATTGCACACAAAGCATATATATCATATGGCAATCAGCTATATTTAATTTTCACCTTTCATAATAGGCCAGATGACAAAAATTAATGCCAATGGAAATATCCACATTTCATTATAGTTTGGACTTTTCTCTTGAAAGCCCATGAAAGTGCCAATGAATTTACTGAGCTATATTCAATTTTCACATTTCATAATATTTTAATTGGCAGAACATATTGCACACAAAGCCTAGATTACACTGAGCTAGAGAATATATCAACATTTCATAATACATGTAGTTTGGACTTATGGGACTAGACGAAAAAAGTACCAATGAATGCACTGATTTCCCCAACATTAAAGTAAGTGGCCGCAACACCCACCTGAGATTTTAAAAACAGGCTTGCAACCACCTGAAAATCCATTTGCACCCACTTGAAAATAAGAATAATCATGAAAATTAGCCATATTTTGACTAAATTGGGTTTAAATTTTGAACCACTTGGGATATAATCCTGGGGAAATCACTGGAATGTATATTCAATTTTTATATTTCAAAATAGCTCAGACTTTAGGACTACATGACAAAAGTCCATCGTCATAACATGGAGATTGGTTCAGAGGAGTAGTGCTATCCATTTCTTTGCTATCTTGATTCATGGAGCTACCAATATCCTCAGATCTATCATTTAAGTCCACTAAAAGTTGCGTTTCATCAGTAACTTCAGCAGAGTGCTTAGGATCCTCATCTACTGTTGAATTACTTGTTTCATGTTGATTCACTGGAGCTTCACTGGCTTCATTTTCTTGGTCATCTTGGTCATCATTGGAGTATTCATCCAGGGTGTCCCCTTGTCCAAGCACGCTATACCCTCCCTTTCTCCCCCTGGTTACCTTACTGATAGCATTCCCTATAAGGGACTCTAGCATGGTGCTGCTATTCTTAGCTCCTGCTTCACCACCTTCATGTTTAAGCTCATCTTCATCATCATGGATCATCTCAGCTGATTCATTGTCTGAATGATATTCATCATTAGGGTTGTCATTCTCCTCACTGTTCACCTGTTTATCTTTATTGAATATTGCAATATCAGTTTTGTCACAATCCTGTGATTTTACCATTGCACTTCCCTTCATTGCACTCTCACCAGCCCTTTTGATTACATCCCCTTTATCATTGGCCTCTCCATTCTCATCACTTCCTCCTTCAATATCATCTGCTTTAGATTGGTCCATACTATTAGAATGGTACACATTTTCCTCAAAACTAGCATCATTATCTTCAATGTCTTGCATAAATTTATCTAAGTTCGCTTCGATTCTGGAATGTTTCAGGTGAAATTCTTCCTCAAACTTTTTGCTGATTTTATCAAAAAGCTGATCATTTGGTGTTTTGGCTACAGACTCAGGTAGATCAGGTTTGGAATTATTGGGTATCTGCTCAACTCCTACTTTGCCTACAAGTAAAATGTGTTTTTGCTGTTAGTAAATAGAGTTAAATTAATGTTGTTTGCTGTGAAGTATACATGGTATTCTAAATCTACTAGTTCATGGCACAAAAGTACAACAAAAACAATTTCTCATATTCTAAAACTAACAAGGCATTCACACACAAAATGTCACCACCTGACATTTGTTATAGATGTCTAGCGCAGAACGCCAACCACCATCCAACAAAAGGTTGTTGGAGACTATAACAATATGTAACCAATTCTGGTCGTGACATTAATTTGATATGAGATGGAAACCAGCATCAAAGATGAAAATCTTGTTTGTGATCTCACCTGAATCATCTTTTGTTGGCAATAGATCTAGATCTTCTAAACAAAGTCCTCCCATATGTTTGCTTCCTGTGTGAGTGTATTTGTCAAGGGGACTCGTTGGAACACTCTCGCAGCTTTCAAGGTCATCCAAATCCTGCAATTTCAATTTCAATCTATTCTTTAATAACATTATCATACAAAGTACACATAATAGGGTTGACAATAGTCTTGCATTTTTCATTGGTGGTGAAATTTCTAGACATCCGGTGGCTACAAGTGACATAAATATATCACATCCTTAATTTTCATAAATTCGTACAAAGTACCATAGATCATTTAATTAAAAGCGTTATTCAATGATTCATCATTGTGCTCTTGTAAGAAATTCTTTGGAAATTATATTTTGCGCAAATCACTAAACAATCTAAAGTGTTACAAATAATATCTCCTCATACAGTTCCCCATTCAATACTGTAGTGCTAAATTGATTTACTGTACGCCCGGTATTATTCGCGAGCTTTAATTTCGCGAATTTTGCGAAAACACGGTTTCGCGGCTATTAAATTTCGCGAATACTGTATTTTATCGTATTCGGGGATTCCCCAGTATATGAAATTCAGTTCCCAGTATATTCCCCAGTATATGATGTCCAATCAAAATGCAGGCTACGATCACGTGAACAATCGTGCGCACGTGCTCTTTCATTGCCGCGCATGCGCATAGCAAAGTCATGGAGTTGCACAGTACTATTGAAGTACTATAACTCGATCCAAACTAGTAGACAAAACGAAATGCATCAGAGCCCCGGGTAAAAACAAATTCCCGGGGATTTAATTGGCAATTTCGCGACGATAATTTTTCGCGATTTTAACACCCTCGCGAAAAGCGCGAAAGTTAATCGCACGCGAATAATACCGGGCGTACAGTAGTCCTTAAAACAAAACTAGGAAGGACCTAGTAGAGGGGATCATAAATCTTGGGATGAATTTTCATCAAAAATCAAAATTTCTGCATTTTAAATGTGATAGGCAAAAGTGTATGAGCTAAGAAAACCAAATACTCAGCATTCTAGAAAATCAGAAATAAGAGAAGTTTTGCGCAACAGGTTATATCTAAAAGGTATCCACAACCGCATCTCGTTTCAATTGAACTACAATGCATAAATGTGGTGAATACGTCATAGATTTTAGTTACGTTGGGATAAAGCAAAACCTCTCTATTATGCATTTAAAGTTTCATTTACCTTTTCAGATGCGGTGTGACTGGACACAGAAGCTTGTCTGGGGATCAGTGTCTTTACATCTGCACACTCTTGCTGAAGCTTGTCCAGATTGTTACTATGTCCCCCTGATATAACATACAAGACATTCAAGTACTGTACAGTGTAAACCACATGTATCATTCAGATGTCACGTTATATGTTTATAAGTGTTAAAAACATTTTCCTTATTCAGATTTCAGATATCTATTACTATTTTGAAAAACATACATGACATTCAATACAACACAACGCTCTCAAGAGCATGTACGTTGGTTTTAACTGGACAGAAGTGGAGCGGTGAGACAAATAGAAATGGATTATTTTCTCCATCAAATAAAAATAGTTAAGAATTCATTTCAAGTATATTTCCTCTATAGGAATATCTGCATGTAGGAGGAGCCACAGCCCAAAAGAATGGTGGATTGTGAAAAGCTTGGTAATACATGTATGTCAAGAACTGATATCTCTAATATTTCAATGCACAGATGTGCATGTTTACATTGTAACTATCACTGGTCCATCACCATATAGTATGTACTTAGTAGCATAACCAGGTGGGGACCAGTGACTATTATGAGCATTTTGGAATCAACATTTCTCTGGGGAATAACAAGGTACACAGTGATAGATATCACACTTGTAGACCTAAAAACCAAGAGTTTCCAATAATTAATTTATTCTATAATTACACACCAAGCAGATCCATATATAATTGCAGCATGAAAGCTTACCTTGTCCATTTGCGGGAACATTCCAGAGTCCTGATACTTCTAATGTCTTCAACTTCTTCTCAAGTTCATTCACACGATTGCCAAGTATCCTTGAAACCAAATAAAGAATTATATATAAACAAATATAGTTTTGTAACATATAAGTATACATGTATACATACATGTATAAGACTTCAGTACAGGTACATAATAACGCGGTTCATACAGTTAGTTTGAATTCTGTTAAAAGATTTAAAGAATACATGTAGTTTAGGCAGATTTGGACAGATAATTAAGATTTGGTTTGTACATACTGTAAAGATTCAAAAGATGGTTTCAAATCCTGGAAAACTTGTTTCAAAATTGCAATATTTGAATATGTACATACTTGTTTGTTTTCCTCTGATGCGAGAGAGCCATATTTTTATCATTGACTGTTTCAAGGAGAGCAGTGGCGAGGGCTTGCAAATCAGCGAGGGCTTGAGGACTAGTCATGTGACTCTTATCTTCTAAGAGCTGTTGGACTGCAAAAAAATATACATATACATTGGGACATGTTTATTATTGTGCAAATATTTATTTGTGTATGTAATGAAATAAACTATTGATTTTAGATACAATGCTTCCTAGAGTGAATACAACATTGTGTTAACTGCAAAAATCTGATCAATATGCACAATTTTCTTATATTGAATCGGATCTTACTTTTGAGGATGCCATGTACAATGTACATGTCGCTGATCAGAATGCAAACTTTACCAGTTGATATTGGCAGTATGTGCTTTGCCATGCAAGACATGCATATATGGAGATGTAGAGGATCATTCAAAATGTAGGTGCATTGATGCCTCTTTGCATATTCAAAATATACAACAAAATAATAAAAATGGTGAAATCACAAATATGATATCTGGATATTTAACACCTCTATTATCTGAACACCTCTCAATGTGAACACTTTCTCTTGGCACAAAGGACCTTTGGGACCATTGGGATCTCCCCATGGGAAAAAAATAATTCATCTGATTTTTCAAAATGAGTATTCTGCTTCAATTATTACATTTATATACACTAGTATCTTGTTGACCTATATTCAGCACTGTATTGATGTATAGGCCACTTATTAGGGTCATAATTCAATCATGAAGTGTAGAGGCATAGATTCCAAACCAGGAAGTATTTTTGTGTCTGTCAAAATCCATTTACATCCTACGCATCCCTGCATCTTATCCAAATATGTTACTACATAATGAAATATAATAGTATAATCTTTGGTTTTACAAACTTGTATGATATTTGATAAGTGTAAAAGTTGTTTTTGGAGCATTTTTCTATAGCCATTTTGTAGGGAAAAAAATGATGAAAAAATGTACAATCTTTTAATTTTAAGTATGACCTGAATCGATTGCAAACTTCATATTTGCACATTTGATGAGATAAACCATTTGTGTCGTATTGTGAAATTATTAAGTTTGCAATCGATTCAGGTCATAGTGTATTTTTGGTATTTCTGTGATAATCAATGGAAACCAATGGCCTCTATTGGGATCTGCTGATATCCCCATGTTAAGTCAATGGTGCACAAATCCATGTAAGTCAATACAACCTTACTGAACGAAATGATCCCTATCTCAGCTTATGTGTGTCCGAGAACTTTAATATTTTCCAAAGTATTATATGACATTTCATTCTTCATGTTACACCTACGAATGATTCATTTTGACCATAGGGATATTTGCCAATAATTGCACCTTGTCCTTTATTTTCTCTCGTTGATTTACATGTTAATAAAACCTTGAAATGTGAACACCTGCTACCTAGTAATCCGAACACTTTGGATTAGACATGTTTTACTGTACCTTGTTTCTGGGTGATAACAACTCCCCCACTGCGACTTTGTGTTTGCCCTAACTTTAGTATTCCCTTATTCTTTTTCCTTTCCAAAATACTCTGAAATATACAACAAATTGAATATGAGATTAAGTAAATTGTTCTCTACATCAGGTATCTGGAAACTAATAATACAAGCTCTAAATAATATACACTTGAGATTTCCCATTTGGTTGTGGTATGTGAACAGACCTCTGACATTTCATGGCTAGATCAGTGAGAAGAAAGTATTTTTGTAAATAGACTACTAAAAGTTCTGTTCCATGCTATAGAGAAAAGTGTGAAATAAAACTGCAGCATGAATATATAGCATAGCATAACAGAGCTAGGGTATACAGAAAAATGTTACTGATGATGATCTTAAATTGCCTTATTTTCTGTTTGTCTATAAATCCACCCTTACTTTGTACTTTGATGCAGTTGCCATAGCAATAGTTTTTTCTTCCTCCATTTGTTTCAAACGTTCATGCAAGTACCTAAAATTAGATATTATAACAATGTAGAAGAAACCATGAAAACAGACTGCATCCATGACAAACATAATAGATAAACTAAATAAAATGGATGTGGGACATACAATCTGTTTCAGTGGTGAACACCATCATCTGATATAACATACAACACAATGATCTCCAATGGATTATTACCAACAGGATGCTTACTCCTACTTTTCTTTATTTTGAGCAAATTATTCTTTAGAAAGGGGGCTTCTTTGTTCAAAAGGGTAGAATATAATTTCAGAATTCAATTTTTAACATATTGCCCCAATGCTGGTGAGCCAGCAGTAACATCTGATAAGCCTAGAAAATTGAGATCTTTTCAGTGTTATGATTAATAGTGCCAAGTCTTACTTGTTATCCATACTAAGTGCATCAATGTCTACAATGCGTTTCTCATCTCCTTTCAGTATATAGTTGAGCTCTTGGTTGAGCCTGTTGTACTTTGTCTTGTAGGCATCCCTCTCAGTTTCTAGATCCTCTTTCTCATCTAGAATCCTCTGTATATCTTTCTCTACTTGAGCATACTAAAATAAATACATGATACAAAACTAAGCTCTAATTTTCTAAAGTTGAGTTTTGATAATGTTTTGTAAAATGGCCAAAGGATTGTGACCATTTGGAATAGACCAACAAAACTTGGAAGGATAAAATTAAGGAATAAATAATGATAGGCCATTCAATATGGTGAAATTCAGCACGAGTTGGACAGAATGTTGTACAAAGCACGAACCGAAGGTGAGTGCATTTGTACTAACATTCTGTCCAACGAGTGCTGAATTTCACCATATTGAATGACCTATCATTATTTATTCCGATTCAAACATAAAAATTAGTAAAAGCCGTGTCTGTGGAATGGGCATGAAGGAAGAATACGCATGCTGTCAAGATTCTGAAGTCGGCCGGAAAAATTTTAGAATTTGTTTGGGCTGTTCTATTTTACTCCCCGTTTCAGATTTTATACGGTGTATGCAAACATGGGGTGTTGATAAAATAAAAATAAATAAAGAGGGAGGAGGGAGTAAAAAAGAACAGCTATCCCCAGACAGAGCCCCAGATGTGCAGCTGAGATGTGACGTCACTCAAAACAATGCAAATTGCAGATTGAATAGAGCATGGTCGTGCATCTATGGAGAATTAGAGAACGTTCTATATTGGCTATGCTGCATTCTAATTGGTTGAGAAATTCGAATAGAGCACGGTCATGTTTGAATTAACATTAAAGAACGCTTAATTGTGCAAAATATGACCTTAAATCCATGCTGAATGCTTAAATCCATGCTGAGTTATTAACAATTGTTTGGGTAACCTTTTTTTGCTCACCCTGTAGTAATGTAACTATGTACTTGTACATGTACCTGTTCACTTGCAGCCTCCAGCTGTTTGACAAGGTCTTCTCTCTCATGTGCTGGGAAATGACGAGTGTTCATACCTTCATCAGTTGTCCCAACACGCTGCCTAGCAATCTGTTCACGTAGTAACTAAAAACAACAAAATATATTAACATAACCCCTTCAACAAATGTGAATGATTAACAGTAAAAAAGGTCTTACTGCACATTAAAAATATATCATACATTTGTATTTTGAAGAGCTCCCTGACAGAAAGAGGGTTGATTAAAAAATAATACATCTCACCATGGGGTCAATATAACCTAGTTCCAACATTTTGACCCTTTAAACCCACGAAAGACCCAATTTTAAAGGGACGTATTCAGTAAACCTGCACAAAAGACAATGCTACTTGAACTAGCCATCAGAAGTTCATGAAAAACGAAAAATCAATGATGTTCAGTTTAGTAAAGTAGCAAATAGTCCTACTTATGAGAGAATATAAATCACTTAAGCAATTTGTACAACTTTAAACAGCTGTTTTAAGTAGATTAGTATCGTTATGGGCAAAAATCCCCCAAAATAGCCCAAAATTTGTCCAAAAATTCAAAAATTTCATGCTCAAGGCTGAATTATTTTGACTATTTTGCTACATTTATCAGTGCAGTGACAAGAAGTCTTGTGGATAGCGCAACTTTTCCTGAACGTTTCTCTAATAAGATATTTTAATGACAAAATAACTACATTTAGTCTGGAATAAATTGTCACAAAATATAATGACCCCAGGGGTCAAGAGAACCCTATAGAATCAAAAGTGCTGAGGGGATTTGAGCAAAAATGTACATATCACTTCATAAAACCCCGAACTTTAAAATTCATATTGAATAAAATGCATATTCAGTCAACCATGACACTAATAGGGTCAATATAACCTACTTGAGATTTGTTTTGCTCATCGTATAGGAAAAGTAGTACTTAATACACTAGTTCGCTACTTTGTAGATGTATGGCACGTATATGTGTACATGTATTGGCAATTAATGTTTGGTGATAGCTAGTAGGAGTGTCAGGGACCGCTGACAGATTATTATTTTGAACCAAAAAATTGAATTAAATTTTTGGCGGTCTCAGTAAATCAATGGGGTAATCAGGTCCTACGTGCTTTTTACAGGCCCAGAAATCAATGCTCGCTTATAAATGTAGCAAAATCTTTTTTCGTTCGTGGGATATTTTTTTCACCATATAACCGAACGGGAAGTTTTTGAATAGGACTACATGATCTGAATGGATGTGAGGATTCGATGGGCTGGGATTTGAGAAATTATGATTTGAACTTTGCCAATTTTACATGTATTCCAATGGGTGAAAAAGTAAGTTGCTTTCTACCATGGGCTCTTAAGAGATTTAAAAAAAACATTAAACTAATTCACTTTTGTTTGTACATATTAGAAAAATAAGTTGTAATTTCAAATATCCAAATACAATAACAATGTCCACAAAAAATCTTCAAAACAATATGAGTAGCCTATCCGTCACCTTGATATCTCCCTGAGCATCATGCAGCTTCTGTTTATAGTCATCGGCCTGAAACTGTAGCTCTTTGTTTGTTTCCTTAGCATCACAAAGCAGTTCAACGAGGTTCTGACTCTTCATGCCTCCATAGCTAGCAGTTGTGTATGGATCTGATCTTGGAGACTTAACAAAATAATGTATAAAATCAATATCAACAAGCATGTATGCTTACAAATACACGCAACAATGAACAATTCTTATGAGACACCTGCATAATAAACAAAAATTAGACAATTACACATGAACATATTGCAAAATACAAATGTATACAGGCACATCACTTCTTTAGAAATCAAGTCAAAAACAAATGCACTGTATCGTTAAAAATGTTTCATTACCAGTCCTGCAATTTGTCGCTTGAGACCCTGATAGCGCTCCTGTATCTGCTCCGCCATCAATTTGAACTGGTCTCTCTCGCTGCGACATTGTGCCACTTCCTTGCTGAGGATTAGTAATGCCTCACATTTACTGTCAAGTTTTTGACGACATGCTTGATACTGAAACATAATGCATTCAAAATATGAGATTGGCTAGGTTTAGCAAGTTAACAATGGTAGATGTAAGCCTAACACTGTATATCTACATGTATATTGCTGCAGCTGATACAAATTTGCTTTGAATAGCTTTGAACTAATGTGGCAGCAGGTGGCAAAACTGCAAAATATTTCTTGAAAAAACCTATGAACTAGAAAGATCTATACGTCCTAGTCTAATCTGTATTGAGTAATGTATGAAAATCAGCAACTCGAATAAAAACGTTTGTGGATCTCACCTCAGTTGTAACACTTTCTAATTCTGCAGTTAAGTGCTCTATTAAACTCATTTTCCATCTGAACAACTTGACATAATTTTTTAATTTTTATTTCATGCAAAGCTAGCAGCAATCAATAATAATCAATCCGATAATAGCACTTCCTGAAAGTAGATATTGCACCACATAAAATGGTTAACAAAAACATCAACTTAATTAGTTCAATCAAATTTAATAGTTTCTTAAGCACTCCAATTTATGCCAAATAAAACAAATCATTGAAACTGCTATGGATGATTAGTTTCGTACTCTACGTGGCATTAATACGCATGCGCCTCAAAACCGGAACAAGGACGTGGAATTTATTTTATAAAAATGACTACAATACTCTCATATTTCTGCTGTATTCTGCTTATTCCTGTAATTTCTGGACTTTATTTCCACATCGGAGAAACTGAGAAGAAATGCTTTATCGAAGAAATTCCAGATGAGACCATGGTTGTCGGTAAGAAACACAATATCATCTCCCATATTTTTCAGATTTTTTGATTTTTCTCCGATGCCATTGACTGGAGATACAGATTGAGAATGATTGAGAAACTTTAGCTCTAAGCTTAATGACTTTTCAAAATTAATTAGCCTGTATTAAAAGTAAGTGGATGTGGGATAAGTTTTTGGAACCATGGTGACTTACAATTTGATTGCATCGTTCTTCTAAAAGTAGATAATGGATTTCTGTATCGTAAGTTACGATCTATGTCTATGTCAATAATCTGCAAAAGGCTAATAAGCCCATATAAAGCAGATATCGTACCCAAAAAACCTGGGTCGATTTTTATGACTCACCCTTATTATTTTCTTGTGTTGAATTTGTTTCTGTTCATGCATTGAAGAGTATTTTATAGGTATTTGCTAACATACATTTTATTTGTTTATTTTTATCCCATTTGTAGCTCGAAGATCAAAACTAATCATTCATGATATTATTAAATAAACTTGTAGAATATGTAAATTTGTTATCTTGGTATCTGTATTTTATTATGTGAATTATTTAATAAATGAGGTACATGGAACTTATATTATACACATAACGGTTCATTCTCTGTATTGTGTTTATACTGAATGAGTATATGATATATCCATGATGAATGAGTACAATGAATGAATGAATTAACAAACGTTTATAAACAGAATATGCAGAATTAACCCATTATCCCACTCTCACCTGCTATTGAATTTTGGAGGGAACAAAGATTTCAGGAAAATGTGAAAATATTGGGAAACATGAAATTTGACCAAAGTGGAAAAAATGAAATATTTGGAATGTTGTCTATGATATTATTTGATTATATACTTATATAATTTTCATACAGGCATATTATACATTATTAGCACATAGAGTTAGATTGGGTGTCCTGTAGACTATCAGTGGTCTTAGACGAATGCTAAAACTAAATACAATGCTTAAAAATAAACCTTTTTCAGGAAATTATAAAGTGGAAATGTATGACAAATCAAGAAATGAATATGTGCCTACCGTATCAGGACTTGGCATGCATGTTGAAGTAAAAGATTCAGATATGAAGATTATAATGTCACGGGTAAGAGTTGTAGGATTAGCTACATATAGCACTTTCCAGTGAAGCTGTACCATCACCATCTGGCAGACTACATGTATCACAGTCACATCCTGCTTCACTACCTCACCGCTATATAACATGCTTCAAAATGGCTTCACAATTGTTTCAAATTATTTTCAAAGAAGACTTGACTGAAAGTTAAGTATTTTTCTAAATTGACATTGTTGTATAAGAGAATATGCATATTGCACTGTGATAGCTGAAATAGCCTCAGATTCAAAATTTGTCTCTTACTAAATTTTGAAGCCATGCTTCTTATGCTTAGCTATACTACCAACTAACCATTTGATGGCTTTTGTTGTGTCTGTTAATTCTGCTATTTTTATAGTGTCGTTGGAAGACCACATCATATGGCAATCAGATTTTGTCTTTATGATGTTTTTGACTGCAGGTGTCTTCTATTATCTAGTATTTGCTTGTTTGATTGATTGTTTATTGGCATGAGCTTGGAAATATATCTGAAATGGTATTAAGATGGAACCATCAACATATTGTTTATGAGGCCATGTGCTGTTGACATTCAGGGGCTTACAAGTTAGAGATCAAGGACGAGGACACAGATAGGTTTGAACAAGTGGAAGATTTGGCTATGCATGTGACTGTTGAAGATCCTGATGAAGAAGTTGTTTTGTCAAGGGTAAGAGATGGCAAACGCTGGAGTTTGCTCGTGTTCATTAGCATTTGATTTTGTCAACTTAAGGGTACCTGGTTCTTTGATTGTTTCAAATTAGTTCTTTGTGTCAATTCTGAGACGTTTCTACACATGGCACCCTTAGATTTTGATTCTTGTATATGTTTTCATTTCTTTGTTGTTGTGTAAACCATGTATTTGTATACTAGTAGGCATTGCTTGATTGTCATCTGTTTGTTGATGTTTCAACATTAGTAGAATACAGTACTCCTCATCTTATATAGCATAAGACAGTATCAATGGACTGAACTGGAAAATATTTACGAGAATAATAAGATTACATTGGAATAGCTTGACAATGGTAAAGTTAGATACTAGGGATGGGACGGAACAAAAAAACTTTGGAATGGAACGGGACAATATTTTGGCCTTCGGAACTTCAGAATGGGACAAAATTGAATTCCAAAAAAAGACTGATAACGCTACTGTGCATTATTTAATGTGAATATGGTAATCTTTCTATCTACCTGATCATATGAAACTGAAAGTGGATTTGTTTTCATACCTAGTATATCATCTGAACCCCCTTTAAATATTCGATCAGCTGGATCTCCATGTGCCCGGTATCAGCCTTTATAGGAATCGTTCAGATCTAGTGAATTTAACCTCTCCTCTTGAGGGAGTAATTCAAGATACTTAGCGACAACTCTCGATAGATCAGGTCACTGTGGCCGGCATTGATAAACCTACTGCGCAATGTGTCTGCGCAGGGAGCATCTCAAGGAATGTCAGCTACGCTGAAACTTTTTATATAACTAGCGAAGGTAACTTAGGATCATAAATCTAGCGGTTTGGCAATTGGGGCAGGGTTTTACATGTTAATTTGAGATACATATACGATCGCTTACACTATTGGAAGGGAGTATGAACTTACGTCTTGTTCGGTCTAGGTTTGTTTTGTTGCATTTTTGATTCGCCCCCTAACCCATGTGCTTCCCGATAAACATTACCAAGGGATCGGTCAATTTGTTTAGGTTTATCATTGCAATTACTTAGTCTATCACAGAAATACCCTAAGGAGAAAATGATCGGTCAGCATTATCCAAGATGGCGATGTAAAATTCGATAAAATTAAGTTTTTAACCTCAATAAAGTGACAAGTGGTCATGAAGATCACTAAAAAGTACTAACCACTGCTTCTGGAAGAAAACAGGTAATGATTCAGAAACACTTGGGAGTGAATAGCCGCTAAAACTACGCTGGTTTTGAGCCCCTTGTCCCGTTCCGAAAGTGCTGCCTTGTGTTCCGAGTTCCGATACCGAACCCAAATACTGCGGAACTGGACAGTTTTGGGTAACCGTCCCATCCCTATTAGATACCGTTGTCACAAAAAATGGTATCTGACTTTACCGTTGTCAGACTATTCCGGTGTGAAGATGGACATGCACAAAGGTTAGCTTGTGAAAACAATGCATTAATGATAAACAATAAACTGAAATGAATACTAATGTTTCTAAATTGTTAATGCCTTGTTCTATGAGCTTCTTACACCTTTCACATTGCATCCACGGCCACGTGCGATGGAGGCAGTGTATTTTGCACATCATTTTTTTGCTTTGCTTTGCTATTTTCATTTAAATCACAGATTTTTCATTTATTTCAGCTTGTGCTTTTAAATGTGGTGTAGGATATGTACCATATACATGTTGTACTTGTTACTCTGTAGCTGTACTATACTTAGTTATATTGTAACACCTATCCTGTTTCTTCAAGGTAACTATAGAGTATTAGACTATGATCAGGATGCCAACGACTTTTTGGCAAGGTCTGACGCTGGTGTCCTTATTGAAGTCACAGATCCTACTCAAAACATAGTTCTAGCAAGGGTATTAAGTTTATTTATATTTGGTAATATCGGATGGTGTTGGGAGATTGCAATGATGTTGGTTACGGATCAGTTCTGTTGTGTGTCTTCAGAGTTTGTCTTAAATGCAGTTTTTAGTGTTTGGTGTTAATTAGAGTTTGATACTAATAATTCTTAATTTACTTAAAGCAGCTCTGCAGCAAACAAAGTCTACATTATTCTAGGTCACACTCTTGATAAAATAAACCCCTCCTCTTTTCTTTCTTAAATGAAATCAAACATCGTGCATTTGACTTGATCATCACTTATATCTTTCCCAACCTCTTCTGTTTATTTTATCATATGGTTTCAATAAGTTTAATGTTACACAGTTGCAATCAAAAACATTTGAATATTTTTTCCTTCCTTTCACAAAACATTTGGCAAAATTTAACCAGGGTGAATTTCCAATAGGTGTCTCTCCTGGTAGCTTTTCATTTCTGAAAAGTGAACCCATTATAGGTCATAAAATTATGGCATTTCAACCTGCTTTGCTGAAGTAGCTTAAAGGACTTGGTTGACTGTGTGGCATTAATACTCTTAAATCTTGAATAGAGTACATGTATATGAGAATATGCAATTATGATTAAGCTATCAAAGTTATTACTATACCAATTATTTTGCAAAAGTTGTAAGTATCAAAATAGAATTGTACATTATATTTATAGTACATATCATTTTAGATAAAATATACAATCTTTTTATTGAAATGTAGTTGATCACTAGAATTAATAAAATCTTTGTATCAATATATCTAATATTTTATTGCATCATAAATACTTTCAATCTGTTTGTATAATTATAGTATAAAATAAAATATCAAGTACTGTACAGCTATACCTGTACACCTGTTGTCATATGGGTAATTACAGTGGTTTCATGAACTGTATGCAACAGGCGATTTTCTGCCATTTTATTCCCAAAACCACTACTGTTTTGAGAAATTTTGTAATTGTTTCAATGTTAGAATTATAATTTCAAATGATTTTGTGTTGTTTTCATTCATTTTGCCTGTTGTCAGCAGTTCAAATAAACCCCTTTATTGCCCTTTTCACCTCTGAAGGGCTGTTATAACTTGTTCACCACTTATTGTAGACATATGCAGCAGAAGGAAGATTTACATTTACATCTCACACAGCAGGAGAACACATCATCTGTCTCCATAGCAACTCATCAGCTTGGTTCGGTGGTGGACAACTGGTGGGTAACAACTTTATTTTAAGTTTATATCGTTCCCAGAATTATAAAAATACTTGATGTGCTCCTATAATAACTCATCAGAATGTAATGCAATATACACCGAATATTGAATATGAAAAAAAGTAACTGATTTATATTTTTAATCTTGTTGATCATTTAATTTCAGAAAATCACCCATATTTGCATCCACCTTTAGGTACCCAAAATATGTCATTTTCTCCAATGATTCACAAGTATTAATATTAGTGCACACATACATCTTGTCATCAAAATTCAAGGAAAAAATACATGTTTATCTTAAAAGATGCAAGAGCAGACTACTGCGAATATCTGATAAGGTTTTGTTGTGCATGCGCTGGGTAAATTACTTTGTGGTAAAAAACTGTGATTCAGTCTGTCTTGTTTATCTTTTTCCCTTAGTGGTTTCATTTGGAACATATGTTTAATGGTGGTATTTCATAAATTTACATTTGTTGATGAGGTTAGATTCTTTACAGCGAGTCCACTTAGACATCCAAGTAGGAGAGCATGCCAATGACTACAAAGAGATTGCACAGAAGGACAAACTGACAGAGCTCCAACTGAGAGTAAGACAACTGCTAGACCAAGTGGAGCAGATCACTAAAGAACAGAACTACCAGAGGGTCAGTAATCTCTATAGTAACCAGTCCTCGTGTGATAATTCATAACTCGTGTTGTTGTTTTATATAGCGGGTGCATTATGACGTAGAGATCAGAGATCCTTTGTATGAACCTATACCAACCGAAGACAGGCGTGATTTCCTAAGTGACCGAATCAGGAATGTGCAATTACGTTTAGAAATCGTCAAAAGTGAATTAACTCAAAGTCGGGTGAGATTTTGAAAACGCAAAGAGAGAGGTTGATCCGCTGGTGCTTGAAATATACATGGTTTACTTTTCATGTGGTAGATATTTGATATTATTCTCTGTTCAAAGCATTAATCTGAATTGGTTTATGCAGTTTTAATTTCAGAATTACAATGTACTAACAATTTGAAATTACTATACTAGATGACCCATTTTCTCAATTAGAACCTTGGTTCTGATATAAAAGTTGGGCGTATGTTTTCACGTTTCTCCTCATATAAAAGGCTTATCTTGAAAGTACTTTCAATATAGGCCCACTTTGGGCTTGAAAATCTGGACCACTTTGGGCTTGAAAGTTTGGACCACTTTGGGCTTGAAAATTTGGACCACTTTGGACTTGTAAATTTGGACCACTTTGGACTTGTAAATTTGGCCCACTTTGTATTCGGATATTGTAATAAAATCTGAAAAGCTATTACAAACTGAATATTCAGTATTATTATGATTGAAAATTTGCCAGAAGATCGTAAATTAGGTCAAACAAAGGAGTCTCTATGTTTGAGACTTCGTCCTATTTAGACCACACTTGTTGTATGAAAATTTGATAATTTCCACAATCCACCCTTGGGCATTATTTTGAATGTACTTTCAATTGGTGGTCCATGATCCATAAAATGAGTAGGCCTACTTGAATATAGTATAGAACATTGAGCTATACATTGTATTATTTTACTGGGGTGGCCAGTCTTGAGTAGGGCTTCATTTGGTTTATTAACAAAGATTTGGTCACTTAGGAAGGTTTGTTTATGAGCTGGTTTAGATTTTAATTAGCTGTAGAAGAAGTTTTAATGAGAAATCCCTATATTTTTATTTGGATGATCTGCAAAAGGGTAATAAGTCCATTCAAAGCAGATATATACATTTAGTTTGATTATAACTTGATATTTAATTTAATATTAAAATTAATTCAATTATATGCAATTGTTAAATTAAAAATACATACAATGTAATATTGGAATCCTGCCTTTACATATGATTTATTTAAACTTGTAATGAATTTTCTCTTTCAGTACCGTGAAGAACGATTTAGGCAAACTAGTGAATCGACCAATCAGAGAGTCTTATGGTGGTCCATTGGCCAGACATCAATTCTCCTCGTCACTGGATTCTGGCAGATGCGACATCTAAAATCTTTCTTTGAGGCCAAGAAATTAGTATAAATGAAAGTATTACTCTAGGAAATTTAAAAAATGGAAGAAGTAAACAAATTATAACAAGTATTTACATTTGTCTCGCCAAATTTTGGATCTCTGCTACACTGACAAAACTTCAAAATATTTGGACCTATTTTTCATATACTGTATTTGGACAATACTTTATGTTACTATATCGTGGCCATTGGCCATCTATTTGAAATTATATGAAAAACTGTAAAGAGTAATCTAAACTTAATGTACTATGGTTTATATATCTTGAGTTGCATCCATTAAAAATGGGTGATATACTTGTACAGAAACATTGTTCATATGTTCATATATTGTTCATAACATACTATAAAAGAGGACATACATTTTCAAAAGAATGTAAATATTCATACTTGCACATTATTTAGGGCATACCTTAAAAATGTTATCAAGTTTTATCTTGATGTTTATTTTAGCTTTTAAATCATCTACATGTTGAGTATCTCAGTTTTTTTCATTTCTTATGAATGGGTGCAAGGGGTATAAAATAATTATTATGTATATAGTTGTACAGTGTGTCACAAATTATCAAATACCCTATCATATTTATCATTAATAGTACATTTCCTGAGAAGGGTTTCAAAAATATTACCATTTCGCTGTAATTCATGTTTCGATATTTGATTTTGAAAAGAAAAAATGAATTCCATCAATACATGTACATGTGCATGTCAAATAATAATAATTCACCATTTCATGTTTATGAATTTCAGATCATAATTGCTAAATTATTTTATCTATACAGAATCACCAGTCATTATCGGGATTCTACATGTACATACAGGATGTTTCAAAAACTACAATTCTGTATTTATGTGTCCATATCTGCTCAATGTATGTAGATGTATAAAATCATGGGACATCTTTAATCAGATATTTAGGGAATTCTTAAAAAGTTTGATATCTCTCATCCCTCGATGTCGAGAAATGAAATGCTTAGAAATAATTCGAAAAGCTTTAGCGATGATATCACATTTCGAATTTGAAGTGTTTTAAACCTTTCTTTAGAAGGCTTCCCATATCTGTTAAATGTAAATTTTTCATTCGCAAAATTGTACAGTCCATGTGTACTGAATTCAGTTGAAGTAAGTCTAAGATTGTATTTGTCATGAGTTTGTGTAGATCTTTGCTTTATTTAGATATTGCTAAGGATCGTGAACATGTTTTCTATCATCATTTAGAATAAAGTAATAAATATAAATGTATTTTAGTGTTTGTCAGTTAATATTGTTCTTTGTAGGCTTTTGAAATACAATTTACTACATGTTAGAATTAGAATAAGAGTTTAAAATGACCCCATCTAAGGACCTTCGATCTTGACACTGCACTGCTTTCAAAATGCCAGACTTATTCCTGAAATGATGACCCTCCTTTCCTCATTTTACTGTTTCAAAAGTTCCTTCTGCACTATATAAGTAGCTTTTGAAAGGTGGGGGGCATTGAAATGTTATAAAGTTGAAAACTTCATATCCCATGCAGTCCATTGCTTTCAGCCTAATTTTGCCTAATCACCCAATTTAGGCTTTCTACTTTTGAGAAATTATAGATGTCTTCTTGTATAATCTATTTATACAATAAAAATGTGAAAAACAAGATCATCTTTTGAGAAAATAAGTCCGATATTTTGAAAAATATGTTGAGGTAGGGACAATTATTATTAGATAACATTTGCCATCTCACCCTGCTCCTCGCAAAAAAACTTGTCGATCAGAATTTTGCAAAATTGAAGTTATCAAGAAAAAAATTTCAATGTTTTATTTCTTCATGGGGGGGGGGGGGGGGGTGTCGTGTCAGAGGTAGTTTCTGTTACCATTTAAAAGACTGAGTAACTATCACTAAATTTTCGACCTTAATATATATTATCTACAATTATCATTTTACTCGCACCAAAATATTAAAATGATATTATCGTGTATTGAAGAACTAATTGTTTCATTGTTTTTAAATTGTGAGTATTTTATTTTCAATATCACACAATTAAGTATTATACTTATAAAAACATTAATCTTTTTAAATCAAAATACATGTACAATGTATATAATCATAAAGTAAAATATATGAACATGGTTTTGATTTTTATCTTGAAATGGTTGTTACTACCAGTCAATATGTACATATCTACATACCAATGTACTTTTATATCTTTGGAACAAGATACATACAACTTGTAAAATATTAGAAAAAGACGAATATCACATTACATGTAATCACAAAAAAACATTTATAAAATACAATTTATGAATACATGTACAATTTCAAGACTTGACTCACATTAATATTTATAAAGGTATAAAATATATGTCAAGAAAAGTCGCAAAACTTGAGCTACATATAATTATAGTGTAAAGAGCAGTCATGTTAAAGAACTGTAGAATATGGAGGGATTCAATGTAAAGATAACAGACTGCAACATCATATTATAAACAATAGAGAGATTTGACAACTCACTTATAGCATGTTTATTATTCCCCTCTAACTAATGAAGCGTTTGATTACGTCATCATTTACTGCGCAGCTCAACACGTCCATAGGTGTGATATTCTTATAAATTGTCATCCATACTTAAGAATATCACAGTTATGGCTGTGCAATAAATGATGATGTAATCAAATGCTTCATAACTTGTACGTTATACATGAATGATAAACATCCTATAAGTGAGTTGCGAAATCTCTCTAATGAGACCCTGATTATTATTGGAATGTGACATGCAAAACAGTTAAAAATAAGTACCTGTTTTACACATTCAATATAAATATACACACTAAATGGGTTCATTATAGTCATGTACTAAATAAACTTTTTTGTATAATTCACAAAATGACTGAATATGTTGCATTGACAGTTAACAGTGTCACAATTATTCAATTATTTCTGACTTTCATATCACATTATTTCTGACTATAATACCACATTATCTTTTCTGACTTAAATACCACATTAACAAAATATAATCGTGGGTAACTGACAAACAGTGGGCCAGAATATTCCAAAATAACTTTTTCCATCCATGATAGACTCATTGGGAAAGATGTGTTATAGTTAATGCATGAACAGTTCCCATATTTTCACATTGATGCGATTTGTTGTTTTCATTTAGAATACGTGTGACCAACTTTTTGGGGTACCCTGTGGTTTAAGTTATAAGTGGTAAGTTATAAGATATCACAGATTGTCAACATACATGCCCTACAAGGCATGTTTAGGTCTAATGACCTTATTTACAATACAATTGGTCTATAAAATGTGCATTTATAAAAACATCATTATCGACATTCAGGATAACATAAAACTCTGAGTATTATATTCTAAATATACTATGCACATCCATCTCAGAGGAAAATTGTTAAAAACCTTTCTCACAATATTTATGTTAAGAGACAACATGCCCAATTCTTACTATCCTTTACTAAATCACAGTTCAAAAGTATTTTGCACAATGGTTGTATCTCAGATACAGGTGGTGCCTAGTACTAGAACAGTTCAATATGGCATGCAGTTGGCAGCCATGCGGGTTTTATCTGTTAACTGTAACATTAATCCTTCCAGAACTGCATTGTTAGTAAGGAAATTAAATTTCATTACTATCACTATCAATTCATGTACATTTTTAGTTACTTATACTATATATCAACAATAATATGTTCCCAGCCATTTCATTGTATTTTGTAGATCATTATGTCTCTCTTTAAGATGGACCATGGGCTGTTATTATGCTATTTTTCCAGAGACAATGCACTATAATTAACAAGGTAGATTATTATGACTACATTTCCTCGAAACTCCTCAGAGTTCTGTTACCTTCTTCTTTTTCTTCTTGCCACTGATTGGTCGAAGTCTCCTTGGAGCGCCATTGTCATCGTCATAGTCCTCAGGGGTCTCACTACGACCAAGTGGATCTGGTCTTTCTGAAAGTTTCTTATAGCCTAGAGGAGGTAGTGAAGACCCCTTAGTAGCATCAAAGGCATCTTCATCATTATTGTACTGTTTAGATTTCAATGAAGCAAGTGCATGGCCTTTCTTCTTCTTTTTATGCTTATCCCTGAAAGTAAAAAAACAGCTTTGATTATGCATTTTTACCAGAGATTAATAATATTAAACTTAAATAAATTTGGTTTCTGAGCTTTAATGACCAGATAGTGTTCATAAATAATAAGTATTCATCTACTTAATGTTAAATTTATTGCATTTAATTAAAGATGTATTCAACACTTGACTAATTCTTTACTGAAGTGGAAATGTAATATACAGGGTGATTCAAAACATTTTGCGTTGAATTTTTTGTTTCACTCTGTACAGAAATATATTAATGTTAGTAATCACACAAAGTATCAATGCAATACGGTTATGTGTTAAAAAAGAAGAATTCTGAAAGAATAAACATTTATGCATTTTTAAAAGGATTAAAATTCCAGAAAAATCAGAATTTGAATGACACAAGACACCTTAATTACATGAAGTTATCTAGATTTTACATATGTTATCCAGATTTAACTGAGATTATCTTGATTTGGCGAGATATTTGCCTCACTGAGGCATTTGTCTCAACAGCCTCAGCAAAGCAACACCAATGTTATTCATCATTATGTCATATTTCTATTCACTTGGGTTTAACAGACATATAACAATAAAAACTCAGGGTTTAGTGACAATGTTAATTGCTGGAAAGTATAGTGCATGATAACACATCAGGTCAGGTGACATAGTGCATGAGAACACATCAGGTCAGGTGACATACTCTCTATCCCATAATGTCAACTGTTTCAGAGCTCGCCCTTTGCGAGACATTGGCCTCAGGTCATCCAGGTCCATCACATAATCATTCAAACTACTACAAGCCAATAAAATCAAAGAAATATAGTGAATCGTATAAGTGGCTCATGGAGGCTTCAAAGGAATACAAAATCAAATGTTTGTTTGATTCTGTAAGAAATTGTGACTCATAAAACTTCTGGGATCAAAGGAATGAGCTGAAATTCACTGTACAACTTTGTACTTTTAAACAGCAAAACTGTTTCTCAAGACCAGTTGTTCAGTAAAGTATGAGGTTCGTTATTTATTGATCACCCCTCGTAGGTTTCTTTCTGATTGTCATTCCTATAAGGATCCCTTTCAGACAAATTCTGGAGAATATTTTTGGAAAATGTCAGCAAGACCAGCCATCCATAGTGAATGTTTGTATGTAGAGAAATACCTGTTAGTAGATTATCCTGGTCACTCCAAATAAACTAAAGGTGTGAAACTTAACACAGCTATATGATCATTCATAATGCACACAATGCATTCAGTTATGGGTGCACCAATTTACATGTACAATGACAAATGAACTTTCACATGAACACAAACAATGTTAATGACATGCACCAATGACTGACACACAAGTGCTCATGACATGTACACTAGGCTACATTATTACATTGCATGTACTGCTTTCACAATGGATGGCTGGCTTCCCATTGGCTAGGATGTTGACACTTCTACATGTGATTTAGACACAGCACTAGGGGACACTGCAGTGAGTTCTCGTTCAATCTCATCCATAATAGAACTAGAGGGATGGATAGAAAATATTGAAAAAATATAAAATACTTGAATCATTAACATTAACTCCGAGAGACTAAAGACCGAGCAGTTCATTCTTAACTATGGCCATTCAAACTCTAATTTTCTTCCGCAGGATCCCTCCCTTATTTTTGGCTCACCCTGGTATCTTGTTAATAACACCCTTGTAATTACCATGTGAAGTTGGTTAAGCATGATAAAAATTTATGTGTGGATGGGGGACCCCCTTACAAAAAGCTGGCTACAGGCATGCACAGTACTATATGCATCTTACATAATAAATGTACTACTGTATACAGATCTACATTAAACTCTAAATAACAAAATATGAAACTAATGAAAGCATTGCTTAAGTACCAATATTTATGCTGCACAAATAAAGCAGAACTGCTCAAAAATACATGAACAAAATTTAATGTGAAACTAGCTAAAAAGCATGCTGCCGGCAGCTATTGTGTCTTAATAACTAGTACTAAGAGGAAATGTGCATACTACTTAAGTACTAACCTGCGTCTAGATGAGTTGGGTGTTGATTTGGCTTCTGAGAGTTTCACAGCTCTTATTCTATCACCAAGTGTGCTTTGGTTTAGCCTACAGACAGAAGTCATATTTGGTGCTTTATATAGTTACGTGTGATTCAGATGGGTCACTCTACAGGGTATGTATAAAGCAGTTTGATAGAGATTACTTTAGTTACGATGTTTGGTTCCATGCAAAGTTGATATTACATAGAGTGTTAGTATTCAATGGTTTTAAGCTCAATTGTGCATCTGATAGATTTAAAATTACAAGTTTATTATGACTGCACAAATGAATAACAGAGTGAAGCAAAAATATTTATAAATTAATGACAAGTTGATATTATATTACTGACCCAAAAATTGATTCAAGGAATTTAAGAATCAACTTTGAAGGGTGAATTGACTAATGTGTATTGCGCCTTATCCCAGGTATTTTTGATGTTGAAATAAATAATAAAAAGAACACTTTAAATTACCAAGTGTGTGCACTTACATGTCAGTCTCACTGTCTATGGTGTCATTGTCCTCAGGAGGTGGAGCATCTCCATCAAAGAGGACTCTGATCATTTCATCTAACTCCTCCCCAGACTTACGGGGAAACAGCATTCCTAGCACATTCAGAAGTTCACCAACTTTTAGTTTGCCTAGTCGGATCAAACCAGACATGAATTGCATTTCCTAAAACAAAATGGAAGAAAAGTGTATGGTAATGTGTATGGTAACTAAATCACACTAAAGCATATTAAGGGTGCTTAGAGGCTATGTAAATTTGGTAGAATTGAAATATAGCATCATAATGTTGTCATGGTAATAAATGAAATGGGCTATATAGGACTATATGGCCTCCTACTTTTCCAATGACTCCAATACAAATGCTTCAATAGGTACTAGGTATGTAAAGGTAATACATGGTGACATAATAGAAAATATGATTTGTTAAAACATAATTAATGTTTCTTGTTGCATCTTTTATGTCACATATGATATAGGATTTTGAAAGCTTAAAGTGTTAATCAATGGACACTATTATTGATTCTTTGTTACCTGTTCTTGCATGACCTGTAGGCGTCGTGCTTTGTTCTGTCTCCTCATGTCCTCTACTGTCTGACTCAATTCCTTCTCCATGCGGTTCCTACAATTCATAACAAAAATATGAAACTGGGATAAAAATCTTGAGTAAAAATGAGATGTACCTGAACCAATGTCATATCAGCCATAAATGAAAAACCGGAGCCCCTGTGCCAATACAATGTGTTCTATATACATGTACTCTTGTATAACTTGTATAAACAAAATATGACCATTTTAATATCAAAATCATTGATTTTTCAAATCCAAGAGAACTTCAGAAATGGCCTTGACCTTTTATAAATATCATGAATATTAATAAGCATAGAACATACCTAAATTGCTCCATCTGCAGTGTATGTTTATGTACCAGCATGGCACGCTTGATTCTGGCTGCAGATTTGCTCCTACATGAGTCTAAAAGGTTGGAAAGTTCTCTCTCTTGCGTCTGAACCATTGTGGCCTCCCTGGACATCAGGCGCTCGGACATCCTCTTTCTCAGCAACTGCAAGTAGAAAGAGAGCTTAAGTCATTCATAAAAACATACAATATTCGTTTAAAAGTTACTCTATTATCACCCACTAAAATCATCAATGTTATTCTTCAATCAATTCCAAATTTTAAGTTGCTATTTCTGTTTTACATTCTACAGCAAATGGCAAAGAAATAACTTCATCATCAATATTTCATTTTATGCAGTATCTATTCATATCAGAACTGACGTAGGTACATTACATGTATTAGTGACCTGTTTTTGACCAACTGATCCTTAGCTATAGAAGTTCAACCATCCATACATAAATTAGGGATCTGGACCAGGTTATCTTCAAAATGTTGTATATTTCAGTGAGTGAAGTTTGCAGCAGTGACCTCAATTTTGGCTGTCTTGTTTTACCTTCATAATGCAACATATATCCAAATATGTGACATAATGTCACACAGAAAAACATATTGATAATATCGTGATATTACCGAAAGTGGTAAACATGCATACCAAAAGGATGATTCATGTCATGCAACTATCTATATAAGAAATATGACTATTCATGTGTCATGTGACTATTAATATGTGACTATCTGTGTATGGGTAATGTGACTTTTGAGTGATTGTCACCTCAATGTCACCTTCTGGCACTATATCATGAAACACCTCAGCTGTTTGGTTGATGAGCAAGTCATGTAGCAGTGACCTACAACTCCTCTGAAGTAGCTTGTTTAGCCTCTAAGGCATGTTAGAAAAAAGTAACATGTTAATTCCAGACTAAATAGTGCTTTATTACTTGCAAACAGAGAGATAGGTTAAAATGAAAATAAATCTGTATCTGCTTATATTTCTTTAATAAAATTTTCATAATAATACACCACTAGGGTGGAAGCCATGCAACATTTGTCTCTATTGATTGTATCACTGACCATTAGCTTTTTGAGTGATTGCAAGACAGTGTAAAACTGTAGTTACTTGCATCACATTTTAGAAAATAGGCTCATAATATGAATTGAATGTGCACGTTTGATGAGCTTTAACAATAAACCAACATATCTTTTCATTTTTGTTGATTGATAAAGTTTATTATATTTGCACATAGCCATCTCAGGAGATAGCTTTGTGTAAACTAAGTAAGATATAGAGGTTCTTATATGAGTACCTGTGCAAGATCGTCCATTCTTGATGAGCTTTGATAATTCTTCTTTATCGAGTCGCAGACGAGATAAAGAAACATTATCAAAGCGAGTCAAGAATGGACGATCTTGCACAGGTACGAGTACAAGAAAGTTTTTCTCATATGACTCTGTATTATGCTTTATTTTCACGTTTTCATGGCAAAACTGGGTGAAAATAGCTTGAGATTACAGGAACTTCATCTTTCAATTGTTATGACGTCATAACAATATTGTAGAAAATACATGGATACACGAGGCAACAAAGCTCCATTGTTATGACGTCACAGCTTAGTTTTGTAGAATGAGCATGGATACTCTTAGCAACGGTGTATTTGTTGCTATGTTGTTGATGTTTATAGACCAGTGATGTCACAAGTAAATCTCATCTTACACGTGTGACTTTTTAGGATGAAAGATGGCAATATCTTGCATGGGGAAAAGATGGCTGTATCTTTGTTAGTCATATGAGAAAAAGTGATATTGACCTTTCATGGCCAAAACTGGTTGTAGTACTGCTTACTGTATACTAGTATAGTACTTCTATTTGTTCAGAAATAAATATAAATTTTTTCTAAAAAGCACTAACCTTCTCTTGTTTGAGTCTCTGTGCCTCCAGTTTCTCTTGTAACACTTCCTGGTTTTTCTGGTGAGTCTCAATTACTCTTTGGCATTCTGGGTCGGACAAGACACCTCTCTCATTCAGGTCATCCATTAGATTAGACTTGAGGTTATGTATAGCCTTCTGTTGTTCTTCTATCTTAACCATCTAGAAAACAATAAATATGACTCAGTATGCAATTTCTTGGGCTCACCTCATATAATTCAGAAATTCTCATGCTTCTTACTAAAGGGTAAGTGGTTTGATCTCATCTGCTAGCAGATTAAATTCACTGAACATTCTGGACAAAACCATTTAACCTGTATAATGCCAGTGGGACGGGCCAAAAGTGTTTGGATTGGCAGGTCCTATTATTTATTTACCTCCTTCGCTTTTTCCATTTGAAGAGTGGCCATTAGGGCACCTAATCGTTCTTCCTGGGACTTCAAGGCCATAGCACGCTCCTGCATCATCTCAACCCGGATCTACAAAATGAAGTGGCGACATATATAGCCTATTCCAACATATGATAGTTTATGTTCAACATACAATGGCCTATTTCAACATATGATAGCCTATTTCAACATATGATAGTCTATGTTCAACATACAATGGCCTATTTCAACATATGATAGCCTATTTCAACATATGATAGTTTATGTTCAACATACAATGGCCTATTTCAACATATGATAGCCTATTTCAACATATGATAGTTTATGTTCAACATATGATGGCCTAATTTAACATATGACAGTTTATGTTCAACATATGATGGCCTAATTCAACATATGATAGCCTATTTCAACATATGATAGTCTATGTTCAACATACAATGGCCTATTTCAACATATGATAGCCTATTTCAACATATGATAGTTTATGTTCAACATATGATGGCCTAATTTAACATATGACAGTTTATGTTCAACATATGATGGCCTAATTCAACATATGATAGCCTATCTAAACATATAATAGTCTACGTTCAACATATGATGGCCTCATTCAAAAAATGATATCAACATATGATAGTCTATTTGTTCAACATATTATGGCCTAACTTAATATACATGTATGATAGCCTATTTCAACATATGAAAGCCTTATGAACCTTGATAGTAAATAAAAAATAATTTCCGAGAAAATAATACAGTTCTACGAGGTTTAAAGCAGAGAATGTACTATACCTCCTCCAGTTCATCATCTAGTTTGAGTTTCTCTCCTTCAAGAACAGCAATCTTCTGTTTAGCATGCTTCTTCATCAACTCTATTTGGGCAGTATGCTTTTCATCTTCTTCAGCATCTGAATCTTTGGCCTGAGACTTTTCCTGTTTCTGCAATTCAAAATAGCCTTTATATAATGCACTCTATAGCTGTTTTTCCACATGAAATATCTTATTCTTCATTTGAGATTTTTCTAGCGGCAAAAATTGTCAGCAGTATCATACCTTTTTCTCCAGATTCTGTTTTTTCTCAAGTTTCTGCATATGTGCCTCACGTTTTTGAGCTAATTTCTCCTCAAATTTCCTCTTTTGCTGTAGTTTATTGAGTGTGAGGCTGTTCTCAAGTTTCACCATCTGCTTCTCATGTTCCTTTAAGATCCTCTCTCGCTCCTCCTCAGACATCGCTGACTGACTAGCTATCAATTTACTGGAAATAAAAGGAATTCATGACATGAAACATTGTCTCAAAAACATAAAGAAATCATGACAGGAACAAATGATAGACTGAAATACATGAAAGTGGAACTGTGAAAATAATTTACTTTGTATTGCACGGATGAGAAATGGGCATGAAACACAGCAACCAAAAGGATGTCAAATTCATTGACTTTGATCTTAATATTTTTGTTATATACCCTTGAGAACAGTTCCAGAGGATTGCCTCACTGTAAACATGTTCATGTTCTGGCATTCTATACATATGAAGTGTTGCTGACATGCCCGTGTGTTTGAAAAATCACCACCATGACAACATGTTGTCATGGAGATGAGATTGAACTTACTGTACAACATGTTCCTCATGCTCCCTGAGTCTCTCCTGATCTAATCTCTCTTGTTCTTTGCGCTCACTCCACGCTTTACGTTGTTTGGCAAGTTTTTTCTGCAACAAAATTTAGGAAATTCAAAAATATTATGGCTAAATCATTTTTCATCCTTTCTTTATTTTCAAAAGCAGAACAAGTGTACAGATATGTGTGAAGTATAAGTATAGACTTATCTAAGCATTCTTTACCCTGTAATTATTAGGGGTACCACGATAGCAGAAATTGAATATCGATACGTATCTACGATACTGACCTCACGATACGATACAATGATACAGCGTAAATTGAAGTAAAACTGACTTTTAGTTCTAATTTTTCAAACGTGTAAAGCCGGAAGTACTTCAGCCGGATTACGTTAATTTCACATCAAACAAAGAAAGGTGTAAAATATGCTAACATCGATTAAAACATCTTAACGACGTGTGATATTCGGGAACTAGAGGGGCAAACGAAGGTGGCAAGCAAGATACATAACTATGACTGTCTGTCATCTCTAAGTGCTGAGTTTTTCCCTTCCTTTGGGTAAGTAAGACAGGACTTCCGGTCAAAAAACGATACGACCGATATTCATTTTATGTATCGATACAGCTCGTATCGGAGGTGCATTGCTCGAGCGCTCGAGCACTCTAGTAATTATGAGTGTGGGGTCTAATCTCAAATCAAGTTTCAGGTCTAGTGGATGAAACATTGGATCAATTTTTAACCCTACATATTTCTCATTCTACCTTTAATGTATATAAAAAACTGTTCTTACTCGGAAGTTGATCTCTTGCTGATTCTTCTCTTCTTCTTGAGCAACCTTCAGAGCTGTCACTTCTTTCTCATGTTTGGCAAGGATCTTCTTCAACTGATCCTGACTCACTCCTACAAACAGGGGAGAAAATAGCATTATCAAAATAAGAACATCTGCTTCAATAAAAAAAAAACAATAATAACTACATGAATAACTCTTCAGTTTTGAGTTTTGAAGTATGCAACAATTCATGAACTAAAATACTTTTAAGATTTGCAACATATATTGACAGACTCTTAGGGAGATGCTGTAACCTTGAATCCCATACTTCTCGAAATTAACTTTTTTGGTCCCATCTTCTAATTTGACATAGACTCCCATGTTATAAAGTGTTCAAAAGGTGAACACTTGCCGACTTGTGAACACCTGCCGACTTGCATTTGATTAGACAGCTATAACTGTACCTTCTTTTTTTAATTTATCTAGTAATTGTCCTCTAGTGTCTTTGAGATTGTCTTCTGTGTCCTTAGTAATGGTTTTATTGACCTTGGAGAGGTCTTCTGCTTGTTCTGTATCTATCGTATTCTCAAGGTCATTCATCTCTGCACGCTGGCACGAGAACATTTGCTGCTTCTTCACTATTAGATCTATGGTGTCTGAAATAACAATAGCAAATGTACATTAATTGATATATTTTATACATGTATTAAAGCTTAAACACAGAATCAAAAATGAAATTCTTCAATAATTATATTAATTTTGAAAGCACCACACCCACAGCTAGCGAGGGGTCGTGGGTTCAATCCCCACTGGGGTAGACTGACTTTCACATCAGCCCTTAGCACAGGATTTCATTCTGTGTTGTCATTAACTAATACTTGACAATGATGATACATGTATGAGTGTTATGGAACTTTATTTCCGACTTGCACAACATCACTTTCTTTATCTTATTTTACCTTTAATGATACAGTTTTGTAAAATCTACTTGTATATGAGAGATGATAGTATAACATACCTGTTCCAATGGAGCTTGTGTTCTTGTGTTCTCTCTGGAAATTATCTCTCTCTAGTTGGTGCTGCTTTTTCTACAACATGAAGGAAATCTATGAGTGGATGTTTAGAGCAAAAGGTCAGGCCCATAGGCAGGGGGGTTCGATGGGTTCGAGCGAACCCCTCTCCTGGTCAAAAAGTCTTTCAAAATCATGCAGTTTTTCACCATTCTGAGCACTTTTTAAGTGATTTTGGCCATTTTTGGACCAAAATTGTCACAAGTGAACCCCCCCTGGAATTTTTCAAAAAGTGAACCCCCCTTGGCAAATCCTGGCTATGGGCCTGAAGGTTGTTTCTCTTCAGCTATTTGTAAATCTATCAAACGCAAGTTATACATAATGAAACATTATATATCTTTTATCCCTGTTTAGATGGGTGAAAAATTATTTTTTGAAGAAAATAATAATTTGAGTTCAAATTTAAAAAAACATATAAAACCAAGAGGTCCATTGCAATTACTTTAAAGAGATGCCATTCTTAGCATTTTGAGTGTTTTAATGGTCATCATCTAACACAGCTCTATGTTGAAGTGTATATTTTAGGATAACTAACAAATATTTCCTACCAAGTCATTCATGCGCTTTTTCTTGCGTTCAGTGAGTGTCTTTTGTAAAGCTGCCTCCTGTTTTTCGCGTTCTTTATCATGACCTTCCTTTGCCTTCATCATGTCATCCTTCACTTGTTCCATGAGGCGCTCAGCTTCTTCCTGAGTGATACTGCTCTCTCTGAGGTTGACAACAACAATATTATTATTAAATTATGTATATTGTACAATACAATGTTCCCTCAGGGTTTTTCAAGTGGGTCCGAAATACTTATTTTCACAATTTAGACCAAATTTGGTCAAGATACTAGTTTGCCTTTTTTCATGAATTTTCTTATTTTCAAGTGGGTGCAAATGGATTCTCGGGTGGGTGCATGCCTATTATTAAAGTCTAAAGTAAATGCAGCACCCACTTGCTGGGGAGATCACTGTTCTAAGTAATAAATAAAACTAATACCACTGGATTTATTTCCTTTCTATTAAACAAGCTGACTTATGAAATGTTTCTGAAGTCAACAAGTTTACTCAATACAAGTGATACACTCAAGCGGTTCGCAAGTAAAATTAATGATATGATTGAACTCACTTTTTTGCTTTCTGTATAGTCTTGAGTTGCTGTGAGGCCAGTGTATTCAACAGATCACTCTCATTATCATCATTCTGCTCATGTATTGCAGCAAGTGCCCGACGTCTTGCTAATTTTTCCTCCAGGGCCATCCTCTGTTTAGAGATCTCATCATCGTATAAAGTCTCGAGGTTACTTTGGTTTTTCATGTGCTCTTTTATTAACCAATCAGCTTGTTCTTCCACCAGTTTACCGTCATCGATAACATCTTTTAGAAGTTGTTGCTGTGATTCTTTCAGAGCCATTCTGTGTCTTATCACATGCTCCTACAAACATATGGAAAATACAGAAACTGTATATTTCATTTACTATGTATAGATGTACCAGGTATACCAGTATGATTGAACAATGTATGTGCCTTAACCCTTATCCTCCCAGACACAATTTAAAGCGCGGTCAGCTACAACCCCTTGTATAGATTCGGAGACATTGAGTTAAACTGATTATTTTGTGATTTCATGATTATGTCATGTCAGCACTACCATTTCTGGTTTGAAAAATAAAAAACGATCGATTTTCTTGCAACTAAAGCTGTTTATATGACCATGATACTGATAAATTGATAGAAAAGGCAGTTCAGAAGAAACTAGAGCAGATTTGGAACAGGTGAAGTATGACACACGGGGATGATAGCGAAGAAACTAGGTGAAATGTGTTTTTGAATTGGTCTTCTCCATCAATTTAAAATTAAAAAAAATTGAAAAGTAATTATTTCAACCTTGATTTTAAGCTTTCAGAAAGGGGCAAAATTGCACTTTTTCACCATTTTAATCGGGAGGATAAGGGTTAATATTTGGTCATTCCGTAACATTAAATATACATTATAAATTGAAAATCCATTAAAACATTTTACCTTCCTGAGTTTCTCCAGATCTTCATCCTGTTCAAGTTTCAGTCTGCACTTCAGTTCATTCTGCTCTGTTTCATGCTGTTGTTGTATGAGAACTGTCAGCTCCATCAGTTCCTTCTCATCCATTTGGGCACTTGTAGCATTGTACCTGAGTCCCTTCAGCTCTTTCTCCTGCTTCAACAGCAACTCTGTCATCCTCTCCTGCAATAGCAACAATGTGTTGAGATCATGCATGGTAGTACAGGGTGACCCAATTAACAAGGCATTTATATGCAAAATGTCATCACCTGCCATTTGTTACAGATGCTTACTGGTGACCACCGAAATATTTGAATATAAGTGTTAGGGTTCTGCTTTTTGGGTCATCCTGTATTTTTAAAACATTTTGTGATAGTTTACAGCAAGCAAACATAAAAAGTATCTGTATGGCTGATGGTAAATGTATTTCATGAAGAGATGAAATAGTGCTCTGGGGCCATGATTTAGCATCGAATGAGCCATAATACATCAATGAAGGAATTGAATCATACGGTTTGCTTTACTTTACATAAAACAATGACAAGGCAATAAGATATTATTGATGGTAAAAGAGTAATATTACCTTGTTTTTTATGCTGTACAATTTGATAGAATCTTGGATTTGAGTCTTATATTCGCTTTCCATTCTCTTCTCCAGATCTTTGACGACTTTCTGGAAATTGTTGAGGCATTTATCTTCCGTCTGCTTGGTTATGTCATTGTTTTGACGCATACTTTGGACCAACAGGACGGTGGCTTCCTTCGTAGCATTGTTGCGCTCTTTCTCTATATCTTGGTCAATTTCTATGGTCTCTTGAATGTCAAGACTAAAACAAAAATATTGCTAATTATTATTTAAACTTTAACTGAAACTTGTTAAAATTTCTATACACATGACTAGTGTTTGAAAAAAGTAGTCAGTATTTCTTATTTTCACAATTCGTAAAATGAGCTTTAAATATAGATCCTTTTTAGATGTTATGTTTAGAATTTCACAGCAAGATTTACTCATGATGATAATACAGAACAGTAGCCAGGATTTGCCAAGGGGGGGTTTAATTTTTGACAAGGAGGATTGGCTCCCAGAGTGCACCACCGATATTCTGTCCCATATATGGGTATGTCGTAATACAAAATTCGAATTCAAACAGCCGCCATTTTGTTCACTTCAACATTTAAATCGTGAATTTTGGTCTTATTTCCAAACGAAAAATTCCAAAACTCACAAGAAATGATCGAGATATTGGTTCGAATCTTTTGAACTGTTTATTTTGAATTTATAGTCGGTTTTAATTTCAGAAAATAACGACATTTCGACGTTTTCATTGTTGGAAAATATCGAGTTTCGATCCTGGGAGCCAATCCTCCTTGATTTTTGAAAAATTCCAGGGGGGTTCACTTTTGACAATTTTGGTCCAAAAATGGCCAAAATCACATCAGAATGATGAAAAACTGCATGATTTTGAAAGAATTTTTGGCCGGGGGTGGGTCGAACTCATAATATGATATATCTATTCTATATAAGGGCACTCAGAAAGTGCTGTAATTCATTACACTCATAATGCACTCACTTATCTAATTCCCGCTGGCATTGTAGCTTGTCTTTCATAGTGATAATAATGATAATACTATCTGCTGCACCAACCATGCCCCCACTTTGGATGGTGTACCCCCCTTTACCAAGGGCCTCAGGATCCATGATTAGACCCCTACCTCCAGCCTGTCTCACTCGGTTCTGCAAGACAATGAATAAAATAATGAATTTTCCATCCTTTTGGGGTGAAGGTCACCGAAATCAAACTAATTCATTTAGAAATACATAATTTAAAAGTCACAGCAGTCATGTATCTAACACATTTTGTAAAATTGAAATCATTTGAATAAATCAGACCAGGTAATATTTATTAACCAAGATTTACATATCAAAAATGTTATCTTGGCACTTTAATTTAGTGACACACTGACAATTTAAAGAGGTACTGATCATTAAACTATGTTTTTATTACTTGGCCTATCATGTTATCTACTTATCTACCATACATGTAAGTGTATTGAAATATCAAGGCATTCACATGCAAAATGTCACCATCTGACTGCCATTTGTTACAAACCCTGAAAGCCAAACACCAAAAGACAAACAAAAGTTGTGGTGGTGACGTGAAAGATTAAAAAATATTCATAAAAGAAATTATTCAACGTACATCTATGGCAGAGGCTGGTCTGACATCAGCAAATAGTCCTTGTTTCATGAACCTCATGATGATCACTATGACAACAATTGTCAAAACAAATCCAACCAGAACACCAACACAAATCAAGAGCGCAGTGAAGCCATGGTTCAGGAACAACTAAAATGGAATAAACATTATCAATGTTGAGGTCCAAGACTGACAAAAATTCACAATGTCTTGCAGAGCCCCCTGATTCATATACTATGTCCAAAACATAATAATATGTGCAATCTACTATGATTATGCAATAATTCATGTATGTCATTATGTTACAGTGTATAACAATGGATGAATGAATAAATATTTAAACAAAAAAAAATATTATGTACTATAAGATTAAATTTTCATATTAGTTATGTCATACATTGCTGCATCCCACAATTCTCTGGTTTGGGAAATAGCGAACTAGACATCAAGCAAGACTGATTGCTATGTTGCCATGTTGAAACTTACATTTGAGAGTTCATTCATCGTAGTGTTGACACATACAGGACTAATCAGTGGCCCTTTCAGGGAAGGAGTGTATACATTTCCATTCTGAAAAACAGAATGATTGGCAATTAAAAATACTATCTGAAATTTCATACCTGAAAGATTATTGTATATATATCATTTTAATACAATGCAAAAGGGAAATTATAACAGTAAACAGTTCATTTGTGACAGACACCACAGGCCCGTAGCCAGGGGGGGTTCGCAGGGTTCGGGCGAACCCCCCCCTGGCCAAAAATTCTTTCAAAATCATGCAGTTTTTGACCATTTTGAGCACTTCTCTAGTGATTTTAGCCTAATTTGGGCCAAAATTGTCAAATGTGAACCCCCCCTGGAAATTTTTGAAAATTGAACCCCCCCTTGGCAAATCCTGGCTACGGGACTGCACCATCTTACACAGACAGAATAAACAGGAACACGATTCATGAATCGCGCATTATTCCCATTCTGGAAATTCAAGGATTTAAAAAATAATAGAATAACCTCAAAACAAAATTTTGAATTAGGGTTCTTGTATACAATAGTTTTAATTAAAGAGAAAACTTGCCCCATAAGTGCTTGGTTTGGCACTCCTGAATACGAATGATGCATTGTAGTACTTCACGAATTCCACCAGGTCCCTGCCATCCCCACTAGGTATGGCTTCATATGATAGAAACATTTCCGCTCCAACTGCAATATACAATGACAGTATACAAATATAAAACACAATGACAGTACACAAATACAATACTATGACAGTACACAAATACAATACACAATGACAATACAGTAAAACCTGTCTACTCAGAGTGCCACTGGAAGAGAGGTTCAGATTGCCAGGTGCTCACATTTCAAGATTTTTTAAATACGTGAGTCAATGGGAGATCACAAATTTGGGACTGAGAAGTGTTCACATTGAGAAGTGTTTGTATTAAAGAGGTGTTTGGATATACAGGTGTTACTGTACTTTACTATGTTACTTGTCTTTATAACTTTACAGTAGTTATTTGTTCTCACACTTGTGAAAGGTTCCAAAATATTTTAGGATATATTCAATTTTTGTGATTATTTTATTATTTATCCTTATAGAAATAGTTTTATTTACCATCAAGTTTAGTAAGCTCATAGGCGATGGCTTTGTCTTTGTTAGTGATTCTCAGCCCAGGGGTCCCCAGGCCTGGCTGGAAGTCTTTATAGAAAAATATGTCAAATTCATCTGCAGCATCGTAAATTGTGATGTCATAGGCGGGTGCTGTGGTGGTTGCCGCGTGGGATACAGTCACATTGAAGCGAACTGTATGTGGAACGGTTGTATTGTCAACCACCTGGAAATGAAATAAACATACAACCTTACATACAACCTTACTTCTGAATTACTCATGCATAACTCTTGAGGTACAATTAATGACCTAAGTTGGTAAAGCGATGTTCAAGGTTCAAGTGAAAAAATGTCAAATTCTTAAATCTTGAAAAATTTTACAACCAGGCATCAGTCTAAATCTAACTGGTACCAGGTTATCAACTGAACAGAAAAATGGATGAATGGACTATAGCAAACACATACATTTCCATGTAAGATGAAATTCAACATCGGCATTGTCATACCTGCATTGTTTTGAAGATCTCCAATTGTGGCGTGCCAAATGTGCTGTTACCAGAGGCAAATATGACGGGTCCTGACGGGAGCTTGGCGATACCAGAGACTTGAATGCCCCCATCATTTCCACTATATGTGTGGGGAATCACATAGCTCACCTGAAGCACATTAACATACCATACATGTACACATACCTATAGGGATCAGTCTTACTAAAGATCCAGCGCATTTTTAATTTTGCGACCAGAACTCAACAAACGTCACAGATTTCTAGCTGTTACTTCTTATCTTCATCCTAGCTTTTAACCAATAAAACAATTATTGAACACTGTAATTGTGTTGAATGTAAAAACAGAGGATATAATATATACATCTTGGAAAAAAACAAATGAATTGTAATAGACTCATACAATGTGAAAATATAGGATATGATCAAATATAATGTGCAAAAATAAATCGTGCCATTTTGTCTACACTTCAAATAATATTTCTCTGTATCAATATACAAAAACATTTATTTCCACCATTTATGTTCATTTCCATTACTATGTTCTTGAAATAATACTTACTGTAAATTTGAGTGGTGCTGCATTATTTCCACTGGACTTTGGGTTTGTAATTTCACCGATATACCAATTTTTCAATGTGTATCCATTGTTTAGGGCTACTGCACGACGTTTCCTTGAGGAAATTTCTTCAAAACCACCTCCAGTAATGTCTTTTTTGTTAGGGTTGGACATCACTATGTAACTAGGAGCATCTAGCTGACCTGATAACATCGATATAGGCACTGGGCTTATATCAGATTTAAATTCTGAAAACCAAAATGTGTGAGAAATTGAGAAATGGACATACATGAACATCTGGTAATTAAGATCAACCTTCTAGGTGGTGTTATGATTTGTCACACGGTGAACACTGGTAGGTGCTCACATGGTACGAGTTAATTTTTATATATTTTAGAAGCCTTGGTTTTAAAAGACATGCACAAAAGATTTCATATGTTTTATAGAGTCCAAGGATCTTATGTTTAGTAGTGAATATACAAATGTCTAAGGACTTTTCAGAAGGACTTACAAATGCCCAGTATTTTATCTAGTGAGCAAAATATATGTAATATCAAAAGCCTTACCTATATCGATGCTAAAGTCACTCAACATTCCAAATGGCATGTTGATTCTGGTTTCTACGGTGACAACCTCCCCGATACCCTGGTTACCTCCTAGGCTACTGTTCAGTTGCAGGGAGTCAGCAGGGAGGCCAATAGTTTGTAAATGCAATTGTTCATTCATAAACAAAACTTCATCTATAAATAAAGAAAATACATGTACAGTGTAATGAAGAGCTGGATAAAGCAATTCTACATTCTGAATATAATGCAGCAAGAAGATGACAAAAATGCTTAACATAATTAGATGTGTCTAAACCTCATATCATTAATTATCAGTACTTATTATTCCATATTTAGTAGTGTTACAGGTAAATAACATGCAGGAATATATGGATATCTGAAGTGAGGGGTGATATCAGCAGGTGATATATATATATCACCCGCTGATATATATCACCCGCTGATATCACCCGCTCATCAGATCTACGACGTCACAAATTCAGAGAGTAGATACGGAGCTAAGGGACTTGACTATAAACCTAACTATTAAGTTCCAGCTAGTGGAAATCCTGGGGTGGATATAGACCGTTATACAAAATGAATACATTTTGGTCCTGCAATATATATAATAATAAAAAACAACTATAACTGGTTTAAAAAACATTCATTGCAACAAATATGTTTAGCAGTAAAGATCATGATCATAAAGTAGAATTTTTCTATTTATTTGTTGCATTTTTTAATGAATTTAAAGAAAAAACTGTAAACAAGGAGTCAGATTGAAATGAAGTCTCATGATGGTCTGATTCACATTAACATATTTTGTTTCCTGAACAAACCAAAACAACAGAAAAAAACAAAAAGAAGGAACATTATAATATCAGAAATAGGATAATACAAAATTATGGCTATATGTTCTATAGGTTGAATCAAGCACTTATTTCTTTGTATGGTTCACTTTAAGTCTATTGATTTTCTATAGCAGCAGTAGTCTGGATTAGTCCAAATATTTAGGCCTATTTGTAGTTACTATTGAAGTGAAAGTACAAGCAATTGTGTACATTTGTGTGGAATACTAACCCACAGAGGCGGTGTTTGATAAACTTATTATAGAGTAATTTCACTTTATACCTGTACCTTCTGATCATTGAAAGGCGGATTGAAAAGTTAACAAGTAAATCCACGCTGTTGATCAGATACCCTTTACTCAAATGGGAATTCTCTTTTTAAAGAACTTCATTTGATTATTTAGTCTAGCCACTGACTGTATTCCTAGGTACTCATTGGATCAAATAAATACTTTGCCAAACAACCAAAATCAACCACAAAAAGGCTGATGACAAATGTAAGTGCCCACTTTGCCCCCCCCCCCATCTGTTCCTTAAATTCAAGTGGTGGTTAACTATGACAGGCTGTTGTTTTGTTGTTGAATGTTGACTCATAGAAATAAATTGTTTCATCAAAAAGCTTCTTTACTTAAATTTTGCAAAAGGATACTCTGTAACAAAGCAATTGAACCTGTTATATGTAACTCTAACCAATATTTTAGTAAAATGTAACATGCATAATGCAAACACACATTGTCAAGTTGTCAAAGTAACACTTTATACTGTGTTCATGGAGAGACTGACATGATTAGAGTCAATAAAGATGTGTATATACATATTTTGTAATTTACCGTTTCAATCAATATCCCTACTTTCATCAGAATTTTTTTAAATTGTTTTTATTAGCACTATTTATTATTCAATTTTGAGTGAACTTCTCACTTATTTTTCAATCGTTTTTTCCTTATTTTTCAGCATAAAATAGCTTAGGATCTACATGTATGCTTTGCGGTGGACTTTTTAAGTTATATTGAAGCATTAAATAACAATTTGGGATCAAAGGGTGTATAAAAACCACTAAATAAAATCTTAAACATAAGTTTCTCGTATATCACACCTCAAAACATCAGGAAGGACAAACTCAGATCATTCTATAACTTAGGTCAATAAAGTGTGATTTCCAGGGGGAGGGAGAAGGGCAAAAGTTTCCATCTTCTGATTGGCTGTATATCCAATGTGATTAAATTCTACTTACCAGGTTTATTTACAGGATTCCCGCTGCATTGTGCAACAATCGCATAATCATAATATGACAACTTCATGTTATTCTCCATCTGTACTAGCATCTCTAGCTCAATTCTGTTGTCAGTGCTGGTTAATGCTCTACCCAAAGTATCCATTGAGAATGTAATGGTCTTGAAGGGATCACCCTGTACAGATGTGGTCAGACTAGTTTGCACACCAGTGTTGCTATAAAGTGTTGCAACGTGGTCAGGTAATATCGATATCTCATTTCCAGAAGGCAGTTTTGTTGTTCCGTCAACTAGGAAGTATTCACACTGGAAAGATAAATTGAAAACATTGCTTAGATTGAAAACAATGGACAGTCATTTCTGCAACAAGTGAAATGATTGAAACAGTTGAAACGACTGAACTGTCAATAAGATAGAATGGGTGAATTAATGCAAACACTGAAATGATTGAAACATACAGGAGAACTGCTTGAAACAAGGAACATTTCTGTTCAGTTTCATTTAGGTCATTTCTCCATTTCATCTAGAATTTTACCATATTCAGACTCAAATCTTAAATAACCAAATGCCTTGATTTGGTGAAGACATTGAAACTGACAAAATGATGCAAAGCCTTTTAAATATATATGATTGAACGAGTTGAAATGATTGAAACAACTCAAATGCATGTCATAACTGATACAGAGCTTAATTTGACATACCTCCAGATTGAGAATATCGCTGCCGTCATCAAGTGCAGCATTCCTTTCCAATTTGAAGACCACACGGACAACATCTCCTACCTCTAGGTTCACAGACTTGTTGTTTGTCTCATGCATATACAACGATGGTCTCGAGAGTAGGATGTTAAGGTCTGCAGTATCGAATCCCCAAACATCAGTCATGTTATACATGGGTTCATCACTAGAACCATTGAACGGTCTCCAAAGATCGACACCATCTTCAGTATCATTACTTCCTGAGAATGAAATATTATGTAAAACTGCATCAGCCGTCAGGTTAACCAACAGAGCATTGGTCGGGACTTCAGTAGACCAAGCTTGATCACCGATATCACTTTCCCAGTGTTTGAAAGAGAATGTGAATTCAGTCAATAGTGTTGCATATTTTTCATTCTCAGGTGCATTTGGTGGGACTTCAAGGCCAGTATATACAATATCATTAAAATGTACAAAGATATGAGAGCCATATGGATATTCAAACAGTGGACTTGTGTCAACATGCATTGATCCAACTTGGAATTCATTCATATCGTAGTAAAAATCACTCTGTTCTATGGTACTATTTAGGAGGTTTTCCATAATGTAGAACTTTGTTTCTGTGACATTGTACGGTTCTGTATAATTGTACCACCCTGATTCATTGTACCATCCTGATCCAAATTCATTGTCAAATCCAGATTCATTGTACCATCCTGATTCTGAATGATCAAACCATCCTGATTCATTGTAGAAGCCAGACTCATTGTACCATCCTGTTTTAGTATGATTGAACCATCCAGATTCATTGTACAATCCAGACTCATTGACATATGTCCATACGTTCCTTGTTGCTGTTGTATTGATTTCCTTATGTGGTACCATTATGATCAATGTTAAATGCGCTGGATCATCTAATATAGTGTTAACATCAATATGTGCCTCAAGGGTCAGTGTTATGTCATCCTCCCAAAATGCAGATTGATATCCATTAATTGTATAATTTGGATGTTCGACATTGTAATCTAACGAAACGATTGGCTGATTACTCATGGGAACGGCTGTACAAAACGTTAGTGCAAAAGTGCACAAAAGTGCAACACAAACGATGCATGCATTCATCTTGTACACAACTGACTATTCTGTTGTCACTTCTGTAAAAACACACATTGTCATAAGTAATATCCCATATGGACCTTCAATAAAACCCCATGCTTACAGTGCATTGTTACTTGCGTCTCTAGCCAATAACCTGATGGACAAAGGTGTCGCAAGGAGGTAGTATTAGTGCATCCGCTCCGCAACCTTATCAGTAGGTGAAAGTCATGGATGGATGTGCACACTGTTGTCTGTAAATCTGACAATGACTTCTTCAAATGTTCAATTGTAGATTTTAGTTACAAGAACTAAGTAATCTTCATGCAAATGCCGATATCCTTTTGATCCACTTGCCTATATCTGATCATGTGAATAAAAATGTGGCACTTGTTTAGAGCGAGCACTTACAGTTGTTTTTCTGGTTGTAATGCATTTTTTTCTCCAGGTTGTGTTCATATTTTTATTCACTACATGCTTATCGATAGTTTCCCTTAGTCCAGATCAAAGACAATAAGGTGTTATTCAATAAAATCACTTCAAATGAAATATTTCAAACCTATTCAAAAGGGAATGTTTTGGTGATAAAACATGGCGGTGATAGTTTCCAGATTCCCATGACCTATTTTCCTTATGATGTGCTAAGAGTTTGGGAAATCTAGAAACAGATCACTAGGAAACTCCGTAATATTTACAAAATGACGTCACATTGACCATATAAGGTATGCAAAATGGCGACTGCAAGGTGCGCTAAAGGGATTTTCCTGATGTTTTATTAAAATAATCCATATAGAATGATACTATACAGAAAAACAACAACCTCACATTTCAAAAAAAAACAATGACGATAGAAAAACTAGAAATACAGAAGGAAAAGCGTTCATTTGAAGCAGAGATTGACGCAAGTAAGAAAATTATTCTGAATTTTTCATGTTTTTTTAGAACAGAAGCTTTCAACCAAACTCAAGTCAAGTGAATTCAGTTTCAGAGCCATACAGAATCCAGAGTTGCAGTAGATATATCCTAAGCTTTATATTTATTCAACCATGGGCATTGCCTAGGCCTCTGACACGGAGTCGAGTGTTTGTTTCATTCATTCTCAAAATCTTTGCAACGAGACCCTATCTGTTGCAAGACTAACGCCTGGCGTAACCGTCACCATGTTATTCAGTGTTTTTAAGTAGCGCAATATAATACAGCATTGTCACGGTTATACCAGGCTTACATGATAACACTACCACGGTCATGGCAGGATCCTTGCGCTAAAAACACTGACTAACATGGCGACGGTTGTGGCAGGCGTAAGTCTTGCAATAGATAACATGTGTTTACAACTGTCCTGTGTTGTAAGTTTTACACAGTAGGGTTTACAAATGTAACAACCCTTGGGCATGCTCGTCTGGGAGCTGTATTGTACCGAGCCAGATACTAGACTCGAAAGAGAATGTGCTAAATTCAATGCCCCGTATGGGAATTTTACTATATTTGCACATAGCCATCTTTTTAGATATCTCTCTTCTGCTCTCAGAGTCAGACGCTCTGCCATGGGCTTTCAATTAGATGCCCATGGCTCTACCCTTGAGCCATAAAGACTAGCCACTACAGCTGAGACTGTAGTAGTGACTCGCTATTGAAGGTCATCACACAAACAACTGTTTGCTACTCTGACTCCACAATTAGATTTAATTAAATAACCGCTGATGAACTCAGTGAGTTCAGAGTGAAGACAAAGCTATTTTTAGAAGCTAATGCAAATAAATGGAAAGAGTAGCTCTTTTTAAATTGCAAAATACTGTAAAGAGGAGGAAATACATGACATGTACATGTAACTCTGTAAAAATTAAGTCTAGAGGTTCATCTGTGTATGGAGATATGTGTATCACTGGTCAGTATCAATCAAGCGAAGGTTATGGCCATCACCTTCACTTTCAAAATGGCAGACGGGAATTGTCGATTTCGATATTTTTAGTTTTCCACCGCTTAGGGCAGGTTACTGGAAATATTTGATATTGGTAAGGGACATAAAACCCAAATCCCAGTAATCTTCCCTTAAGTGGTGGAAGATATCGTTGAATTGTGGCACCTGACACTTCCTGTCTGCAATCTTAAATATGGAGGTCGATGGCCATAACCTTAGCTTGATACTGACCAGTGATGTATGGAGGACATGGGGTATTTCCCTCTCTTGCCCTGTATAAGCAATATCATAGAGAACCTTCATAGTGAATTATTAAGAGCATCAGTTACAGGGTTTGTGTAAAAAACCGGGTGACCGGGTACTTAATGTTCCTAGCAGGGTTAGGATTTTTTTTATTTACAATACGTTGGATCTGGACGATACGTGTACGTTATTTTCGACGTCACATCGTAAGAACTTTGACAACGTTAAAATGAACGGTAATGTCGGTAATGAACCAATTAAGTGAGAACATATTGAAGTCTTTGTAACGTTTCCTTAACTCACAAATAATTTGAAGCCACAATGTTGAAATTCAACCATCCATCGATGTTTTCACATATGGACCAATGTAGTAATAAATCAAACGTTCCTGTTTGTTATGTTTTCCACACTAACGAACTTTACGGATACGTTACAACAACGTTCTTTTTATACCATTAATAGACGTCTCATGTTTACGTTGCCTCGATGTGTAAAGAACGAAAATGTACAACGTCTTCTAGGAACTTATATGCTACTTATGAGCAATGTGACATGGACGTCAGTGTTTGCTGGATCGATTATTTTAATAAAGTGCTCTGTCTCGTATAGGGTAAAAATATCGAACAGCAGTGTACTCGGTAGGCTAAGTCTGTCAAGTCAAGTCGCTACTATATATCGGGGGAAATGTGGAACTTTGAAAGTTGGTAACCCTGCTAGGAACGTTAGGTACCCGGTCGACCGGGTACCCGGTTACCCGGTCACTCGGTTTTTACACAAACCCTCAGTTACATGTACGTGTTTTTCCATAAACATTAGATATTTGAAGATTATGACTACCCTTCCTTTATAGAAATGATATTCATATGAACATGTATGACAAATGCATAGCAATAATAATATTTTCAGGTTAAAAATACTACAGTTAAAAAAACCTGCCTATAAAAAAACGTATCCTGTTAAAGCACCAACATGGCTACAACAGCTTTAACGCCAATTGTGGACCCCTTCAGTGTGATATATTCTGGTGACACTTGCATCGAATACTATATTGAATACAGGAAAAGCTTCTGGGATGCAGACCAACTTTGGCTAGGTGTAGGGTTTCTGTTAGGATTGCTGATAGGTGCTGGTCTAGCTGTCGCAATAACCAAACTATGTATGAAGGATCTGCGAAAGAAGCGGGTAAAGTTTTATAACCTCTTCATGTTTTATTAATTTTGTTATATTAAGGAAATAAAAAATCCTGTCATTATTGAAAATTTTAAAGCATGAGTACATGCACTCACCCTTACCCATAATGCATGAGGGTCACTAGGAGCTCAAGTAAATTACCAGGATTGGCTCGTACATGCATGAATGCTTATAAGTTGTTCACAAAACCATGATGCAACTTAATGATGTCATTCTTACCAATAAAGGCACTGCTCAGTTCATTATGAAACCATAATGCACTGTGATGATGTCACTCTTTTACCAATAAAGGCACTGCTCAGTTCATTATGAAACCATAATGCACTGTGATGATGTCACTCTTTTACCAATAAAGGCACTGCTCAGTTCATTATGAAACCATAATGCACTGTGATGATGTCACTCTTTTACCAATAAAGGCACTGCTCAGTTCATTATGAAACCATAATGCACTGTGATGATGTGACTCTTTTACCAATAAAGGCACTGCTCAGTTCATTATGAAACCATAATGCACTGTGATGATGTCACTCTTTTACCAATAAAGGCACTGCTCAGTTCATTATGAAACCATAATGCACTGTGATGATGTCATTCTTACCAATAAAGGCACTGCTCAGTTCATTATGAAACCATAATGCACTGTGATGATGTCACTCTTTTACCAATAAAGGCACTGCTCAGTTCATTATGAAACCATAATGCACTGTGATGATGTCATTCTTTTACCAATAAAGGCACTGCTCAGTTCATTATGAATCCACCATGTACTGTAAATAATGTTTCTGCTCAGTTGACCATAAACCTTGAATTAATGCACTGGAATACTCTAAGCTGATTGGCTGAGACACACTTGGTATATCTGAATTAGCAATAGTATTCTGTTATAATAATTTATTGCATTGTATATAATATGGAGGGATGAGGCATGTGAGATGTCAAATCTCTTGAACCCCCCCCCCCCCCCCCCCCGGTCAAATCAGTAAATTTATAGTGTCAAAAATATAAACACCTAACAAAGCATGGAATAGATGCTTCTCTTCAGAGCTTTAAAATCAGCTTGCTATGAGAAAACTACAAACTCTTGTAATTCTGTTTATGCCTAATGTCTCAACATAGACGCATTTTAATTGTCAGAATCTGTTGATCTCCATTGGTTATGCAAACATGATCAATCATCGTAAATCAAGTCTATGATTATATATCTAATCAACCTTTGTTTGCTACATATTAAAAGTGATCTCATATTCATCAATCTTTTCTAAGTATAGTGTCAATGTTTTTGGTAGACTACATTTATATTGTAGAACATCAGATGCCATAATATGACACTTAAGGTGATTTACTTTATAATATGTGCTTTTTGTGGAGCCTCAAAGTAATGTAATGTTATCTTAGTCATACTGTATTTATATTTAATCATTGAATTGTGTAGATTTGGTCATACAATTTTGAATTTTATCATTCCACATAATTTTATTCATTTTGTGCCCTTACCTTCAAACACACCTTCCCCTAATAGGGAGAAGTAGATGGGAGGGGGTTCAGAGACGAAATGTACTATAACTATAATTTAACTCTACATTGGACTACATAAGTACATGTATATTCAGACAGATTTAAGAATTATTACAAGTATTCGTCTACTATAATCACCTTTTTGTTGTTGATTTAGTTATTGATGATCCATGCCTTATTGTAGAAGTTATTGATGATCCATGCCTTATTGTAGAAGTTATTGATGATCCATGCCTTATTGTAGATGCAAGACCAAGAAATGGCCATGATGAGGGCTAGAGGGATACCAATGCACCAGAAGAATAAAGCCATCTATGATTTTGAAAATGACAATGGAAAGGTGAGTCAGTTGTTACTCTCTGTCTGTGATCATTTTACTACAAAGTGATCTCACCAGCATTTAAGCAAGTGGGTGTGGCATCCACCTGAGATTTTAAAAACAGACTTGCAGCCTTGTAGCCGTCTTGCACCTTCCTGAAAATCCATTTGCACTCACTTGAAAATGAGAAAAATTATGAAAATGGGCATATTTTGACCAATTTTGGCCTGAATTGTGAAAATGAGAATTTTGCACCCGCTTGAGAAAAAATCCTTTGGAGAACACTGCTACATATAAGTCACATCCCTGGGTGTATGTAAAGCATACCAATTATAAAACATCCCTCATCTTAGATGCTAACAAATATTTATATAACAGTGATCGAGACATAACATAAGAGATGTATGAATTGTCACAATATTAAATGAAACAAGTGTAAATATCTTGAGATTTTTTAATAATGTACTTTTTCAGTTTTTGTCAATTTCTGTTTATTTGTCCAAAATATACATGCACTGTGCAGTAGCTCATATATTTTTATTATATACGTAGACTGTTGTGGAAGTTGAAGTGGAAGCATCAAGCGAAGAGAGTGATGATGACACAAAAAAGAAAAAGAAGAGGCCAAAGTCAAAGAAGAGAGGAAAGAGTGCCTTGAAGAAGAAGGTAAAGAAAGACCCTGATGCTGATAGTACATCAGTTGAGGACAACCATATTGAGGGCAGTGCAGATTCTGCAGGTGGTCTTGCTGAAGCTCTACTGCAGTCAAACAGGTAAGCCCAGACTGCTCTCAATTCTATGCTCTCAATTCTATGCTGTCAATTCTATGCTGTCAATTCTATGCTGTCCCTGTATAGTATGACATGTACATGTATACAGTAGATCTGCTGTAGTTACTGATATGAATTTAAATGAAAAGAAATTGGAGGAATTACCTGAAATATGTTGTTCTAGAAAATTCCTCTTGTGTTTGCAGTGATGCAGCCAACATGATTTTAGTGGGTTTGGATCTTGAAGCTCTCATGAAACTTGAAGGTCAACTCTGGCAGGAGAAAATAACAGTAAGTACTGTAGGATGGACCAATAAAAGTGGCAGGGGTACTGAATTGGGTATTTCCAAAACCATAGAATTGCTACTTTTACCAAACTTTAAAGTGTCCGGGGTATCGAATCAGCATTACCAAAACAACCATCGGAATGCTTTTTGTGTAGGCTACTCTTACCAAACTTGAATTCTACACACTTTTGCAGCAATCATGAAAATTCCATCTTCATAAATAAGAGCAGTAGGATGCATATTTATTGAATATCTCCTTATCATTCAAAAATATCTTTTATGCCTATAAATTAAAATGTATTGTAGTAATTCGCTTTTTCAGGCAGCAGTTTATGGGTTTACAACATCTCTTTCATTTTTCAGACATACATACAGACGCTTAAGATTCAACTGAATGCTCTATTCCGCGATGGCAAGATCACGGAAAGTTATTACAAGAATTTTATGACAAAAATTGAGTCAGATCTGAATTTAATAGCAAAAATTTGTCAGAGTGAGAAAGATGAAAAAGAAAAAGAATTGTTGGATAAAAAGGTAAGAAAAATATTCTACTTAAAAGCGAGTTTCTATTTTTAGATATATTAATTCACTTCTGCAACTGCATTGGTTAACAAATTACATACATATTTTCAATCAAGAATTTAGTGATTGGCTTTTTAAGAAAAGTGGATCTATTCTAACCCTTTTATTATGTCACCACCACAAGTGACGGCGGTCAGTGTCTGTAAAAATAGCAGGTGGTGATATTTTGCATGTTAATACCTTGTTTGAAAACTTGAGGGTCAATGTCTTTAATCTTTTTTTTCCAGAAATTAAAAGGTGATAAAATTTCATCTAAAGAGGCAGAAGAAATAGAGATTGCTTTAGCCAACCTCCATCCACAGTACGTTCAGAAACTGGTAAGTGCCCCATTTGAGATGGTATACTAGCACATTGAAATTGATGTGTAATAACAGCTTTAAAGTTATTGTCCTAAGTTTATCTTTTAGTTTTTCACAAAACACCATATTTCGAATATCTACCATATTTGCAATTGTCGCTAGTTTTTTTGTAAAACTTTGGCAATTGATTGTTTGTTTATTTTTGTTAACTAAACAGAATAAACTCACATATATAAAAAACACTTTGCAAAATAAGTGCAGTAGACTTTAATGTCACAAGAAGACAATATGTTAAAGGACTCAAATGATTTTGGAGTGATTTAAAGCATGAAGTTCTTGTATGGCAGCTTAAACCATATTACAGTGTTTAGTAATATCACAACTCACATTTGTGGGAATCTTAAGAAAATTATATTTGAATGTTAAATTGTTAAATCCTCCATGTGTTCAATTGATTTCTACTATTTTGATTTGTTTAAAGTGCACATTTTACGTATAATCACATGTTTCAGAATGATGAATTCCGTAAATTTGATGAGAAGATTCAGACTGAATTGACAAAGGATTCTGGTTTATCTGAGAAAGAGATTAATGCTATAATGGCAAAGTTGGCTCGTGACAAGGCAAGATGTGAGCAGGTTCTGGGAGATGAAAGAACAAGGCAAGCTGCGGTAAGTTTTGTTCAACCTTTTCAAATACTGCTAATGTTCGATCCATTAATGTCTATATCACATATCTCTTGAGTGTTGTAAAACAAAACAAGGACAAATGAAAAAAGATTGTACAAATTGCGAGTGAAATATTACTTGATTATTAAAAACAGTATAGAACAAAATGTCTCATGAAGTTCAAGCCACAATTCCTCTCCAAATTATTTGAAGAATGGTTGCTATTTTGAAAGTTACAGATATGAAACACGCAAATACCTTCTGGCAAAATGATTATAATCCATGATTCAATCATCATTTGAACTATAATATGTAACTTTATTGAGTCCTGACAAGTATGTAATATTTTATGAAATAATTTTACAAATGATTAAAATTTAAAGTCAATCATACAATTTGTCACCATAGCTGTTAGAAGAGAGAATCGCAAAGAGACGCCACCTTGCTGAGCTGACTAATATCAACAAACAACAGAATGAGGCTGAGGTTGATGTGAAGCTTGAGTCTCAAGAAGATATGGTTGGGGATCTAATTAAGGATGGCAAGTTGATGGAGAGACAGAAGGATGAGATTATGGAACAGTATGAGAGTGATCTGAGAAGGATACAGGAGACCCAAGAACAGAGTAAGCGCTATTTTTAACTTAATGTTGTATATTGTATAATGTTGTATATTGTATAATATAGGGATACATTCCAGTTTATTAGTTTCAATGCATGTATAAAATTAAGCATGAAGTCAGTATAATTTGATCTCTACAACATGTATCTACATTCACATTTAGCTTGTTAAACACTGTATTATTGGGAGACAATTTATCAGTGATAACCAGCAATGCATACAAGCTATAACACCTCTTTTGTTTTATTCTTACACCTTAAAGAATACATCTTATAGAATACATTCTTTATTACTTACCATTCACTGTATATATTAATTGTATTCTAGACATACTAACACAACAACAAAGTCTGGCAGAGAAGCTGAAGAAACATTAATATATCTTATAGAATACATATCTCATTACTTACCATTCACTGTTTATAATTTTATTCTAGACATACTAACACAACAACAAAGTCTGGCAGAGAAGCTGAAGAAACATTAATATATCTTATAGAATATATATCTCATTACTTACCATTCACTGTATATCATTGTATTCTAGACATACTAACACAACAACAAAGTCTGGCAGAGAAGCTGAAGAAACATCGCGAGGCGAAGCAGAAGAAATTGGAACAAAAGCACCTCAAAGAACAGGCCACTCTGAAGGAAAGTGTTGACAAGATGGTCAATACAGATGACTTCATAACAGCTTACCATGGATTGATTGACCAGCAGCGAATTGAACAAGATGATCTGCTTGGAGAGCTGGACCATAGAGAGGCGGAGGAGATACACAGGGCTAGAAAGGTAAACAAAGAATGAATGTATGAGGATTTACAATATATGCTGAATCGTTAGGGATGTCACAGATTCCCCATATTGTCCCATTCTTCAGGAAGTAAGTCTTGTGATGAGATAGATAAATAGAAATTGATCAATTTGGTTATGCAAGTTAAAGTTGAGTATCATTCTTGACATGCCATTTCTCAAACCCCATTTGACAAACCCTTCTCAATAAGATGTTCAACATATAATTGACTTTGAATGGCATAATGATGATACACATAAATATGAATGCCTTGTAGGAGGAGGAACAGTTTAGACAGGAGCAGTTTGAGAAGGCAGATGAGAAGCTTGGTGAATTACTTGAGAGCAAGGCTCAGTTAACTGAGAAAGAAGCTGCGTCCATCATGAGGAGACATCAACAACACATGGAGGATTATGAACGTAAGTCTAGTTTTTATCACTTTGACAACTTCAATCATTGGTTGGGAATAATAGGGGCAGTGATCTCCCCAGCATTAAAGCCTGAGATTTTGAAAGTAGGCTTGCACCCACCTGAAAATTCATGTGCACCCACTTGAAAATTGGAAAAATCATGAAAAATTGGCATATTTTGACCAATTTTGGTCTGAATTGTGAAAATTAGAATTTTGCAACCACCTGAGAAAAAATCCTAGGGAGATTACGAGGCATTACAACAGTTTTTTAACAAGTTTAATCCCATCATCGCAAGTGGCAAGGAGGGTAATGAGGATGAAAATCTAAATGTTCTTTTGTTCCTTTAAATTATATGCCATTGAATGATTTCAGGTAATAAGAAAGATGAGAAGAAGAGGATGAATGCATTACTGCAGGAGAAACTTGCTGCAAGGGCACAGAAACAGGAGGAGAACCAAGCCATGCATGATGCTCAACAGCAGGAGATCAAGCAACAACAAGAGGTTTCAATCAAGAAAGTTCTTGAAACACAGCTGGAACTCACAGATAGGTCAGTTTAGTGGGTCACAGTTAACACATTGAGTGATTTTTGAGTTTTACTCAGTTTGAGTTTTATCTCAAGGGGTGACATACTGTTATAGTTTCCAACTTTTTGTGACAGCGTTTGTCGTCCAGCCATCAGCATTCATTGTCTGTAATATTGAATATAAGTAATTAAAAATATAGAAAACAATTCACGCTTGGTCTTATTTATTCAAATATGTGGATGTGTGTTTTTGTTGCAGTGCTAAGGACAAGATTATGGCAGAACACGAGACAAACATGACGGCTCTCAACAACCAACTCTCAATGAGTAAACTCAGACAACAGAAACAGTGAGTAGTTTTTTTAGTTTTTAAAATTTTAAATATTTACAAACTTATGATATCAATGTGATACACAGTGTGTGTTAAAAAAGGATCAAGTTTATGTGAAAGTAAAAGAATAAATCAGTGAAGTATTGGAGTATAATATACAGCAGCGCTTGCATTAGGTTAGAAAATTTGTGAGTCCCAAGGACGCAATTTTTTAAAAAAAGTGTGTCCTTTGAAAAAAAGTGTGTCCCCTATTTCTAGCCTGTTTTGAGGTATAACTTTATTTTAAAAGCATTTTTTACCAAAACACCTTTCAGTTTTTGATTTCTTGCCGCAAATCTAAAACGGAAGTAAACGTTCAGTACGGACTGAATAAATGCATGTTCGTTCATTCGACAATGAATACATTTTATTTCATGAATAACCTAATATTTGTTTCTGAATAGGAAAAACTGTGGCGTGTCATGGTTTCAAATCTAAAACAAAAAACAAACAAAGTCGAAAAAATTCGAGAGAATCATGATTATTTGTAAATATTCAACATGTTGAGCCTTATTTACGATTCAAATAAAGGTGAGAGATCATAATTATTTGTTTTTGTTAGGTATCGTTGTAAACACATTGTAGTATTGACCTAAAAAAACTGCCTCCAAAAAACGGAAATATTTACGGGACGCCGTTAATGCAAGCCCTGATTATACATGTATACAATAGTAAACAATGAGTATAACAATACTCCCATTTATATTTGCATTACAGGAGTATATACTGATGTAAACTGTGTTCCACTGTTCAAGTTTATGTGAATGTTCCCTTCATTGCAAATGAGTCCAACAAAGCCAAAAGTGTTTTGATATCAATATTCCACGTAACTTTAGATTTTGGGATCATCACTTTGGCATGTATTTTATAATGCTTTTCCTTCTGGAAAATGATTGAATGAAACAGAGTGATAGGAGCTACAAAGAATGTTCATTGCATGCTTTGTATGTACGTATGATTGTACACATGTTTAATAATTGTTCTAATCCTTAGACTGGAACAAAAGCTGGCTGCACGCAAAGCAAAGCTAGCTGATCTGAAGCAAAAGCAAAAGGAGACCAAACAACAATCAAAAGAAATGAATGACAAAGAAAGGGATAAAATTCAAAAAGAACTGGTGAGTTAATGTATACATTTCCAACAATTTTGTGAGCAGTTGTTACTAGAATTCAGATTGCATTCACTAAACCATATTTACATTTCGTTACAGTAAAATTAAGATAATGTTGGCTGATTTGCAGCTCAGGCCTATTAAAAACCTTATCAACCTTTTTTGGTGTGTTACATTAAATTATTATTTTTTGCATGTGTAGGAGGCAAATATTGCTGAGGAAGAACAAAAAATGAATGATGAAAATGAGAATGCCAAAATTGCCTTCCGCAATCGCATCAATGAGGAAACAGAGAATGCTTTAAAGGCTCAGGAAAAACAGCTTATGATTTTAATTGGCAAATTACAGGTAAGGAATTCATGTCTTTGTGAAGATTAATCTAAGTTTGAATGGAGTAAAATTAAATATTTTAAAATATTAGTTAATGATATCTAGCGTGTTTATAATTTTTGAATTAATGATATCGAACATGTTATGCAATGACAAGGTTAAGAATTGATATCTTTACTTTTTATGTAATTACATATTGCTTATGTGGATTAGCTTTCAGCTAATGAGTAGTCATCTAGTTCAAGGTTTCAGGAGAATGTTTCTAATATTCCATGATTAATTTTTCAATGACAGATAGGGGCATCTAGAAGAGACAACATCATACAGAAGAATGATGCCACAATTAAAGAGCTGGAGGTAACACACACGGTGACATCTATCTGTGGAAAACCTTGACTTCTATCTGTTTGTTTTGATCCTTCTGATTAACCTATAACTCTTAAATTTCTTTTAAAGGATAGTGTCCCATTGTACTTGTACTACCCCACCCTGCACTCTACAATGTACCAATACACAAAATGTTAATCTTTCAGCAGGAAGCAAGTATATCCCTTGGAAGATATACTGACATTATCTCACTTTGGCCTGCTATACTTTATAAGTCACAAGTGGGCTCATTCAATATTTGGTTCGGGATGGCTTTTTAAACTTTACCATCTTGAACACCATTTGGCCAATGCAACCTGTTTTTCACAAACAAATTCTTTTTTGGCACTGAAATTAAAACTCCTTTCCCAGTTGAAAACTTATTTAGACATGCCTTGACAAATCTGCAATATCTTCCAGCAAACATTTTCTTCAATTCTACTTTTGAGAAAAAGAAACACTAAATTGTTAATATAATGAGTTCATTATCCCATTGGCCCAGTTGTCACCTTAAATGGCATTCAATGGCAAAATATATTTCTTACCAAATATTAGGTCATCCCACTTGTCACTTGTAAAGCTTAGATATATACAGGCTTAGCACTGTTAACATACATTTACTTGTCCTACAATTCTTTCTGCATCTTAGTCCATATAGATTATTATCCAATATGGCTACTTTACTCTCAATCTTCTACATTCTTGAACCTTGAATGTAAAACATTCCCTATAGTCTACTACTATTGTAATATTTGGCATATTTCTGATTCATTGACAAAGTAAACACAATGAGCTCACACAACTCAAACCCATCACCTTTTTACTAATGGGAAAGTGAGGCCTCTGCTCTCAGAAATACCTGTCAAATATTACCTGCACTAATGTCTCGATCATCTATTATGTTAACCCTCTGTCTATGCTAACCACTGGGTGATATGTGTTCTTTAGATTGGTGCTGTAAGGCGCAGCAATATAATTGAACACCAGGAAAAGATACTCAGGACACTGGAGGTACAGTAAGCATACTATCCACATATATGAATGTATAGTAGATCCATATATGCATACTTTCCACATATATGATTGTATAGTAGATCCATATATGCACACTATCCACATATATGAAAGTATAGTAGATACATATATGCACACTATCCACATATATGAATGTTTTGTAGATCCATATATGCACACTATCCACATATATGAAAGTATAGTAGATACATATATGCACACTATCCACATATATGAATGTATAGTAGATCCATATATGCATACTATCCACATATATGAATGTACAGTAGATCCATATACAGGGTGATCCAGAAGTAACGTCAAAGATGTTGTAATTTCAAAAGTATTCATCAGATCTTCATGAAATTTGGTATACATGTACCCACAACATTTCTGAGTTACCATCTCAAAGATTGGAATTCAATCATTTCATTGGTTGAAATTATGGTTGCTATAGTAACCCGATATCGCGTAACCCGGGGCAAATTACTTAACGTGTAATGCGTAATCTCAAAATATCAACAAGATCTGAAATTGTTATATCCTCAACATTTTATTTCACAACAATATATTGCACAGTTACTAATAATAGTTCATTCTACATAATTGCCACCATTTGCAACACATTTCTCATGTCTGGATACCCATTCCTTGAACACAGAATTAAATCCATTAGAACTCATTCCTTGTAGGGCTAGTACTACGGCATTTTTCAATTCCTCACAGGATTGAAAATTATTTCCACTAAGGTTTCATTTTAGTTCCCCATACAAATAAAAGTCACTGGGGGCAAGATCAGGTGAATAAGGGGCATGTTCAAGTTGTTGAAATCCAAGTGTTTGGACTGTGTTGCTGGTCAGGATTGCAGTGTGCGTAGGGGCATTGTCCCAATGCAAGATAAACTGCTGCAGATGTCCGGGACGCTTTTTCCTCAGGGAACGTTGAAGATCACGCTTCAGAACCTGAAAAACAAATGTTTAATGGTTGTTAAACCAGTTGTTTCATTGATTGGATTTGGATTTGAATCATGGCCATGGAGTTATAATTATATTGACAGTGAACAACATTTAAATACTTTAATTTAAAAATAAAATTCACAGTATGATGTATTATTAGAACAAATGATATCTTACCTTTGCAATGTAAACGGCATTAATTCTCTGGCCAATGGGAACAAAATGGGTTAACACCATTCCTCTAATGTCAAAGAATGTCACAACCATTTGTTTCTTTTGTGGAATTCCTGGTACTATTTTAGGCTTGGTTGGTGTTGGGGAGTTGTCATGTTTCCACGATGAACTTTGTTGCGTGGTCTCTGGGATGTAGAATGATAGCAATGATTCGTCACTCGTAATGATCTTGTTAAGAAAGTCATCTCCATCTCTCCGATATTTTGCAAGAAAGTCCCTTGAAGCCTTAACACGCCGGTCTTTCTGCTCCTGTGTCAAGTCATGCGGCACCCATTTAGCAGACACCTTCTTTAACAGACAGTTCTTTGTCAGTATCCGTTGCACAGTCCCATAGCTCAGATCGTGTTTTTCAGCCAATTCTCTGATAGAAATTTGCCTATTGTCCATAACATCAGCTTCAATTGCTTTGATGGTTTGATCATCGAATGACGACACTGGCCTGCCTCCTCGCTGCTTGTCTACCACTTCATCATATCCACTGGAATACTTGTTAAACCACCTGTAAATGTTTCTCTCAGCAATGGCAGCTTTACCATATGCCTTCTTTATCTGTCTTATAGTCTCTTTTACACCTTTCCCCAACTTTACACAGAACTTAATGTTTGTTCTTTGCTCTATTTTACTCTGACTTGGCGCCATCTTGAATTGGGTGGGTTAGTGTCCTTGGTCATGTTAGTATTTGTCATGGATGATGGAAGCAATTCAAAGAAATTGAAAGCTTTTTATGAATGCCTATTGTGACATCACAACTATTACATATTTGTTACCATGGCAACAAATATAAAAATCATAGAAAACAAACAATGAACATGTTCAAATGTTACTGACTTTTTAAATTAGAGAAATTCACAAAAACGTTATGGTTTCTCTTCAATTTGCCCCGGGTTACGCGATATCGGGTTACTATAGCAACCATAATTTCAACCAATGAAATGATTGAATTCCAATCTTTGAGATGGTAACTCAGAAATGTTGTGGGTACATGTATACCAAATTTCATGAAGATCTGATGAATACTTTTGAAATTACAATGTCTTTGACGTTACTTCTGGATCACCCTGTATGCACACTATCCACATATATGAATGTACAGTAGATCCATATATGCATACTATCCACATATATGAATGTATAGTAGATCCATATATGCACACTATCCACATATATGAATGTACAGTAGATCCATATATGCATACTATCCACATATAAGTATGTATAGTAGATCCATATATGCACACTATCCACATATATGAATGTACAGTAGATCCATATATGCACACTATCCACATATATGAATGTACAGTAGATCCATATATGCATACTATCCACATATATGAATGTATAGTAGATCCATATATGCATACTTTCAACATATATGAATGTACAGTAGATCCATATATGCACACTATCCACATATATGAATGTATAGTAGATCCATATATGCATACTATCAACATATATGAATGTATAGTAGATCCACATATGCATACTATCCACATATATGAATGTATAGTAGATCCATATATGCATACTATCCACATATATGAATGTATAGTAGATCCATATATGCATACTATCCACATATATGAATGTATAGTAGATCCATATATGCATACTATCCACATATATGAATGTATAGTAGATCCATATATGCATACTATCCACATATATGAATGTATAGTAGATCCATATATGCATACTATCCACATATATGAATGTACAGTAGATCCATATATGCATACTTTCCACATATATGAATGTACAGTAGATCCATATATGCATACTATCCACATATAAGTATGTATAGTAGATCCATATATGCACACTATCCACATATATGAATGTACAGTAGATCCATATATGCACACTATCCACATATATGAATGTATAGTAGATCCATATATGCATACTATCCACATATATGAATGTATAGTAGATCCATATATGCACACTATCCACATATATGAATGTATAGTAGATCCATATATGCATACTATCCACATATATGAATGTATAGTAGATCCATATATGCATACTATCCACATATATGAATGTATAGTAGATCCATATATGCACACTATCCACATATATGAATGTATAGTAGATCCATATATGCATACTATCCACATATATGAATGTATAGTAGATCCATATATGCATACTATCCACATATAAGTATGTATAGTAGATCCATATATGCACACTATCCACATATATGAATGTATAGTAGATCCATATATGCACACTATCCACATATATGAATGTATAGTAGATCCATATATGCACACTATCCACATATATGAATGTATAGTAGATCCATATATGCATACTATCCACATATATGAATGTATAGTAGATCCTTACATGCACACTATCCACATATATGAATGTATAGTAGATCCATATATGCACACTATCCACATATATGAATGTATAGTAGATCCATATATGCACACTATCCACATATATGAATGTATAGTAGATCCATATATGCATACTATCCACATATATGAATGTATAGTAGATCCATATATGCATACTATCAACATATATGAATGTATAGTAGATCCATATATGCACACTATCCACATATATGAATGTATAGTAGATCCACATATGCACACTATCCACATATATGAATGTATAGTAGATCCATATATGCATACTATCCACATATATGAATGTATAGTAGATCCATATATGCACACTATCCACATATATGAATGTATAGTAGATCCATATATGCATACTATCCACATATATGAATGTTTTGTAGATCCATATATGCATACTATCAACATATATGAATGTATAGTAGATCGATATATGCATATTATCTACATATATGAATGTATAGTAGATCCATATATGCATGCCATCCACATATATGAATGTATAGTAGATCCATATATGCATACTATCCACATATATGAAAGTATAGTAGATCCACATATGCACACTATCCACATATATGAATGTATAGTAGATCCATATATGCATGCCATCCACATATATGAATGTATAGTAGATCCATATATGCATACTATCCACATATATGAATGTATAGTAGATCCACATATGCACACTATCCACATATATGAATGTATAGTAGATCCATATATGCATACTATCCACATATATGAATGTATAGTAGATCCACATATGCACACTATCCACATATATGAATGTATAGTAGATCCATATATGCACACTATCCACATATATGAATGTATAGTAGATCCATATATGCACACTATTCACATATATGAAATAATGAATGTATATTAGATCCATATATGCATACTATCCACATATATGAATGTATAGTAGATCCATATATGCATGCCATCCACATATATGAATGTATAGTAGATCCATATATGCATACTATCCACATATATGAATGTATAGTAGATCCACATATGCACACTATCCACATATATGAATGTATAGTAGATCCATATATGCATACTATCCACATATATGAATGTATAGTAGATCCACATATGCACACTATCCACATATATGAATGTATAGTAGATCCATATATGCATACTATCCACATATATGAATGTATAGTAGATCCATATATGCATACTATCCACATATATGAATGTATAGTAGATCCATATATGCACACTATCCACATATATGAATGTATAGTAGATCCACATATGCACACTATCCACATATATGAATGTATAGTAGATCCATATATGCATACTATCCACATATATGAATGTATAGTAGATCCATATATGCACACTATCCACATATATGAATGTATAGTAGATCCATATATGCATACTATCCACATATATGAATGTATAGTAGATCCATACATGCACACTATCCACATATATGAATGTATAGTAGATCCATATATGCACACTATCCACATATATGAATGTATAGTAGATCCATATATGCACACTATCCACATATATGAATGTATAGTAGATCCATATATGCATACTATCCACATATATGAATGTATAGTAGATCCATATATGCATACTATCCACATATATGAATGTATAGTAGATCCATATATGCACACTATCCACATATATGAATGTATAGTAGATCCATATATGCATACTATCCACATATATGAATGTATAGTAGATCCATATATGCACACTATCCACATATATGAATGTATAGTAGATCCATATATGCATACTATCCACATATATGAATGTATAGTAGATCCATATATGCATACTATCCACATATATGAATGTATAGTAGATCCATATATGCACACTATCCACATATATGAATGTATAGTAGATCCATATATGCATACTATCCACATATATGAATGTATAGTAGATCCATATATGCATACTATCCACATATAAGTATGTATAGTAGATCCATATATGCACACTATCCACATATATGAATGTATAGTAGATCCATATATGCACACTATCCACATATATGAATGTATAGTAGATCCATATATGCACACTATCCACATATATGAATGTATAGTAGATCCATATATGCATACTATCCACATATATGAATGTATAGTAGATCCTTACATGCACACTATCCACATATATGAATGTATAGTAGATCCATATATGCACACTATCCACATATATGAATGTATAGTAGATCCATATATGCACACTATCCACATATATGAATGTATAGTAGATCCATATATGCACACTATCCACATATATGAATGTATAGTAGATCCATATATGCATACTATCCACATATATGAATGTATAGTAGATCGATATATGCATGCCATCCACATATATGAATGTATAGTAGATCGATATATGCATGCCATCCACATGTATGGATGTTTAGTGGATCTATTGTAACTTTTGCATCACTAAGCTTGAAAAAGTATATAAACAGTTTTTAGGCATTCATGTGTATTATTATGATCTTTTTATTTTATTTTGAACGGTATGATATAAAAGTAATACCTGCATTATAAGTGATCATTTTGTTGATTGTTGTGTTTATCTAAAGTTGAATAGAATGTATTTCGGATTGTTGTCAACACTGTTGTACATGTCTGTGTTAGTGATGACTATTGTCAATGATGACTATTGTTAATGATGAATATTGTCAGTGATGACTATTGTCAAATGATGACTATTGTTAATGATGAATATTGTTAATGATGAATATTGTCAGTGATGACTATTGTCAAATGATGACTATTGTTAATGATGAATATTGTTAATGATGACTATTGTCAGTGATGACTATTGTCAAATGATGACTATTGTTAATGATGAATATTGTCAATGATGACTATTGTCTATGATGACTATTGTTAATGATGAATATTGTCAGTGATGACTATTGTCAAATGATGACTATTGTTAATGATGAATATTGTCAGTGATGACTATTGTGAGTGATGACTATTTGATGATTATTGTCAATGATGACTGTCTCAATGATGAAATTGCAGGACAAGATGGCTAGCAAGGTTGCAGAGGGAGGGGTGAAGGGTAACAAGGTTGATTTGCTCCTAGAGCAACATGAGAATCAAACAGAGCAACTCACTGAACATTTGAACACTCAGAAACAACGGCAGGAACAGATTCTCAGGGAGAGGATTGAGCAGAAAAAATTGAAACGAGAAAGGTGAAAATTTGTAATAACCTATTACCTAAGAGAGTATTATTAAAATAGAGGAAATAAATAAAGCAGTCTGATTGCCATATACCTCTGATTGCTTCTCTCGGGAATACACATTCTCTACATTTTAGTCATAGATATTTCAAGACATGCAGACATTTAGGTTTTCACAATAAAGAATTATCTGAAAATATCTTTAGGGAAGTTGAAGTTCAGTTGGAAGAAGAAGCCAGGGAAGATTGGGAGGCACAGAAACGCAGAGGAGCAGGGTGAGTGTTTTCAATCGATACAATTAATAGCAAACAAGATAAGGACGTTTTTTGTTCATTTCGCACAATTGTGCTACTGTAGCTCCCGTAAGATGAGGATAAATTAAGTCGCTCTCATATATCTGCCACTGTAATAGCTCATGAGGTATTATATAACGCCAACTCTCTCATATAAGGACACTTGATCCACAAATGACTCCAGTAGAGTTCAACAGGGATGTTTGGATAATGCACCAAAGTATGATGACAACACATTGATGATCATCATGAGATGTAGTCATAGACATAATAAATGCAAGTTGGCTATTTCAACAGGGATGTTTGGATAATGCACCAAAGTATGATGACAACACATTGATGATCATCATGAGATGTAGTCATAGACATAATAAATACAAGTTGGCTGTTTGTGTTTGCAGAGTGGCGACATCTATATTGAGCCAGCACTTATTGGACCAAAGACACAAGAAAGCCATGGGAGACTTGGAGACTGAGATGAAATATGAAATGCAGAAACATAAAGATGAGCTCAACAGGGAGCTAGAACATGAGCTCCAAGCTGAACTAGATGTAAGTCCTCATCCAGTTAATGATTAGTTAGGTGCTACTGAATGATTTTTATCGCGTCCTTGGGTGCTATATTGTGATCATTTTTTATTGATATTATTCGATGAGGGGTCTCTGAGGAAAATTCAAATAAGACTGAAAATTCAGTTTGTAGTATGTGTCACATTACATTTGAGAAAATGTCACATTGAATTTGTGTGTATGTCACTTTGAATTTGTGTGTTTGTCACATTGAATTTATGTGTATGTCACATTGAATTTGTGTGTATGTTCCAGGCTCAGAAGAAGACTTTCCTAGCTCAGTTAGCTACTCTTGGTCACCTCAGTAAAGATGACATCAATGAAGTAGTAAACTCAGCTGTCACTGATACTGGAGCTGATGAAGACACAGCCAAGCTGCTGGCAAAGGAACTCAGGGTTGAAATGAAGAAAGCAAAGACATCACTGGGATTTGAGAATGATGAGAAATATAGTATGTTATTTGCACATTGTTTGTTCTCGTGTAATACTATGCCATTTTTCAGAATCTATTATTTTAGAAGTCTCATACAGTGTATTCATAATCAATTAAATCTAGTGGGTGGGTGGCCCCATTTCATCATCTAAGAAGTGTCAATGGAGTCAGCAATTTTTCTCTCTTTCTTATAGATAAATGCCTTCTTCAAATTGCGACGTCTATTGTAATGTCAGAATTGCATGGAGGACCACCTATTATGTTTTGAAGCTTGATTTAATAGTATCTTAATATTTTGAAGTAGCTCTATAAGAAACTCAATTTTCTCTCATATACTGATATAATCAGAACAAGTTAAATGTATGTGTGGTCAACTGAAAGAATCTTGTGATTAAATGTAAACCTTATATCTACTTCAGAAGGTGATAGAAGCAGACGACCCAACAGTGCAAAGCAGCAATATGACAATGAGGCATTTGATGAAGAAGAGGAGGACCAGGTCCAACGACCAAAGAGTGGCTTTAGGAAGAAAAAGAAAGGATTTATGACATAATAGGACTGGATTATTGGCTCAAGGAAGAATTAGTGATAAACATAACGTGATAATCATAATGTGATAAAAACTGATATTAAGTGTCTTGCAGTATTGCCTCATATATGGAGGGAAAGATAATATACTAGATGTAGTATTTAAAATCATCCATCAAGAACTAATCATTCTGATATCTAGATCTCATCATGATATCTAAATTCATCATCATATTTTATAAAACTGTCATCATGATAACCAGAGCTATAGGAAGTGATGATGTAGCCCATTCGACACATTCCAAATCTTTTCATGTTGATTTTAGTGAGTAAAGATGGAGGATAGGCTTGTTGTTCCATATAGATGAGATATTGTAGTGTACCCAGTCAATTTTATTTTATTCTCATGTACATTGTTATTGTTAATGCCAAATGGAGAGAAAGCGAGAAAGCAACTTATTATATGTTGATACATGCCAAACAGCCTCCTCTGAAAGCAGGAAGTCAGATCAAGAATCTATTTTATTAATTCATACTCTCAGAAGATTATTGATAGCTTGGTATAAGTGTTTTGTACAGTGTACTTGTGAGAGTTTCTTAAGCCATATATGTATATGATTGAGCATCTACTCTCAGGATCCATGATATATCAAAATGGCTGAATATATGCCAATATGAAATTGTCATTTTTGGATTTTCATCTTGAATCCACTGGATTCAAGTCTCAGTTTTTGTTCAGACATGTTTGGATTCACTTTCATTATGGGAATTAAATTACACCAATATACATCAACAAATAACTCAAGAATGAAAATGATTTCTTAAATCTTATTTTGACAGTAATTAACTATTACATGGGGGGGTTCAATTTCCACAGGGTGGACTGACTTTTTCACGTCAGCCCATATATAGTTTCATTTCATTTCTTGAGGACAACATTTTATAATCGTCTCATTAGATTCAATAAATCAAATATTCACTCAGTTAATGTTCATCAAGTTTAATACAAGAGCATGGTGAAGTTTTATGTGATAATGTCACATTGGCACTTTTATTTTGAAAGGTAAATATTATACATAGTATGAAGTAGTATGACTTCAGTGTGTTTAACAGTCTGTGATATTTTTTATATTTACATGTATTAAAATGAAACAAGATTTTGTATATACATACTCTTTATTATTTAATAAATAAAGAATAACATTACAATTAGTCCTGTCTTTAAAGGGACTCAATAAAATTAGCTACGTTGACCAGTGTTTACATTTTCGGATTAGAAGGGTTTATTCGTTATGAAGGGGTGTATAAATTGAACATTTCGTGCACTACAAAATAATTCTCAGTTTTCCTAAATGCTTGCAACTTGACTGTCTCGTTGCTTCCGTTATCCTAATTGATCCGTTGGTCTGTTGACAGAATTGCCGCCTCGGGTGCGGCAGGTCGCCAGTTCGATTCCTGAAGATATTTATCTGTTTCTTTTACTTCTTTTGATTGTAGGCTCATTTGTTATTACCCAGAAATAAACAAGTATCATAGTACAGGGTGGTCAAAAAAATGGAAACCCTATTACCATTTTCCTCATATCTTTGTTATTTTAAAAAATAACTCCTTTATATTTTACACTTTTGTACATCATTCAATTTGCTACCAGCCTACCTTATTTCATAACCATCAGATTGATAGTCACAATGTTACAGTACTTTAAAGAACATGCCCAGTGGCCACTATTGCGTTGTGGGGAAACCTGTACTCATCGTCCAAAATGTCCCTACCTGTGGGGATATGGCAGAGATAGAGTATATGAGAATGACCTCAGGACAATTGTGAACCTCAAAAGTGAGATCATCTGTTTCATTCAGGCCATACCTGCTGAGGAATGCATTCAGCTCATTGACAACTGTGCTGTTTTGCCTACAGCGCGATAATGGTCAAATCTGAAGCATGTTATTCAAAGTGCTGTAAGATTGTGACTATCAGTCTGATGGTCATGAAATATGGTAGGGTGGTAGGAAATTGAATGATGTACAAATGTGTGAAATATCAGGGAGTAATTCCTTAAATTGACAAAGATATAAGGAAAATGCAGGGTTTCCATTTTTTTGACCACCCTGTACTATTATCTTTTTTTGGCTCACCCTGAATATGCTTGGGATGGGTGCAGATATGTTTTATTAGCCTCGGGATAATCCAAATACATTGAACCTCATATATTATAATCTTTATGTATTCAGTTTTCTACAAGTTGTATAGAACAGACACATCATATATTTATTAGTTTTCCATCAAGGGATTCTGTATTTATTTTATCATTCTATTCAAAAATTACAGTACTGCATTTAGTGGAGTAGCATGTATAATATCAAATGCACAAATAAGACTAAAATCAATTTTTTAATAGACAGGAGATATAGCCGCTGCAAATCAATCAAATAATTCATTCAGAACTTCAGTGTCCATTTCGTCTTGTCCTTGCCCAACTGATGAAGGTGGCGATACTCTAGCTTCATAAGTCCATTTTGGATACATACGTTTATAGAGATTCATTAAAACAGTATCCTGAGACTTCATTTGACCATCAAACACACACTTCATGTGTCCATGTGTACCTGAAAAAAAGAAGAAAAACGAAATAAAATACTATCAAAATCTCAAATATTAATTTAAACAAATATCAAATCAAGACATTTTTCACTAGCTAGTGCTACATTTACAAAGATGCGGTTTAAATATAAAAATAATAATTTGGTGAAAGATAATTTTTCCCTTCTAGCCCTTCTACAACATTTATATTTACCTAGTGGCATCTTGATATGACCCCTTCTATACAACATTTATATTTACCTAGTGGCATCTTGATATGACCCCTTCTATACAACATTTATATTTACCTAGTGGCATCTTGATATGACCCCTTCTATACAACATTTATATTTACCTAGTGGCATCTTGATATGACCCCTTCTATACAACATTTATATTTACCTAGTGGCATCTTGATATGACCCCTTCTATACTACATTTATATTTACCTAGTGGCATCTTGATATGACCCCTTCTATACTTCATTTATATTTACCTAGTGGCATCTTGATATGACCCCTTCTATACTTCATTTATATTTACCTAGTGGCATCTTGATATGACCCATTCTATACTACATTTATATTTACCTAGTGGCATCTTGATATGACCCCTTCTATACAACATTTATATTTACCTAGTGGCATCTTGATATGACCCCTTCTTTACAACATTTATATTTACCTAGTGGCATCTTGATATGACCCCTTCTATACAACATTTATATTTACCTAGTGGCATCTTGATATGACCCCTTCTATACTTCATTTATATTTACCTAGTGGCATCTTGATATGACCCCTTCTATACTTCATTTATATTTACCTAGTGGCATCTTGATATGACCCCTTCTATACAACATTTATATTTACCTAGTGGCATCTTGATATGACCCATTCTATACTACATTTATATTTACCTAGTGGCATCTTGATATGACCCATTCTATACTACATTTATATTTACCTAGTGGCATCTTGATATGACCCCTTCTATACTTCATTTATATTTACCCAGTGGCATCTTGATATGACCCCTTCTATACAACATTTATATTTACCTAGTGGCATCTTGATATGACCCCTTCTATACTATATTTATATTTACCTAGTGGCATCTTGATATGACCCCTTCTACAACATTTATATTTACCTAGTGGCATCTTGATATGACCCCTTCTATACTACATTTATAGTTACCTAGTGGCATCTTGATATGACCCCTTCTATACAACATTTATATTTACCTAGTGGCATCTTGATATGACCCCTTCTATACTATATTTATATTTACCTAGTGGCATCTTGATATGACCCCTTCTACAACATTTATATTTACCTAGTGGCATCTTGATATGACCCCTTCTATACTACATTTATAGTTACCTAGTGGCATCTTGATATGACCCCTTCTATACAACATTTATATTTACCTAGTGGCATCTTGATATGACCCCTTCTACTACATTTATATTTACCTAGCGGCATCTTGATATGACCCCTTCTATACTACATTTATATTTACCTAGTGGCATCTTGATATGACCCCTTCTATACTACATTTATATTTACCTAGTGGCATCTTGATATGACCCCTTCTATACTATATTTATATTTACCTAGTGGCATCTTGATATGACCCCTTCTACAACATTTATATTTACCTAGTGGCATCTTGATATGACCCCTTCTATACTACATTTATAGTTACCTAGTGGCATCTTGATATGACCCCTTCTATACAACATTTATATTTACCTAGTGGCATCTTGATATGACCCCTTCTACTACATTTATATTTACCTAGCGGCATCTTGATATGACCCCTTCTATACTACATTTATATTTACCTAGTGGCATCTTGATATGACCCCTTCTATACTACATTTATAGTTACCTAGTGGCATCTTGATATGACCCCTTCTATACAACATTTATATTTACCTAGTGGCATCTTGATATGACCCCTTCTATACTACATTTATATTTACCTAGTGGCATCTTGATATGACCCCTTCTATACTATATTTATATTTACCTAGTGGCATCTTGATATGACCCCTTCTACAACATTTATATTTACCTAGTGGCATCTTGATATGACCCCTTCTATACTACATTTATAGTTACCTAGTGGCATCTTGATATGACCCCTTCTATACAACATTTATATTTACCTAGTGGCATCTTGATATGACCCCTTCTACTACATTTATATTTACCTAGCGGCATCTTGATATGACCCCTTCTATACTACATTTATATTTACCTAGTGGCATCTTGATATGACCCCTTCTATACTACATTTATAGTTACCTAGTGGCATCTTGATATGACCCCTTCTATACAACATTTATATTTACCTAGTGGCATCTTGATATGACCCCTTCTATACTACATTTATATTTACCTAGTGGCATCTTGATATGACCCCTTCTATACTACATTTATATTTACCTAGTGGCATCTTGATATGACCCCTTCTATACTACATTTATATTTACCTAGTGGCATCTTGATATGACCCCTTCTACCATGCTTGGTGCGTAGCTCAACTGGTTTGAACCAAAGTATGTCCTCTGAAACATAAATAAAAATTTTGTCAAGTTTTTTCTCATAAGATAAACAAACAAGGCATTATAATGGACAATGTCATCACCTGCCATTTGTTACAGACACCGACTGCCAAACACCATCCACAAAAAAGTTTCAATTCTAATATGATATAAGTATCTTGATTACATTAAGAATGTTTTAATGATTAAATAGGCAAATGTATATAAAGTGAATTTTCACCTCTGTTGAAGAACATATATCTAACAGTGGCTGTCCTCTTGTTAATCTTGAATGGGTGGCCACTGAGGATGAGACGCTTGGAGATGATGCGGTCTGGATTCACAGAAAGAACACTGCCTGTGGCTACCATATCTTGGCTACCTGCAATTATATGAAGGTATATATAAATGTTTGAAGAAAGAAGTAGGCTAGAAGTTGTTCTATAAGCCAAGAATCAGGATATAATTCAAGGTAATAGGCTATAGATTTATACTTACCATCACTATTGGCTTTGAACATTAGCACCGGGGCAGATGGGAAAGCAATTGGAGCAAACACAGTGGCAACATCCAAGATATAATTCAAGGTAATAGGCTATAGATTTATACTTACCATCACTATTGGCTTTGAACATTAGCACCGGGGCAGATGGGAAAGTGATTGGCGCAAACACAGTGGCAACATCCAAGATATAATTCAAGGTAATAGGCTATAGATTTATACTTACCATCACTATTGGCTTTGAACATTAGCACCGGGGCAGATAAGAAAGTGATTGGAGCGAACACAGTGGCAACATCCAAGATATAATTCAAGGTAATAGGCTATAGATTTATACGTAATAGGCTATAGGTTTATACTTACCATCACTATTGGCTTTGAACATTAGCACCGGGGCAGATGGGAAAGTGATTGGAGCGAACACAGTGGCAACAGCCATCCCTTCATTGGGCAACCACCTATCAAACTGGAAATAAAGCATTTCAATTAACAATTACTTTTCATGTTTGATCATTTAGCATTGACCTACCAAGCATTTAGACCAACCAGGTGGTGCACCTTTTAAAAAAAATTGAAAATCACTTTTATTTGCAGGTTGAAGCATTGAGATATTTTGACCAAATCAAGTAACATTGGAATCGAGTACCCTAATGAGAAAATGTCACTGATTGTATACATTCAAATATCCAAATATTTCAATGATTTCAAAATTCCAAAATAAATTGACTCAAGTTACATCACAAACACTTGATCACCTACCTTATGCTTACTACCATTAGTATGCTCTGAATATATGGGACAAGCTGAGAAGCGTCTAAATCCTACATGGAAGATCATCCTTTCCTTGGATTTGATTGGTTCATTGTAGCTATGGTGACGCTTAACAATAAAATGCATGACTGACATCTTTTGCTCATGAGGTAGTAATCCATACACAACTGCAGGGCTGTCACTGGAGCGACTGGCTGTAATGGAAATATGAGGGGTTAGGAATACATGTGGTTATCAACCACAGGGTAATTAGTTTCTGTCCTCAAGACTCCTTATGATCAATGAGTCTTGAATAAATTAAGTTAATTAGATGTAGATGTGACGCTACGCTAGCAACAACATCAAGAAAAAAATTCAAAATCCACAAATATGTTTTTATTAAAAAGGAAGTAGATAGATGTCACCACTAACACCAGAAATAATATTGTGTAAAATTCTAAAAAATCAGTAGTAATTTCATTCAGAAGAATTATGTGTGAAGAAAATATATAACAAACCCATATATTCTGCAGGTACTCCCTCTATATGTAACCTCACATACCAGCCAGGCTAAAATGACAACATAACATCACATTTTAATTTTAGTAAATGTACATAGTTCAAAACATTTCTTTGATCACACATTCTTAGCAAACAACTTAGGAGCCAATGGTAAGCACCTTGTAGAAAAAATGGACATTTCCCAAAAAATAAAATGCATTCAAAATATGGTAAGACTGCGATACAAATGTTATCAAATGAGACCATGACATCATTACTGAACAGAAAATTGACCATTATTATTATTAACACTTATGAGATTATACTATTCATAACAGGCCCGTAGCCAGGATTTGCCAAGGGGGGTCGCTTTTTGAAAAATTCCAGGGGGGGTTCACATCTGACAATTTTGGTCCAAAAATGGCCAAAAGCACTTAAAAAGTGCTCAGAATGGTGAAAAACTGCATAATTTTGAAAGATCGCTCGAACCCCCCTGGCTACGGGCCTGCTTAAGGTTTATGGGTATAATATCTATAAACTCTAGCCTCTGTACTCCACAAATAAAATGATGATTTTGTATTATTTCTATACCATAGCTCCAGAATCTCTGTCTTCTTTTAGAATCCTCTTCTTGGTTGCAGTGAAATTTTCAAACTGGAATATCCTAGCATAGTCTGTCGGTAGGTTCTCTTTTGGATCCCACACTGACGTCCTGAAGCTTTTTAATCCTCTAAATCTAAAACATATATATTTATTCCTCCATAAAGCAACTCCTCTATTGGAATTTTATCCCCAACCCACATGTATAAAGATCCATAGAAAACATTTTACTTGAGCAAAATATTTCGATATTTAACCCAGTGCAATATAGACCTTTTATGTGCAAGCAATTCCTTTCAAAAAATATTTCATTCACCTTGAATTGAGTAAAATTCATTCTGCAAAATCTGAAAAATGCTTTGACGACTCCAGTGTCAATAATGTCAACCCTTGGTTATGCAATAACTCAAGCTATTCAAGATTTAGAGAATTTGTACCTTTGAAATCTGACCCTAGCAGGCGTGTCTATTGGGGTGTCAACTTCATCTGGAAACATCTGGTCCTGCCTTGCATCCTTGTACTTGGCAAGCCTGCAATATAAAAATATATATAAACACAGAGTATGCAACAGAGCACCAAGTCAAGCACAAGAACATGCATGCAAACACAATGTGACACATATGTAATATCAATTAGTATAGCATAACTAAAAAATGATGCTTAAAATATAATGAGGATTATGAAGTATTCCTAATTAAGTAATCAAACTATATTTAAATTGAGACTCTTATTTTGAAAGAAAGTGATAACCAAGCAGCAACCTTTATTTATGAAATAAATTATTTGATGAATATAATCAACATACATCTACGAAATAAAATACAAAATGCAGAGTGTCCATGACGATAATAAATAACAAAACAACGTGAACATTTTAGTTAGTACTTTTAGGTTGTACTTTTAGGTTGTACTTTTAGGTTGTACTGACTTCAACATCAAAACCAATCTTCATAAAATCCTCTTGCCATATCAAGTAATATTGGATGAGTGAAGAGTAATTCCAAGAGTCATAAAGTTTCTAACCATCCTACATTAATAGTCATCTTTTCAAATAAATGAAACGAGAGGTTAGCGAGGATTTATCTAATAATTTATTAATACTATTTTTATTGGACAATCACTTTTTGATCAATAACGCAGTCCAGGGAGATAAATCAACATTTTGTACTGTATCAATTATGTTTCAATATTTTCAGTCTTAACGTTTTCTTTACACATGGATGCAAAAACACAACAAACTAATATGTTTAAAAACAATTTTGTAGAATAGTATTAAACTATTTAGATGATCAAATTAAGAACATAGATCTCTTTTCAGCAATTAAAATAGTTTGTTTAAAGACAAAAGATTGTTTCACCTTTAAGTTTAGTTTCATAACTTAAGGTTTGTATTTTCTAGCTGTAGCTATCAAGGGAATCATATTTTAAATGTTCCTCATCGGCAAACTGTTCTTTGTATTGCTGCTTGATTGAAAAATAAGAGTCCTAAACAAATTGCTGTCATCTCTAAATGTTATCTTGTCTAAGCCCTTATCAGCAAATAGGGCTATGAATATTTGAGATGTACTCCATGTAAGATTGATTTGTAGCTACACAAGACCATGGAGTGTGTAGTCTTATAGAATAGCATCAAAAGACACACAAAACATAGATTGTGCAACATGAAGTGTGCAATATAGCACCAAGAGACATACATTAACATAGAGTGTGGAATATAGCACCAAGAGACTTACATTAACATAGAGTGTACAATATAGCAACAAACAGACATACATTAACATAGAGTGTGCAATATAGCACCAAGAAACTCACTAGAACATCATATATGCAATATAGCACCAAGAGACATACATTAACATAGAGTGTACAATATAGCACCAAGGGACATAGATTAACATAGAGTGTGCAATATAGCACCAAGAGACATACATTAACATAGAGTGTGCAATATAGCACCAAGAGACGTACATTAACATAGAGTGTGGAATATAGCACCAAGAGACTTACATTAACATAGAGTGTGCAATATAGCACCAAGAGACATACATTAACATAGAGTGTGCAATATAGCACCAAGGGACACACATTAACATAGAGTGTGCAATATAGCACCAAGAGACATACATTAACATAGAGTGTGGAATATAGCACCAAGAGACATACATTAACATAGAGTGTGCAATATAGCACCAAGAGACATACATTAACATAGAGTGTGCAATATAGCACCAAGAGACATACATTAATATAGAGTGTACAATATAACACCAAGGGACATACATTAACATAGAGTGTGCAATATAGCACCAAGAGACATACATTAACATAGAGTGTGTAATATAGCACCAAGAGTCATACATTAACATAGAGTGTGCAATATAGCACCAAGAGATATACATTAACATAGAGTGTACAATATAGCACCAAGGGACATACATTAACGTAGAGTGTGCAATATAGCACCAAGATACTCACTAGAACATCATATATGCAATATAGCACCAAGAGACATACAGGGTGACCCAAAAAAAATGCAACCCTCCATTTCTCGAATATTTTTCTTAAATGGTGATAAATTGCTCTGAGATTTGGCACACAAGGACTTCATTCTATGTGGGATCCTCTAGCAAAGTTTTAATAATCATAGTCTTATATTGATAGAGTTATGGTTGTTTCAAAATATGCTCCAGATGTTGTTAATTTCGCTGAAAACAAACTTGCAATGTTCAAGGAAAACTGTTCATAACACGTATGCATTCTTCCCCATGGGTATGGCTCAAATTTTTGCAGCCATTGCTTATTGGAGTTCTACAATTGCGTTAGGGTTATTTTCATACACATTATCCTTTAAATAACCCTGCATATAGAAGTCAGGGGCATTGAGATCAAGACTGTGGGATGACCATGGGTCCTCCGTCCTAGGAGAGATAATCTTCTCATAGAAATGACTAGTGAGCCAGGTTATGCTATCATTAGAAGTATGAGGAGTAGCTCCATCCTTCTAGAACCTCTGTTCTTGTCTATTGAAGCCTCTATGTCACTCTAGAACTGCCTAGAACTTCCTGGGAACGCCAATAATGCGCTGTGTGTTAACAGTAACATTATCAACCTCAAACCAAAAGGGGCTGATGATTTCATGTTTGGAAATTGGCAGCCCACTGTGCATGTAACAGAATGTAGGGGCCTGTGAAGCACTTTATCTGGAATTTGTTATCCCAGAACACATTATTTCTTGAGTTTACATGTTCAGAAAGAAGGGAATGTGACTCATCCGAAAACCTAACATTAGAAATGGACGACATTTGGAGCATATTTTGGAATGACCATAACTCTATCAATATAAGACTATGATTATTGAAACTTTGCCAGAGGATCCCACATTGAATGAAGTCTTTGTGTGCCAAATTTCAGAGCAATTAACCTCCATTTAAGAAAAAATATTCGAGAAATGGAGGGTTGCATTTTTTTTGGGTCACCCTGTACATTAACATAGAGTATGTAATAAAGTACTAAGACACATAAGAACACATTGTGTCATATAGTACCAAGACTAGAGACACACAGGAACCTTGAGTGCAATATTGTACCACATGACACCGAAGAACATAGAATGTACAATATCGTACCAAGAGACACATATTTGTAAAACATAAAGTCACGATGGGAAACTGAACATTTTGAAATTAATCCTTCGCAATTTTGTTCTTTTCTACAGCTAATTTAATCATGTTAATTGCCAATGAAGTTGAGACACATACTAAGAATTGAAATTAGATATTTGCTAATAAAGGAAACATTCAAGTATAAATCAACTTTATGAGATAGGAAGTGCCTCATTTCAAATACTACTCAGATAGTTCTGAACAATATTCTAAAGAAACATCTTAATATCTAGTAATCACGTCTGTTTAATTCCGCTCTTTCTTGAATTTCATTTTCCATCTAAGCTAATTGATCATTTGAGTAGTTTCTTAATAAACATGTAGATTCTCTTGTAGCAAACCAATTTTGTCAAAATAAGCAAATCATGTAGATTACCATCGGATAAGCAGTTCTCTCTAAGATTGCTGGATGTTTATGCAAACCCCTTACGAAAAACACAATCATAAAACAGAGGAACCATCTAAGACTACACGGAATCAGTTTAATGGTTTGGATAAAGCAATCAAGCATGATATGTCCCGCCAAAGTAAGATATTAAATGGCTGTCATATAATCATGACACCTCTACCACAGTTGATTGAAGTAGAAAGTGCCTAGATTTCTTAAAAGGCAAAAAGATAGAACGTTGCATATTTCCACACTTGTAATTGATTCAGATCAGATTTCTTAACACTGTAGAGTCGAATATTGAATCGCAACAAACAAAAACAAAATATGTTACCAAAATCATTATTGGCTATACCCAAATATTTCTTCTTTTGAATATTGCATATATCATTTAATAGATAATATCATGGTTTAAATGTTGCTATATTAAATTAATAAAGCTCTCTTGTGTTGCTTTAATACAACTGAATTGTGAGAAGCCAAGAGAATTTAAATCACAATAAAAATCCAGTGAAAGCCATTTGTGAATTTCTTGATTTTGAGAAATATCTTTTCCAGATATTCATTCATTTGATATTTTTGCACCTTTTATTCTATTAGAAAGCAGAGTGGACAACGTTAAAACAGTTCTGAATAAGCTAAGTATCCAATTTGTCGTGTGTCTTTAAAAGAAAGGGAATGTCACTTAATGGGGATTTATTCAGGGACTACATGCATACTACGAGATCAATATTCAAAGTTAAACACTCACATCTGTTGTTCTTCTTGCATGTCTATAGTTGCATCATATTTTGCACCATCAGCACTCACAGATACCTACAAGGCATATAGATAAATTATTAGATGGTTGCAACAAAAGACACCAAATTGCAAGGAAATAAATTCAGACAACCAAACTAGATTTTCAAAACAAGCGTTAATGATAATTAAAATTAATCAATTAAAAATATCTTATATCATATATACGAGTACACTGTATATCCTTTAGCAGTACAAGGTGATATAAAAAAAAAACTATAAAAAGTTTTAATAAAGTGGGATACAAATACATGTCTGGATATTTTAGTATTACTCCTTAGTATATTTTGTGCCTTTTGAGAAAACATGAATTCAAGACATGTTCTATCTTTCTATTTACACAGCTGAATCCTCTAGAGAATCATGTATTTACCAGTTTAGAACATAACTGCTCCAATATCTTAGAATAATGTCCATTTTTATATACAATTGGGAAACATTCTGTCATTAAAACATATTTACATGAAACATAAATCAACTATAAATTATGACAAACCATATAATAAAAAACAGGAACATAGTAGCATGAATCCAGCTGAAGAAAATCCCTACATTTAACCTTTTCAAAAATGGTCCAACATAACAAAATTCAAGTTATAACCAGATTTAAATAGAATGATGCAAAAATATAGCCAAATATAGTCCAAAATGTGAAAAATTCATGTTAACGTTGAAATTTTAAGAGTAATGATGAAAAGTGCTTGCCCATAGCCAGCTTTTACCAAGGGGAGAACTTTTTTCCAGAAGGGGAGCTTTTTGACAGTTTTGGCTAAAAAATAATGCACAAAAGTGCTCAGAATGGTGAAAAACTGCATGAAACTGCATGAATTCTGACCAGCTTCATCAACCTAGCTACAGACCTGTAGTGTATGAACTAATTAAGCCAAATCAATTATGTCCTGGACATACAGATAGACAAATAAATGAACGGACAGGCTATATAAATTCCAGGGACTTATAGAATCCTAAACCCCTTTAGAGATACTACGCAATCTTATTATCCCCATTTCTATTTGCAATTGTGATATGTCCTTTGATTTTAAATTGTTTGGAAGAACATTCTAGAAGTAAATCACTTCATGTGGAATAGATAATTTGTCATCTTTATAATAGCTTGTACTTTGAAATCTATCTCTGGCTCTCTGAGAAGCATCACTGTATATTTATCACAGAGAAAAATTGAGATATTTTCTTTGATAGCTGACGTAGAAAACTGATTTATAAGTATAATTTAATGGCTTGTAAGCATTTGAGGAAATAGGATATAGACAAACAACCCACTTGCCACTTGAGTTTAAACACTCCCAGAATCAATACAAAATCAAAATAATACCAAATGGCTTGGCATCTTAGGCCATCAAATCCCAAGGTCACAAACAAATCTATTCCAATATAATAGTATTTGTATTAAGAATTCTGTTGACAAACAGACATAGTCCAATTCTGTGTGAAGAATTCTGTTGACAAACAAACACAATCCAATAAATTTGCAATAAGAATTCTGTTGACAAACAAACATAATCCATTAATTTGCATGAGAATTCTGTTGACAAACATAATCCATTAATTTGCATAAGAATTCTGTTGACAAACATAATCCATTAATTTGCATAAGAATTCTGTTGACAAACAAAACAATCCATTAATTTGCAAGAATTCTGTTGATCTTCAAATAACGATGGCATGTACCAAACACACCAGCTGTACTCACTGTGTCAAATTCCTCATCTTCATCATCTTCCTGTTCCTCATCCTGCTCTTCTTCACTGTCATCTTGTGATTCAGCTGCATCATCTTCCATTGCATCATCCTCATCACTATCTGTATCATCATCGTCTGAATTCTACGAATAAAATAAACATACATTAAAAGTGTGACAATTTGTTACAGACATCAATTCCGTAACTCTGACTGAATGTCACCTGGCAGTTACAAAAATAGAAACCATAACAATATCGATATCATCACTTGGTAACTTCATGTATATCAGGAGGATGGAGCTGAAATTTGAGCATCTTAAATTTGAAATTTGAGAAAGCTGTGAATAGTCTCGTTTACAAGGTTAACAAACGTTGACGTGCACTTTGATTACATTACTGGCAATCTTATTCCTAATCGGTAAACAACTGGACTCTCAATCCTTGATTCGAATTAATAGTCCCTCATCAAACAATATGTAATTTGCTCGATGCCCTCATGATCTCTACAATCTAATTTAAAACCGTAACAAAATATATCAAAGTCAACAATAAAGTCACTGCATATCCATGTTAATCTGCGACATTTTCTGAATTGTTGCATCAGTTGAATTATAAGAAGTGTAATCTCAATAAACATCATCTTAATCTGAGCTATTATCAGGTGTTGTGAATTGCAAACCTTAAATGCAGAGATATTTTGTAAGAATAACTGTCTACCATTACAATCAGAATCTACTGAGGCATGTCCACTTTCTATTAGATATTGAAACAAACTATGATATATTGGTGATTTCTAGAGGGACTAATCCTATCAAAGAGACATAACCCATTCAGAGCAAGGACAGCCAAAACTAGGTCAAAACTATCAAAGAAACTTAACTCCTTCAGAGCAAGGACAGCCAAAACTAGGTCAAAACTATGAAAGAAACTTAACTCCTTCAGAGCGAGGCCAGCCAAAACTAGGTCAAAACTATCAAAGAACTTAACTCCTTCAGAGCAAGGACAGCCAAAACTAAGTCAAAACTATCAAAGAAACTTAACTCATTCAGAGCGAGGACAGCCAAAACTAAGTCAAAACTATCAAAGAAACTTAACTCCTTCAGAGCGAGGGCAGCCAAAACTAGGTCAAAACTATCAAAGAAACTTAACTACTTCAGAGCAATGACAGCCAAAACTAAGTCAAAACTATCAAAGAAACTTAACTCATTCAGAGCGAGGACAGCCAAAACTAGGTCAAAACTATCAAAGAACTTAACTCCTTCAGAGCAAGGGCAGCCAAAACTAGGTCAAAACTATCAAAGAAACTTAAGGCCCGGTCACACCGCCCGGACGTTGTTGGAGCGTTTCTTGAACGTTGAAAAAATTCATCAACGCTCGTCAACGCGCACAAAATGGGGAAAAAACAAAAACACGGGCGTTGACTTAGCGGTGCACCGCTGAAGCCGGCGTTGCTTTAGCGTTGGTTAAGCGGTTGCGAGCGGTAGCTAGCATTTGTTTAGCGGTAATGCGAGCGTTGGTATAGCGGCGTTCTGCGCATGAGAGCGTTGCCTCGGCGGGGGTATAAATAGCAGCAGCGTTGGTTTAGCAGCATATCGCGTTTGACTACTGGGAAATTATTTCAAGTGGGAAGTGTTTAAGAGTAAAGACCTTTATTGGAATTTGTAACTTTAAAGTCCCCGTCTAAAGTTTGAAAATATTTTTTTATCATTAATTTACTATTTGTCAGGACTTAAAAAGTGATTTTAGAGATTTTTGAACAAAAAAAGTTTTTTGAAAAAAAGTTGTGAGCATTTCATTTCTCAAATATTCAAATTTCCCGCCATTTTTCGAAAAAAGTTGAAATTTCTTAATCATCAAATATTTCTTAATGCATTTCAAAAAAGATTATCTTTTTAACACCAATGCAAAGATTGAACAAAGGACACACTATTTCAATAATAAAATGCCATATTTAATGGGCCACTTCAATGTTTAAGCATATCAAAAATATTTTGAAACATTAGTGATGTCACTAAGGTACCAAAAACTTTTTGAAAAAAATTGAATTTTTTTTTTCGATGTCAATCTTTTTTAAATATGCTAGACTTTCATAAAAACCAATGTTGATTGTCTAACCAGGTTAAAAGGAAGAATAAATTATGTTGTAGATATCATTGTACCATTGGTTTCTATGAGAACTAAAATTTTGAAATTGTTCAATTAAGAGCATTTTTAGTGAAAAATTTTGTGACGGATTTTTGAGGTGACGAGAAATCTCGTCACTCCAGGTTGTCAAGAGGTTAAAGGAATTTGAACTTTGACTGGGCGTTGGTGGAGCGGTGATAAACTTTGCCAGGGCGTAAAATTGTCCCTTTTTCAACGCTCGCAATATTTTGAGCAGCTCAAAACTTTTGGAGCGTTAGGATGGCCACTCGAGAAACATCCGCGTTGGCCGAGCGTTTACAGCGTTGCTTTAACGGATGCCAACTTTTGTTAAACGGTGGTGAACGTTTACGAGCGTTGATGATTTTTTTCAACGTTCAAGGAACGCTCCAGCAACGTTTAGGCGGTGTGACCGGGCCTTTAACTACTTCAGAGCTAAGACAACCAAAACTAGGTCAAAAAGACATTGGACTATTATTCTTATCGTGCCCTTTAAATCTAAATTAGATTCACTCATGTAAGTCATATAAGATAGTAGAATAACATAAAGTTGGTGGTATCACCTTTGCTATATGATTAAATATGATTATTCCAAAGGAGTCAAAATGTTCCTTTAATGACCAGTTGCTGAACCAATTAACAACAAGGAGGTTTTAAATAGCCAAATCAAAACTACATTTTGACAACCAATATTAATTTGGTCAAAAAATAAACAAATCAACACATTAAACATAAGAACCAGAATTTGCCAGGTGGTAATAGATAAATAAAACATTTTCGCTATTCAATAGTAGTTGTCATTTACACAAAAGCCAAAAGTACAATTCTGCCACATTGATTAATACTGTGATTTGACTGGTTTACGAAAAAATCCTTACTGACTGAAGGGGATGACTCGACTTCTTGTTTAGACATCTGCCTGACATCAAGTAATAATAGGTTACTTTGGTCCAATTATTCAAATGGGTTGACTTTTTGTTGGAAGATTAAGAAATAATGACCAGCTTATCAAAACGTTGTCTCATGCTGTATGAGACGCCTTGGGTCTGATGCCTCTTTGCCTAAAATTCCTTTAACCTCTTGACAACCTGGAGTGACGAGATTTCTCGTCACCTCAAAAATCCGTCACAAAATTTTTCACTAGAAATGCTCTTAATTGAACAATTTTCATCCAATTTAGACAAAAATTGTTTTAAAATGTCTGAAATGATCTCTGCCGTCTAATTTTACTAAATTGAGCATCTGAAGTTGTATAGGTATGTAGTATAATGTCAAAAGGTGGCAAAAATGAAAAAATCTCAACCGATTTTAGAGCCTGGGATTCAAGAGGTTAAGAACATCCATATTTCAGGAGTATCATGAATTTATACTAGTGGAGCAACTCGCATGAAGAATGCCACTCTAGCAGAAAGTGTAAAAATGCCACTGTGAGTGAGTGAAAATGAGGGAAACATTGTAAAAATTAAAAATCACCCAGAAGACTGTTTCAAGACTAAATAAATACTATTTTAGCAACTCTCATATATACTATTGATGTTCTTTATAGTTTGTTTCAGTTATATGACACGAAATATAATTATGCATGCCATAATTGTGTTTGGTTTGTTTTTAAATTTTTTCATTTTCCTTCCGGAATTAATACTTTATTTCATTCAGTACATATAAAAAAATGATCATTCTAGGTAATAAAAAATATGCCTCCTCAAGTTCATAAGTGAGTGGCGAGAACTGACATCCAAGCTACGCCACTAATAAATCAATAAGTGAGTGGCGAGAACTGACATCCAAGCTACGCCACTAATAAATCAATAAGTGAGTGGCGAGAACTGACATCCAAGCTACGCCACTAATAAATCAATAAGTGAGTGGCGAGAACTGACATCCAAGCTACGCCACTAATAAATCAATAAGTGAGTGGCGAGAACTGACATCCAAGCTACGCCACTAATAAATCAATAAGTGAGTGGCGAGAACTGACATCTAAGCTACGCCACTAATAAATCAATAAGTGAGTGGCAAGAACTGACATCCAAGCTACGCCACTAATAAATCAATAAGTGAGTGGCGAGAACTGACATCCAAGCTACGCCACTAATAAATCAATAAGTGAGTGGTGAGAACTAACATCCAAGCTACGCCACTAATAAATACTAAGTATCACCATTTTTGTATGTGTTCATTTTGATAAATATGGATCAGAACGGAGTCATTATGAAGAAAAAGATATATTGATCCAGATTCATTCGATACAGAATTTAAGTAAATAATATAACATGACTGACCAGATTGGCATTTATATCCAGCTTAAACTATTGACACAGAATTTAGTGTTTTGAAGTTAATTAATTGAGTCTTTGTAGTTTCTCGAAAATAGATTAAGCGTAGCATTTGGTGTGATATATCCTCAAAAGTACCATTTATTTGCAATAAAATGGAAGTTTATTTATATTTCTATAGTCTAATTCAATTCCCTGATCTAAAGGGGTAATTATGTAATAATAAAAACAGACATTTTATTGATGCTTGACCCAATTTGCTTTCACTTAAAATAGTGATAAATCTATAAAATGACCTACTTTATTTCCTATTTGTGGTGCTATTTAATAGCACAGCACCATAAGATGAATTGTGCTATATCAATATCATACCCTTTGCATTCGTTTGACTTCACTTCTTAAAAGAGAGCTTCGTCTTCACTCTTTCAAACTAAAATAAACCTGTGAACTCACCGCGCCAATCAGTGTTCGTCGGCCAAATTTGACCGACGGTCTATATATGGTCATTCCTTCTGACATCATCGTTGAAGAAGCGTATGTTTCTTTAATCTCGCTGATTGGTGGAAGAAAGGTCAGCGCGTAGGTCAAAAGTGATTTATTACCCAAACTGTCACGGGTACCCGTCATGGGGGCGGGGCTACTAAACTGTAATATGGTCTCTACTAGGCAGAGTGTAGTTTAACTAGACTCTGCACGCAGGGTATCAATATCAATACTAGCACAGAATATATTTTCATAACATCTTCATAAAATTTAGATGTTTTAATTGAATTACAGAGTGATACAAAAAATGCTACCCACATAATGTTGCTGAACTTTTTGGTCATTCTGAATTCAAATTCCAATTAAAACTCCATGGAGCAACTCCACAAAAAGTTTCAGAAGGCTAGGTCAACTAGATGCCCTTTTATGAGCATTGCAAGATGTGTTCTAAATGACTTGTTCTAAATGACATGTTCTAAATGACGTCCATTATGTGGTAGCACTTTTATGTGCCACCCTGTAGAACAATATATTATTAAACTGTTTAATCAACATAATCATTTAATTGGAGAGGTAATTAATGAAACAGATAAGATCTGATGGAATTAGTAATTTCAATAACTCTGTCTTTTGGTTTTAGCATTAAATGTTACGCCTATTTTTCTAAGGGTTTTAGTCCAGACCTTATGTAAGAGAAATCATAGATTTTAACAATTATGTGTTTGTGTTTTTGTTTTGTTTATGATTTTATAAAAGTGGATAATTATTTTGAAGAAACCAGATACACAATTCCAGATCTACCCACCAGATGCCTAACTTATTAAAAGTTAATGCAAATAGCTAAAAAGGTAGAACAAATGTTACAAACGCCAGAAAAGTGATAAAGTACATTTTTAATTCTGGATAAAATACATCAGTATAACACACAAAAAATATCAGCTCTGGACTATTTTAGTCAATTTAGAATGCCAGTATGAATGTGATTTTATCTATGTAAGACTAACTTGTCCAATCAATGACACTACATCATGGTGTTATAAATTAAAAGGAATTTTATGTTACCAGTCAAAAACATTCTGAAATCCCAATTTCAAAAGTGTCATATAATTCCCTGAAATATTTATCATGGCAACGAACCTTCCTAGAAATCTAGTAGAATATAAATTGGAAATGTGCATAACGAAATGACAATATGTCATAACTGATCTAGATAAATTAAGTAAAGGTTAGAGGTTTTGAGGGTTGCATATAGGAATGTAAAATTTGTGATTTCAAAAACATGTTAAGGTTTTGTCGTGGAAAACCCGATGTGAAAGTAAGAAAGTAAGTCATATTAGGTTTGGTAAGTGACATTAACATGTCAAAATGTAACAATCTGGTAAGTTCTTGCAAACGGCTACAAAAAAGTAACAAGTTGTCACAAATGCCAATGACCAATAGCCAACCTAATTAATAAAACTCAGAATATAGGTCATCAAAACACCCCTAACACTAGAAGTCCAGCGATTGCTAGATATATTGATAAACTCGGCTCGTTTGGTGATAATACGAGTGTAGCGATATGAAGTCTCAAATATTGATACACCAAAATGTTGTCAACATACCTGAAATCTATCATATTATGCTGATATCTTCTGAATATTTGACTTTTTTAGAAATTATTTCTATATTTTCAGTTTGGTTGCTCACAGGACATGATGAACCCAAAATGTTGTATAAATCCAGACAGAATGATTGCCGGATCATCAATCAAAGTGCGAACAAATTACTGAGTCTGCTATGTCTTCGCAATTCAGTATTGTTGTTTTCTTACCACGCCAACCAAATCAGATTGCTACTATTTATGGTTCCATTAAAAATGATAAAAATGAAAATTAGTAAGTAAGTTTTCACCGATATTACATGCATACAATTTATATTTAAAATAGGAGTTCATCGAACTCAGGCATGGAAAGTATTCTTTTTTGTTGGGGAAAGGTTCAATACATAAACTGCAACTTATTACGACCAAGCATGCAAACTTCCAGACGAACAAAAAATTTAGCAAAAGTGTTATCCTGAATTATAAAAGCAACAGTTCTATCCTGCAACCATGATTAGCAGCTAGAAGGAATCTAGTAGTGCTTAAAGCGGGAGTTCCATACCAAGACTGTCATACAAATTAACCTGTACTCTTCATTTAAAAGGTAAGAACTATAATTAATCATACATTTTATCCAAATTGAATTATTATCAAGATATTTTATAATAAAAAATTAGATAAATGAAATAAAGAATGAAACTTTGGCATTGAACAATAAACTTTATCTAATTTGTTTATTTTTGTATATCATTACATCTGTGTACTACAAGAGACAATTTCAATATTTATGTAATTAAGTCAAATTATAATTTTGTTTAATAAGTTAGTTTTGATCATTAGAAATATTTATTAATAAGTCAGACAGATCACGGGGACGTTCAAATTTAAAGTTATTTAGCAATAACGTTTTGCGATTGACCTTTTTACCATTTTTGACCTCTTATATTCTAAAATAAATTTATTGCAAAAAGGTAAAGATAGAAAGTTTTAATTTTCGGAAAAACTGAGGTGACTAAGAAAAGATGAAAGAACGATAATAACAATGGGGCTGCCAAATAATAATAAAAATAATATCAAATAAATAAATAATAATTATATCAAATGAGTAAATAATTATAAGGTATTTACAATATATTTTGTAGTACTTAAAGTGAAATCATCCTTGTAATACTAAATGAGATACTACAGGAAATTCTTAATTCTTTGCTTTAGTGTCAGGGTCTAATATGAATGCCAGTATGAAATACATCAAATTAATTTCACTACAATCTTGTTGAACGAACGCATAATGGAGACAATCACTCCCTGCCATTAACACAAGAGAAATAAAACACTTCAAAAAAGTTCTGCTTGTTGCTCATCATACTTCTCATAAAGGCAGATGAACTGATTTAAGGTGAACCAGGTAACAAGAATCACCCGATCTTTAGCTTTAAATAATAAATACAAGTAAACGCAGATGTGTTTGGGGTTGTAGCTAACAAGTAACATTTTATCAAAACATTCATCTGATATTTGGAATTCAAACACTGTTGCGAATATACAAGAAATTCAGAAAGGCCAGGCATTTGCGGAAATATGTTTGTACAATAATAGCCTAAGACAGATGCTAATAGATATAATCTTGATTATTATGATTGAATGCTCAGAATTTAGTCTAAGTGACATCGCACTTGAAATCCACATATAGAATAACATCTTAAATATGTTTTTTTAAATGTGTCTTATAGGTCAGGTAGAGTTCCTATTAACTCAATGATATTAGATCATGAAAAGTGAAACACATTTTGTGCTTTATTGACAGTATAACATTATTTACTACATATTTTAGAAGACATTTCAATTAAGGTAGTTGTTTAGTAGGTAGGAAGGTAGTAGCCATTTTGCTGTAGCAAAAGACCAATAATTTGATAAGTATTAATGATTTGATAAGTACGTATTACGTATATACGTAGGATTTTGTGATATCACTCTTTTAAAAAATGAGTTTTCACTTGATTTTGATGCATAATTGGGGATTTAATGAGTTATATCTAATAATTAAATTTTTAATATATTTGTATTGCACTTTGGTATATAATTATTTGTAGTAACATATGAGACAAAAAAACTTTTTTTTTTGAAGAGCAATAAAAAAAACAAAGTTTTTCCAGTGTGCGCGTGCAGGGTCGGTACACAACCACGTTAAAAAAATGTTAGAAAAAACTGAGATCACAATTAGTCTCATGAAAGTTATTATCTTAAGTTAACAGGTACACTCTGCATGCTATCTTGACCAAGTTATATAGTCAGCTGTTATGTATAAAACTGGTAACTACTGGCATTTACATATTTAGACAGACCGATGGACAGATGGATGAATGTAAAGACAAGTTCAATTGTTTATTTTGTTCATTTTTGAAACTGTCAAGAAATTCTGTAAATGTAGAAAGAAGCTAAATGACATGTAAATGATTTCCTAGATAGCAAATTTCAAAATTACCACAAACTGAAATGGTGTTGTCTGTTACTCTGCTGGATGCCACCAACCACCCAAGTACATTTCAAAATAAAAAATAAAAAACTGTAGCTTCTAGCTAGGCAAATATCCATACATGACGTGCCCTCCATACTAGGCAAGATTATTCCTTATTGACAGGTGGTCCTTGTTTCAAGCGGGGCCATGTTTCATGCCAAGCCAATAAACAGAATATCATTGATTAAAAATACAACATAGTACTCAGGGAACCCTGTTCTGGCTCTGCGAAGATTTAGAATGCCTATCACAAAAACATCTCAATTATTGTCTATTGTATCAGAATTCTATCATCACTCTCCCATATAACATGCAATTTTCAACCTAATTCAGAGAAACAAAATGGTTAATACCTACATCTTTGAAGAGAGACTATATCTTATACAGTGTATATAAAGATTCTACTAAAAACGATGGAATGTTTATAATAGAATGCCTCTTTTAATTTTCATACACCAGTAGAGGTCCTATGGATTTTAGGCATGAGCCTAAAATATTTTGACCAAAATAACTAGTATTTTAGTTTTTATGAACTGCATTCCTTCTGTAAAAGCCATTTTGAATTTAGCAGCCATCTTGAAATCTCCTTCAGAGCCCTGATCAGGCGCCAGCACAAATATGACAAATGATATTACTTTTACGTGGTGGCCATTTTGAATTGAGTAGCCATATTATAAAATTTGACAAACTCCAATAAACAAAAAAAACACGTGTCAACTCTAAATGTTATCAACTTATGTCTCTATAATAATATGATCCAAGCTATTGATTAATAATATAACACATCAGTACCTAAAAATTATTCCATACTATTGCAGAGTAAGTTATGTCAATAACATGGACATTATTGTCCACATAAATCTGATAATAAAACTCACTTATAACATGAGCAAGTAACATGAGTATAAAAGAATGATTACTTTAACTTTGATTGAAATGGGTAATCTGCTATTATTCGATGATGGTGATTATCATGTGATGTCCATGTGATATACGTGATCGCCATGGGACTCTGACGTCACTGTATCACAGACTTTGACGTCTTCGTCATCATATATTAATATATATTTGCCAGTGTGTCAGATTTTATCACTATTTTTATATAAAGTATGACGTTATCTGCTTGATTAGGCCATTTCATACTACTTTTCTTATTATAAATAAACTGGTCAAACATCGTTGATTGGGTCAGGTAGAAGTAAGTGCTATTTTAATGTCCTCAACAGGCCGCATTGATGAGTCAACACCATTAAAGGTAATGATCTATGCAACATCAACACCCTTTACTGACATAGTAAATCCTGCTTCCTACCGGGCACCCATTCTTATGATCATACCATCTCTCTCACTGTGTATCGCAGATGTCCAGAAAGACATATGGAGAAGGGGTGGCTTACTATGATGCCGGGCACTGGCTATTTGCTAGATATCTATTCTTATTCTGATTGAGATGGCATTGAGATTGTGAAAAACTCATCCCAACAAATGAAGTTTGGAAGATATACCACTCAGAGAAAAAGTGAAGTCCTCAAACTGTCAAGTCTATCAAAGCCATTCACTCAAATACTTGTTCACCAATTTTGGTGGGTTTGCTTACAGATTCTTAATGCTGAAACTCCCTAACATTTCATGAACCTTCAATTTTTCTCAAACAATTATAATGAGAATAATGAGAATGGGATAATGGTAATTTTGAAGCTGCATTCAATGATTAAAGAAATACTTTACCTTGTGTTTTGTGCTATGCTAAATAATTAAGAACAAAAGCAATTTATTCCAATCAAATTACATGCATGCTTTATACTTTTACAACAAGTCTCTGATGATCATGGTTTAAGCCAAAGAATTTTATTTCAAAAAGGTCACCAGTCACACAAGGTAACAAATAGTTACACCAAGATCTTATTAACATTATGGTATAATAGACTTACAAAAATTGCATTTGATCTCTTCAAAATATGAATATCAACAAAACTTGATACATGTACATTTAGACCTATTTTCTACATATTTTCTATACTCTACATCAAGCCTAATATAGAAATACCAAGAACTGGTCTATACACTATACCTATACATACTCTTACTTGTATGTATGCAATGACAGGCAGAAGCAATGATGACTTAGTAAATCATACAGGCAATAACTACAAGACATACAGGTAATATACACAACAGAAGTTTGGAAACTTACACGAAATACCATAATGATTAAAGAGAAAGGCAGGTAAATGCGAAGCTAGTATTCCTTTACAAATACAAAATAGGCACAATGTACTTATGCAGAAAATACTGAAATTTTCTGTTGAATAACAAAACAATAAAATAAAAACAGAAAGTAACTGCACCTTGTTCTCACAATCTCTTATGCTATAATATCTCCATTGATGTAAATATATACATCCACAATTCTTTTAATTAAATATATCTCGATGACAAAAATAATATTAATTGGAGTAAAACTTGAAAACAAACATCAAAAAGAATATTTTCAAAATCTGTTTATTCCGCAAAAAACTTACAGTTCTGTACAGTTCTAGCGGCACAATCATTTCTGGATAATTTCTTGAGACAGCTTTACATCTTGACAATTATTATGTACATATATTTGGTAATTTTTCAAAAGAAACAAAATAAATACAATTAAACCAGACAATATTAAAGCATTTTCAAATAATTTCATTTCGTAAAAAGAATTCTTTGAAGAAAAATCCTATTGATTAGAGTTAATTTAAATACGTCATATCCAAATCAAATCTTCGATGATTTTAATCAAATCTAATATTTGGATAATGGGAAAAGAGGAAAGTGAAAACAATGATGGGTGCAAATCTGTGTCATTTCTAGTGTATGTGTCATGTGTCATTTCTAGTGTATGTGTCCTGTGTCATTTCTAGTGTATGTGTCCTGTGTCATTTCTAGTGCATGTGTCCTGTGTCATATCTGCTGTATATCTGCCTTTACAAAATAAATTGAAATTGAATCGAATCGAATCAATTCAAGGCATGAAAATTATATAAAAATATGCTCCATGGCATCTATTTATTTGTTAATATGGCAAATTTCACTTTTTGGGCAAAATGTTATGTTTTGAATGATAACAAAATGTTTGAGCTGAGATGTAATCCTGTTCCAGGTGTAGCATATGCACAGAGGTTAGTTATCACCCCCAGTTATGTTTTCAAATGCTTTCAGGTAAAAAAACAACTGTTCGGGTAATCAACTTAAAACAAATATGTACAGATTCAGGCGTAAAATCTCTAAAGCACAAAATATATAGGTTTGCAAATTGCGATGTAGTTTATAGAAAATGTGAACCATAGAATGTGTGTTTATATTTCTGCTTGGGCTTTGAGGTGATTGCAATGCTAGAAAGACACGGCAGCATTCTTCGGAGCATGTGTGTTGTCAGTTAATACAACTTTGAACTAATCATGAGGAATATTAGCTCAATATCTGTCTGAGCTTTAAAGAGTATAAGACGTGCTAGCTAAGTTATGAGACACGCAAGCCAAAATTTCACCGATTTTATGATTTTTAATTTCATGCAATGACTTTCAAATTATGATAAGAGAAATTATTTTTCTCAACATTTTTCAATGGAATCTTTTCAAAGTATGTCCCATAGAAGTATATTGTCCTCTTTGCCTCTTTGCCTCACCTATCTAAGTTTGCCTCACTTTGGTTTGGTTCCTGGATACATTCTTGAAAAAATTTCAGATAAGCATTACAGTATTTGCCATAATTTGTGTGCATGTTCTTATTAGCGCCACCCCCCCCCCCCAGACTTTTGGAGGCCCGGAGGTGAGTCCCTGTACTGTGTGGAGAATCAACGATCATTAGGGTCAAACGTAAGAAATTCAGTGAGGGATAATAGAGTACTTACTGGTCTGGATTTAGTTACTTTTTGCTGTTTTCTAAAAGATATTCCAGCTTGAACATGTCATTCATTTCACGTAAAACTTCATGTAAAATACTGATGTAAGTGCATGTTTTATATACCAGAAGTGTAGCATAAAGAGTAGGATATATAAGAAGCCCACTTTTCATGCAAAAAATGTGAATTTCACAAACCCCTATTTTTCCAATTTTTTTCATTGTGGACTCACATGGGCACTTATAAGGACAATTTTTGACTGACTTAACAATTACAGCAAATACGGTAATTGAATTCAAGATCTCTTTACATACCTGTAATTCCTGTTATTATTGTAAAAGAATTACCTTCATTAAGTTCTTCTAATAGCAATTCAAAATCAGTTCATCAATGGTTTATAGGTGCAGAGTCAACTGCTCTCTAATTATCTATTGTTCTTGGGATATAACCAGGTCAGCTTTAACCAAATGAACAAAGATATGGCATTATTTGATGATGAACCTTGGGAATGATATGGCATTATTTGATGTTAAACCTTGGGAATGATATGGCATTATTTGATGATAAACCTTTGGAATGATATGGCATTATTTGATGATAAGCCTTGGGAATGATATGGCATTATTTGATGATAAACCTTGGGAATGATATGGCATTATTTGATGATAAACCTTGGGAATGATAGTGCATTATTTGATGATAAACCTTGGGAATGATATGGCATTATTTGATGTTAAACCTTGGGAATGATACGGCATTATTTGATGATAAACCTTGGGAATGATATGGCATTATTTGATGATAAACCTTGGGAATGATATGGCATTATTTGATGATAAACCTTGGGAATGATATGGCATTATTTGATGATAAGCCTTGGGAATGATATGGCATTATTTGATGATAAACCTTGGGAATGATATGGCATTATTTGATGATAAACCTTGGGAATGATATGGCATTATTTGATGATAAACCTTGGGAATGATATGGCATTATTTGATGATAGACCTTGGGAATGATATGGCATTATTTGATGATAAACCATGGGAATGATATGGCATTATTTGATGTTAAACATGGGAATGATATGGCATTATTTAATGTTAAACCTTGGAAATGATATGGCATTATTTGATGTTAAACATGGGAATGATATGGCATTATTTAATGTTAAACCTTGGAAATGATATGGCATTATTTGATGTTAAACCTTGGAAATGATATGGTATTATTTGATGTTAAACCATGGGAATGATATGGCATTATTTGATGATAAACCTTGGGAATGATATGGCATTATTTGATGTTAAACCTTTGGAATGATATGGCATTATTTGATGATAAACCATGGGAATGATATGGCATTATTTGATGTTAAACCATGAGAATGATATGGCATTATTTGATGTTAAACCTTGGAAATGATATGGTATTATTTGATGTTAAACCATGGGAATGATATGGCATTATTTGATGATAAACATTGGGAATGATATGGCATTATTTGATGATAAACCTTGGGAATGATATGGTATTATTTGATGTTAAACCATGGGAATGATATGGCATTATTTGATGTTAAACCTTGGAAATGATATGGCATTATTTGATGTTAAACCTTGGGAATGATATGGCATTATTTGATGATAAACCTTTGGAATGATATGGCATTATTTGATGATAAGCCTTCGGAATGATATGGCATTATTTGATGTTAAACCTTGGAAATGATATGGTATTATTTGATGATAAACCTTGGGAATGATATGGCATTATTTGATGTTAAACTTTGGGAATGATATAGCATTATTTAATGTTAAACCTTGGGAATGATATGGCATTATTTGATGATAAACCTTGGGAATGATATGGCATTATTTGATGTTAAACCTTGGAAATGATATGGTATTATTTGATGTGAAACCATGGGAATGATATGGCATTATTTGATGTTAAACTTTGGGAATGATATGGCATTATTTGATGATAAACCTTGGGAATGACATGGCATTATTTGATGTTAAACTTTTGGAATGATATGGCATTATTTGATGCTAAACCTTGGGAATGATATGGCATTATTTGATGTTAAACCTTGGAAATGATATGGTATTATTTGATGTGAAACCATGGGAATGATATGGCATTATTTGATGTTAAACTTTGGGAATGATATGGCATTATTTGATGATAAACCTTGGGAATGATATGACATTATTTGATGATTAGCCTTGGAATTGATATGGAATTATTTGATGATAAACCTTGGGAATGATACGGCATTATATGATGATAAACCTTGGGAATGATATGGCATTATTTGATGATAAACCTTGGGAATGATATGGCATTATTTGATGTTAAACCTTGGAAATGATATGGTATTATTTGATGTGAAACCATGGGAATGATATGGCATTATTTGATGTTAAACTTTGGGAATGATATGGCATTATTTGATGATAAACCTTGGTAATGATATGACATTATTTGATGATTAGCCTTGGAAATGATATGGAATTATTTGATGATAAACCTTGGGAATGATACGGCATTATTTGATGATAAACCTTGGAAATGATATGGCATTATTTGATGATAAACCTTGGGAATGATATGGCATTATTTGATGATAAACCTTGGGAATGATATGACATTATTTGATGTTAAACCATGGGAATGATATGGCATTATTTGATGTTAAACTTTGGGAATGATATGGCATTATTTGATGATAACCATTTGGAATGATATGGCATTATTTGATGTTAAACCTTGGGAATGATATGGCATTATTTGATGTTAAACCATGAGAATGATATGGCATTATTTGATGTTAAACCTTGGAAATGATATGGTATTATTTGATGTTAAACCATGGGAATGATATGGCATTATTTGATGATAAACATTGGGAATGATATGGCATTATTTGATGATAAACCTTGGGAATGATATGGCATTATTTGATGTTAAACCTTGGGAATGATATGGCATTATTTGATGATAAACCATGGGAATGATATGGCATTATTTGATGTTAAACCATGAGAATGATATGGCATTATTTGATGTTAAACCTTGGAAATGATATGGTATTATTTGATGTTAAACCATGGGAATGATATGGCATTATTTGATGATAAACATTGGGAATGATATGGCATTATTTGATGATAAACCTTGGGAATGATATGGTATTATTTGATGTTAAACCATGGGAATGATATGGCATTATTTGATGTTAAACCTTGGAAATGATATGGCATTATTTGATGTTAAACCTTGGGAATGATATGGCATTATTTGATGATAAACCTTTGGAATGATATGGCATTATTTGATGATAAGCCTTCGGAATGATATGGCATTATTTGATGTTAAACCTTGGAAATGATATGGTATTATTTGATGATAAACCTTGGGAATGATATGGCATTATTTGATGTTAAACTTTGGGAATGATATAGCATTATTTAATGTTAAACCTTGGGAATGATATGGCATTATTTGATGATAAACCTTGGGAATGATATGGCATTATTTGATGTTAAACCATGGGAATGATATGGCATTATTTGATGTTAAACTTTGGGAATGATATGGCATTATTTGATGATAAACCTTGGGAATGACATGGCATTATTTGATGTTAAACTTTTGGAATGATATGGCATTATTTGATGCTAAACCTTGGGAATGATATGGCATTATTTGATGTTAAACCTTGGAAATGATATGGTATTATTTGATGTGAAACCATGGGAATGATATGGCATTATTTGATGTTAAACTTTGGGAATGATATGGCATTATTTGATGATAAACCTTGGGAATGATATGACATTATTTGATGATTAGCCTTGGAATTGATATGGAATTATTTGATGATAAACCTTGGGAATGATACGGCATTATTTGATGATAAACCTTGGGAATGATATGGCATTATTTGATGATAAACCTTGGGAATGATATGGCATTATTTGATGTTAAACCTTGGAAATGATATGGTATTATTTGATGTGAAACCATGGGAATGATATGGCATTATTTGATGTTAAACTTTGGGAATGATATGGCATTATTTGATGATAAACCTTGGTAATGATATGACATTATTTGATGATTAGCCTTGGAAATGATATGGAATTATTTGATGATAAACCTTGGGAATGATACGGCATTATTTGATGATAAACCTTGGAAATGATATGGCATTATTTGATGATAAACCTTGGGAATGATATGGCATTATTTGATGATAAACCTTGGGAATGATATGACATTATTTGATGTTAAACCATGGGAATGATATGGCATTATTTGATGTTAAACTTTGGGAATGATATGGCATTATTTGATGATAACCATTTGGAATGATATGGCATTATTTGATGTTAAACCTTGGGAATGATATGGCATTATTTGATGTTAAACCTTGGGAATGATATGGCATTATTTGATCATAAACTTTGGGAATGATATGGTATTATTTGATGATAAACCTTGGGAATGATATGGCATTATTTGATGATAAACCTTGGGAATAATATGGCTCATTTGATGTTAAACCTTGGGAATGATATGGCATTATTTGATGTTAAACTTTGGGAATGATATGGCATTATCTGATGTTAAACCTTAGTTAAGATATACTGTACTTCTACTTAATTTGGCGGCTGTTTTAATTTGGTGGATCTGCTATATTGTTTAAGTCCTCCAAGTTTCCCAGTAATTTTAGTACCATGTAAATTAGTATCATTAGTACATTGTAAAATTGCAAGTCCGCCAAATTAAGTAGCTGCCATATGTTCTTACCAGCAAATCCACCAAAATAAGTAAGGCCTAATGCCAAATTAAAAAGAAGTACAGAACCATTATTTGTTTCCTTGATGTCAAGCCTTGAAACAATATGACTAGCTCTGTTTTCCATCATTACATACATATAAGGTCAATTGTGTTAAAAAATCATTGATTTCATGCTTTCATGAGAAACAGAGTGTACCAAAACTACAGGTACCCCTTAATATTCAAAATACATTTTCCATATATGAGAGCTTAAATGCAAATGTCAACTCATTATTCTGGTACACCCTGTAGTACTATGTATAAACTGATTTAGGTGCATGTCTGTTAATATGATTTACTATACTTAAAGTACTCAAGTAAATTGCTGACCTGTTAAGTTTGGGTAACTCAAATTTCAAAGATTTTGAAAATGATATATACCCAGCAAAGCTTAAAAAGTAGTAAATTAAACATATCTTGACCTTGTAGTTAACATTTCACAAATATTATCATGAGAAAGCTTGTGTTTTACTGATTATTTCATAAAGTGGTGAGGGGAGTCACTCAACACTGATTCTTCATTCATTGGAACACCTTGTAACCTTCTTGAATTGCGTTTTTTCATGACAGTACTTTTCTACATGGTATCTTTCAGACACTTAGCTAGGGGATTAATGGAGTTCGAGCAAAAAGCAAGATTCTTTAAAAATCAGTTAGTTTTTAACCATTCTGAGCACTCTTCAAGTGATTTTGAGACAAAATTGATGAAATTAACCCTCCTGGAATATTTTGAAAAGTGAATCCCTTGGCAAAAGCTGACTACAGGCCTTCCTTATTCTACCTGAACTCTTTCCAATTGTAATGATTTTGTTTGTCACAATGAAAGAAGGCAATACCTTTGGGTATACATTCCATAACTTTCCAAAGAATTCAGGCCCATGAAATTCTCATTTAAGGAGCCCTTTATGTAAATTTATACACAGATTTACTAAGTACACAACACAGTCTTTTATACAAGTTGAAGACTACTCAGCCATACAATTTTCCTCACAAATTTCTCAGCTAAACTGCACAGCTTCATATTACCTCCATGCGCATTTCTTTGGCTGTTGTACTTTGATATTAATAATAATTAAGGAATTCCTTAACCTAAGAGTGCTGGGAATTCAATTTGTCTGGGATGTTTATTCTTAATGTTTTAAATGATAATGTGATGGGGAACATCTGGTGGCTGATTATATAAGGGAATTTCAAGGATATTTTATTGTCATTTATCAGTGGTAGAGCCAACTCAATGGAAAAAATGGAAAATCCATCGAGAAGCAAATCCTGATGAACAAAATATGTTTTATATTAATCATTATGGGCTATTTTCAAAGTTGAAAGATACATTTTTGACCTTTTTACCTTGAGAAGGTCAGTGAAGCCCAAGTCTTGAATCTAACAAGACACATGACATGAAAAAGATAACACCGTCGGAAATCCTTCAAAATGGCCACCAGAAAACAAGATGGCCACCCAAAAGTTGATCAGCTCTAGAACTTGATATCCTCTATCATGTGTGTGAATTTTGAGAAAATCATAACGACTATAACCCACTGATGGTGTGATAAAAACCAGATTTGAATTTCTGAGATCTCGTACTTGATTTTGAAAAAAAATTGGTCAATTTGAAGCAAGTTGAAAAAGACCCTTTTGACCTTAAGAAGGTCATTGAAGGTCAAATCTCAAATCTAAAGTCAGATTTGAACTTCTGAGAACTTGTAGTTGGTTTTGGAAATACATTTGATCAATTTGAAGTTGAAAAATACCTTTTGGACCTTTTTTGACCTTGAGAGCCAATGAGAGGGTCAAATCTCAAATCTAAAGTCAGATTTGAACTGATGAGAACTTGTAGATGATTTTGAAAAAAAAATTAGTCATTGAAGCAAGTTGAAAAAAGATCTTTTCTGACCTTGAGAAGGTCATTGAAGGTCAACTTTAAAGTCAGATTTGAACTTTTGAGAAATTTGAAGTCAGTCAAAAAGTATTATTGGAAGTTTTTAGAATTTGTTTAAGATGCCAGATGTCAACCGCTGTCCATCAACCACAAACCACCATCACAAAAAACAATAATATGTCACCACTGACATAATAATGATATATCATGTAACATTTGCAACTGTCTCTTAGATACTTTGACTAAAATAAAAATAAAATTTTGAAAAAACTCAAAAGCAGCCACTTTGGAAGAGTAATGAAGCAATATTGAAGTTCTTCTCTAAAAAACTTTGTTCAGAGTAGATTAGAAATGTTCTGCCATTCTAATGCGGCAACTCTTTTGAATCTTTTACAATTATACATCTTTCTACCAAATAAGAAAATTGTTTTACTCGTATTTGAGTTATTGCCCAGACAGATAACAGGTGGACAAAAGGGCTTCACTATATCCCCACTGAACCATGTTCATTTGTATAACAAGAACGAAGAAAACAAACAAGTATTGTATATATAATGAGTTGATTTAGAATAGTGAATATATTCTCCTCCTTTAAGTACAACTCCAACATAAATTATATTGATTTACATTACTGAGAGGGTCTGAGTATGCATGGCTAAAATTGTAACATTTCTGTTCAACTATATTTATAAACATTTCTTGGTATAACCTGGTAGCTATTTTCCAAGGTTAAAGGCAGACTAGTGAACGCTTTTCTAATCATATCACAGACAAAAATTTCTAATTCCGTAATTGTCTTTTCAACTGCAAGCATCAAGCAATCGTGCAAAATGTAATGTCAGTCTTAATCCTCTATATCGTGTCCATAAAATATCAAGAGAAGTATTCATTTAATTTCTGACTTTTGTTTACACAAAGTTGGTAATTTAACTAGTCTACTGTAAATCCACAGTTTTTTAAAACGTCTTACTTTTGCCGATTGCAATACAAACAGCAAAATAGATGAGCAGCATTAGACAGACTGACAGATATTATGCCTCTGAGCTGACAATTTATGACCACCCTTTCTTAAAATCAAAGATAAACAAATTGAATGAACCTAGAGTAGATCATACAACGACAACTCTCCTAGCAAGAACTGGTTCACTTCATTACCAGAGGATTTCCAAGTTCCATCCATAGCTATAAAATATACTAAAGCTATAAAAAAGTAATTCCAGTAAAGTGATTGATCATAAATTCTGATGCTATCTTTTAGTTAATAAAAATATGGACTTGATGAGTTGGATATTCTAGATTCTCTTCTATTTAATGATCCTACAAACTGGATACAGCTATTTCAATATACAGAACATAGAATTCTGTTTTTTCAAATGTGCGTTTAGATCAAAAGAAAACTTCTTGAATTTGTTTTATGTAATGTTTTAAATAACTCAGTTCTAAGCTATATTCTCCCCTTCATAAAAGAATCCTGATTTAGCTATAGACCTGATTGCCAAAGACAGCTGTTCAGCCAAAATATAACATTTTCCCCATGAAACTTCAAAAAGCTCATTTCTAAAATAAGCTATGAACATAGGTCACAATTGTTCCATCTTAGCAAGCTGTTTGTTATACCTTTCTGCCAATAGAAATTATAATCATTAACTTGGAGTTGGGACGGCAGAAGAATTGTTGCTCATTTAGAGGACATGCATCTACCCAAGCTGAATGAACTGATAGTCGAATGCAATAAAATGCATCAAAAGAATTCAGAACAGTTTCATGGTAAACAAATGAATCAGATTTCTAAGGCACAGTGGTTGGCATTGTGAAATGGAATGGTCAAGGGGTAAGAATATAGCCACGAATGTTGCCAAATAATCTCAATAATATAATAGCTGCTGGTTGGTGAAAATAACACGTAAAACCAGTGCGTACAAGAATTTATAATTGACAAGGATTTAATATTACAAAATGTCTCCACCTTAAGTTATAGCAAATGGTAAGAATTTGTTACAGATGCTGACTGCCAAACACTGACTGCCGAATGCCAAACACCATCCACATAAAAAGTTGGAGACTACAACAATATGTTACCACTTCTGGTAGTGACATAATAGTACAATAACGTCATTTCTAACCACTATGACGTCACACATTTCTCAGGTCGATATAGTAAAATGAATGCCTTCTAAACTAGCATTAAAACCCCTAGAACTGGCCCGGCAAGGTGGTAATAATAAGAATTATAACCAGAACCCACTGGAACATTCCATGCTGTAACAACTACTAGTATTCAAGAAAAACAAATGTATGAAAAAAACAATCAACATCACTGAATACATATCGCGTAGAAGAAGAAGCTTCCAGAAATAGTATGAAAATATCAGATATATCCCATCATTAGTTGAAACAAATTAAGATTAGGTTTTATAATTCTGTAACTTAATATTAAGGCAAATCCTTTAACATTAAATTATACAGATTACATACATTCAGGTTCCAAAGACTTAATACTAACTAAATGTCAGCCTTAAAAGCAATTTAATTTTGTCCTTTTGCTAATAACCCATTCTGGCTGAGCTGTGTTGTGGTGATTTAGTTTTTGCCAATGTTGTTTAATGCTACAGATATGTTGTTGAGAAAACCTGACTCCTTTAAATTTATATGAAAAAAATCAACTAAAAAATGAAACATAAATATATACATATTTTCCGAGGTTCTTTTTATTAACAAGGCACCACCAAGTAAGCAGCAGTAATTAAAAGGTGTCGATAAAAATAAAAATATTCGAGATGGCTTCCAAATTACAAATTAAGATTTTTTGAAAATCGCCTGCCAAAATTGAATCTGTAACAAATCCATTCTTATTAGATACACCTAGAAAGCGACGGATTCAACAGATCTCGCAACCCATTCAGCACATATCTTTTAGTAAAGGGATGATAATCTTCATTTTATCCATTCTTATTTTCAACAGATTCCTGCGCATGTTATTACAAAACTAAGAAAACATCATCTGAGTTAGAATTCCTAATTTGTTAAAAAGCCTTACATAAAAATTATGCAAATAAATAAAACTTAACCTTAAAGAAAATCTATTTTAGAGTTATGTTTTATAATACAATATAAGTGGACTAAATCAAGGTAAATATAAAATTGTAGAATTATATGTCACTTTGGAAACAGCCGATCTTCGAATATGACAATCTGACACGGCTTGTCATTTGGTTGGGTAGACTCATTAATCCGGTGATTCCATGCATGAAAAGTTTTTTGTTAGCTTCAACATATTAACAGGACGTAGTGCAAAGATCTGCCATTCATTCACTATAATGAAACATTAATGATAGAGATTACAATTAGGAAGAGAAATTATCCGTCAAAGATTTTGTAAGTAATCGTAGACTAAGTAAATGGTATCTGCATATCTATTGAAGGGTTTCATATTATTTTCTTTCATAAAGGGTCAATCATTTCACAATGAGTACAAATCTAGAAAAAGCATGTACAATCTATACTTGGCTCACATGGTAAGGTTAGTCTCTCTAAAAGGTAAATGTTAATGAAGAGAATATATATAACTTACAGCCAAATCCTGACATGATTATCAAACATGTTCAAATTGATAACTCATATTATGATAATACTGAATGTCAATGGGAAGAAACTTTGTTTTTAACTTTCACCCTTTTCCAAATGGCCTCATCTGGAGTAAATCCTTCATTGTCACCATATTTCAGTTAAATTGTCAATCATTAATACATGATGTTAATATGAACAGAATTGGCCAATATTCCCTTTTTAACTTTAAGCCTTCCTTGTAAAACATACTCTATATAATTAAATACGGAACAGTCTTCCTGACATTTCAGTGTATTCTAGAGTGAAGGCTACATGTCTGGTACTTTAAACATGTACGTAACTGATACTTAAGCTCATTTGTTTCAAAACATACATTGCCATCCCTAGATATTTTCTTGTGGGTGGAAACTTATTAAATCTACATTATCCAGTATTGCTAGTAATTCAACTATCTTACATTAATTAGCGACTGTCTTATATAAAAAATGATTCTAATTACACGTATATGTAACATCATTTGGGCGTTTAAAAACTTTTCTCCAATAAGAACAGTGAGTCTTATCTTCAGATTATGTTTATAGATATGGTAGAATGATTTGATTTCTGTGTCAAGCCAAATACAAGATTAATATTGATAAATGGTACCAGAGTGAAGAGTCGATCTAATACTTGAAGTAACACACGCAATTCGCAATTCAAGGAATTTTCTCTTAACTACAACAACTGAACAGATGTATGGGAGCATCATTTATATTACCATCTATATCATTCAAAAGTATTGTTATTATGACAACTGACAAGAATATTGGAAATTGTAGATGTCCAAGCCAATAGATTGAAAGATATGGGTCAACAGTTTGAAAAATTCATACTCAAGTTGAATGACCAATCAATACACAAGAATGTCTTGAAAAGAGTCTTAATTGTAATGTTATAAAAATAAGCTTGTTATTAGATTAATACAAGGATTTTCAGCCAGAGAATCATTAGAAAACTGACTTTATCAATTTAATATTTGGGCCAAACATTTATTACTTGTTTTCCTAAATCCTGTAATTTTCACATATATTTGGAGATACATCTCTATCCCCATGGCATAGGACTAACATTAATGCTGACATTCTCAATCCATTCTTTATGTAGATTGGACCTCAGATTGGATAGGCCTATCTTTTATTAAATTCCCATATATACAGACATTTTTGAAAAATGTTTTTTTAAAGTCACATTCTTGTCTTGGGACTGAAAGGTCAAATGTTATTTCACTGATCGACTTGGGACATTTGTTATTTGAATTTAGGTTGAGTTGACTTGGAATTCAGATGACCTCGAAGAAAGGTTCCTTCACATCTGATCAATTTGAAACGGTGCTATCAATAAGGCCTCATTTTTGTCAACAGACAAATGACAAATTTGTGCATCAGGTTTAATGGAAAATATTTGCTTTCATTGTCATAATTACCATTTGCTCAAAAAATGTTTGTTAGAATCTCTTAGTAGGTCAATTACAAACAATTTTTCATCAATTTTAAAATTGAATGAGAAATAAATAAATTATAAAAAATGAAATTGATTTCAATGGGCATGTGGCTCAAAGGCATAGACAACATTACGTTTTTAATAACATTATGTTCATATTTAAGGGTATTGAGAATAGACAGCAACAAGGCATGAGCATGCAAAATGTTACCTACTGTCATTTGTTACATTTGTTAAAGATGCTAAATGTAAAACACCAATCCCCAAACACCAACCATCAAATGTAGTTCACAAAAAGTTGGAATCTATCACAAAATGGCACCACTTTTGGTGACATAAAAATATACTTTACAGATATAGTTCATAACAGTGAAAATATGTATTTCTATATATATATACAGGGTGTCCAATAAATAAGGTGAAATATATTGTAACTTTCTTAATATTGCACCAATCCTGATGAAATTTTCAGGGTTTGTAGCCCTAACCTTTTTACCTTTGTTCTGTGAATTTAAAGCGTCTTCTATTTGATTGGCCAGAGTTGTGGTTGCTATAGCAACCGAAACAACAAAAAGGCGGGGCAAGTTTGTTTACGTCACAACTTTCCAAAACATATTTATTCTTTCTGATAGCTTTATTCATAGTCCCAGGTCTATTACTACCACAAATACAACAGATACAATATAAAAAACAGTCCTAAAGTCCCATTGTTATGAAAATAAGCTATTCAACATAATGTCCATCTCTAGCTATACACTTCTTATGCCTATTCACCCTCTCTCTCTAAACACACTTATGAACCCATTCTCGCCCATTTCTTGAAGTCTTGCTAAGACATGTGATCTGAGTTCATCAGTGCTTCCAAATTTATTTCCTCATAAGTCATGCTTGAGTTCTGCATATAAGTAAAAGTCATTGGGTGCAAGGTCTGGGGAATATGTAGGGTGTGCAAGTAGGGGTAGCCCCATTCCTAATAGTTTCACTAGTGAGCATAGTCTTGTGTGAACTCAGATCAAATGTCTTAGCAAGACTTCAGGAAATGGGCAAGAATTGGTTTGAAAGTGTGTTTAGAGAGTTTGTGGATAGGCATAAGAAGTGTATAGCTATAGATGGACATTATGTTAAATAGCTTATTTTCATAGCAATGGGACTTTAGGGCTGTTTTTATATTGTATTTGTTGTAGTAATAGACCTGGGAGTATGAATAAAGCTATCAGAAAAAATAAATATGTTTTGGAAAGTTGTGACGTAAACAAACTTCCCCCGCCTTTCTGTTGTTTCGGTTGCTATAGCAACCACAACTCTGACCAATCAAATAGAAGATGCTTTAAATTCACAGAATAAAGGTAAAAAGGTTTGGGCTACAAACTCTGAAAATTTCATCAAGATTGGTGCAATATTAAGAAATTTACAATATCTTTCACCTTATTTATTGGACACCCTGTATATGTATATTTGTCCATGAAACATTTTCACAGTCCACAATATCCAGGGCAAACATGTGCTCTATTTCTTTTTCTTCAAAGCAAAAGGATGATTGCATTAATCCACACAAGGCATAATATTACTACACCATAACTTTTATATTGTATTCTATCCATTCACAATAAGCATGTATAAGGTTTCAATGAGGTTTTCTGCAAAAGAGATGAGATTTCTAATCACCATTTGCAAAGAGGCTATTGTCTAAAAATGTCAGTTTCCCACATACAATGTACTTCTATTATCTTTTCATATGTGATGGTAATCAAAACACTGTAACATAAGATTAGACAACATTTAATCGAAAATCAAATATGAAATAAAATACAACAGTTGATCAAACCCACAAGCATATTTGGGCTTTGGTGAAATATGATTAATTTCAAAGTTTCAAGTTTGACCACTTGAAATGCAGAAGGATGTAGGAATTGTTTAAGAAATTGACAATGACATTTTTTGCTATGGCATTAATGGTTGAGAAATAAGGATCAAAACCAACCATAGTTTTCTCCCTAATGACCACTGTGAATAATTGTGTTTTATGGATTGTGGCGACTGCTTTGCGAATGGATGTTGACCCTCCGAATTGCCTATGGACTTCAAGACTGGATTTCGCCTATCCCACATCATTTGAGACTGAATGCTCTGTTAGGAGTACATGTACTAGTATCTACAACTATTTTTGATGTTATGAACATTGCTATCACTTTTTTCTTCAACATGTATTGTAATGACTTCAGTATGAATGAAATGGCCCTTGGTGTTTTGGCCCTGGATTGTGATATCCCTTATAAAAAATTCAACCTTGAAAGTCCGAATTTAAACCGTTGCACAATCATTGTACAATCATTGATTCGATCATTTATGCAACCATGCCAACCGTTACGATGCAACCATTACAATTTTGGTTGTAAACTCATTGAAATGTTTCAATCATATGTAACCATTGTAAACGCTTGACAATTTTGGTTGCATTTCTTGCAACCGTTCCAATCGAATGCAACCCTTTAAAACTATGGCAATTTTATCTCAATACAACATAAAATAATTATCTTGCTCTTTAAAAAATATATTTCAAATGTATGTATTTCATGCATACTGTACATGTCAGAATTTAAATGGTTTGATCAAAAAGATATTTAAAATATTGAAATAGTTAAGTAAACTTGTCTTGTGAATGAAAATATATTGAACCAATTTTTATCTAACTTTGAAGGATGGTGATTGTCTAACTCACATGTATATTATCTAGATAACAGCAATGCTTAGGCATAGCAAATCCCCCTCGCTGTCATGACTATCATTTTTACAAAATCACTTCACTACTTTTTAAGTTATTGCAAAATCATTTGAAAAAAATGTTGATTGGGTCAAGTCTTGGATTTTACACTTCACCTTGCAATCATCGCAATTATAAAGGAAGGAAGATGTGTCTGGAAGGAAGAAATCCTTCAATGGGAAAATAATCTGTTTTGATTTGATATTTTTGATTTGATAGAGAAAATGCAATCAGACATTACAGGATGTGTTTTAAATAATTAAGTCGATAAGCATAACTTAAAAAACTCTGATTACAGTTAGACTCAGTCTATCTAGTTTGATTAGAGTCTGCTTTGAAGGATGTGTCTGAAGAAACTTTATTAATCCATTAATCCATAAACAAAACAAAAATAATTCGGCAAGGCAAAACAAACCTTATTATATCAGTTTGATTAGAGTCTGCTATAAAGGAAGCATCCTATGTAATTTAAATTATTCCATACACAGAACTTGATAAATAATTTGCCAAAGAAAATCTCCCATATTTTCCTCCAGATTTTTCCAAGTTTAGAGTTTTGAAAAATAAGCCCTGTTTTTGGTTTTTATTTTTTAATCATCAACACATATCATTTAAACTGGAAACACTTCAGTACAAATGCTCTGCCCTAGTGAATAAATTAAAACCATGGACTTTCAATCTATTGAATGCCTATGGTAAAACAAACTAAATAAAAATGAAATAAAAAATTCTGAAAATATTATTTGCAGTTTCATATACTTGCTATTTGAGATTTCTCAGCACTTATTGAAGTAATTGAATAAAGAAATAAACCCTCAAAAATCTGAAAACACTTTTTAAATTTGAACTCCCCCCACTGCATGAAATAGATAATTAAAATAAATATATAGTATAACACAAGATGAAAATAGATATAACAGAAACTAGGACTATGAACCCTTTTTCTGGTCAAGCATTTTAATTAGCCGTTCAACCGTTTTAATTAGCTGTTCAACCGTTTTAATTAGCTGTTCAACCGTTTTAATTGGCTGTTCAAGCATTTTGATTTTCTTAAACCCATGAGAATATCAATATGTAGTAGGTATTGTTGTGTTGAGCATTGTTATAAAAAATATTTGCCAAGAAAGAACATGGTAATTAAATCTGTTATGAATAATGTGCTTCACATACATTACATACTTTACATACATGTAATATACAGTCAATATCAAAATAGTCCTCTTGTTTGTATTTTTTAAATTTTAGTGAGTCATACTCTTGATATTTGGTGTTAACTACACATGGATACATTTGAAGACCCATTTTGCTGGGGGGGGGGCTGACTACTGGCCTGTTCATTGTATATAAACTTTTGCGGGGGTCCTGAGCTAAACCCTCCGATATCAATATGTACCCAAACCAATCTATTTGTATATCATGGGTATAGCAATAATCCATCTACCTTGACAAAATTTTACTGAAATTATTAATTCAGATGTTTTCCATTGAATCTGTGAAAATTAAGTCTTTGGTGCCTGAATGCATTATTACTATAAAAACATTTTCACTAAATAAAGCAATCAACTTGTGATTACATGTTTGTATTATTTTGTACACCATACCCTGCTTCTTTTGATCATACATGTATATCAGTCTAATCATGAACAAAAACAATGGTGTCTCATCTTGTGATTTTGTTAAGTTTAAAGGAAATCTTAAGATTTTCCTTGGTCAATTTCTTAACCAAATTGGAATTTTGCTCAATTCTTTTCATAATTAATATTAAAAATACATTATTTTGGCAATATCAGATAACGGGAAATAAACACTAGATATGGTACTTTTAATTGTGTAAATAATGTAAATGACAGAGAACATAAATTATCATATGCCATTGAGTGGAAAACTAGTCTGGTATCGCATTCCTAAATCCGTACTGGAGAAAGAAACATATGAACATGAATTTAGTAATTTACTATAATAAACATGCATGTATGCTTGCAGAAAAATATCCTAATATACTGTTGTTGAATAGAGGTAGATTCAAATCCTTACTTAAAGATAATTTTAATTCAAGTAAAATGATTACTTTTTTGGAACGATACCAATTCAGGATGGTTCAATTCAGGATGGTTGCAGGGCTTGAACTATGTAATCATTGAACAAAACGTATTGCAACCATTTACATTTCAATGTGAAATGGTTGCAGTTTACAATGGTTGCAGATTACAATGATTGTATAGAAATGGTTGCGCAGTCATTGAAAAAGAGTTGACTTTGTTTGGTTGAACGCAATGGTTGCACAATGATTGCTTATCACCGTACAATGGTTTTTCCTTTGATCTTAGTAGTTGAAACAATCAGTATTCAATGATTGATGGAAACGGTTTAAATTCGGACTTTCAAGGTTGAATTTTTTATAAGGGATTGGCTCTCGATTGGAGGGGGAAGGGGGATGTTAGACCTTATTTCTTTTCATGTTAGATCATGGTTTTGGGATATACATACTATGTTTATGTATAGGTATGTATAGGGTCTGTTGATCTTATGACAGGTTTACACTTAGAGTTGCTAGTTGCTAGGTTTCTTTACAGTTTTTGGTCCTTTCCCCTTGGCATTTGTGCTTATATATATATTTACAACACATGGTTTTATACCATGAAGTATCCCTGAAAACCTATAGTAAACTCATTTACCTGTAAATAAAATTACTACATTCATGTGAACTAAAAAAGGTCCTCTTTGGGGAACCATGAACATTTCTAAAATTATTGCAATAAAAATTCTAAAAAAGGTTGCATCATAATTTACCCAGCATGCGCAAAATATTAGAAATATAATCAGAAATATAAAACTCAATTAAAGGTAATTTTTTTCAATAATCATTTATTTCATATATATACTATACATACAATAATAACATTTGACTAGGTTACAAGTAACATTATTGTCAAACTGAAGGTAATCATTACGTATACAAAGACTATAATGTTTTAAACTGGCTCAGGTCATTAACCGAAAGTAAAAAAAGTAAAAAAAAGTTATTATACTTCAGAATAATGCCTCTAAAGGTAACTATTACTTATACAAAGACTAAACTAATGTTACTTGTGATGATTTGAGAAGAAAATCAATGTTAAGTCAAGCTCATATTCGGAATTATCTGAATGACTTGACATTCTATATAAAGATTTATTGATAATAGAACACAATTAAGCTGAGAAAGATCATCTGAGCTTAAATATAGATTCTATAAGTGTCAATTTAGTTAATGAAATATATTATCTTTTATAAGAAGTGGGCTCTTTAGAATAGTGACATAATCAAAGAAAATACAAAGGAATAACTATAAATTCACTCTTAAAATGTTAAAAGAAAAAATGCATACTGACTAATCTGAGTTTGCTATTTTTGAATAATTGGCAATAATTACTATTTACACAACCACACAGACACAGTATCATGTCTGTACGAATTTGAAATAATTTCCAATGAGTGCTTTTCCTCGGGCCATCCATTTGGATTATTGATCCAGATTACTATTTGGTAAATTCGTACGATCCTAGGATTTTGGGGGAATCCCCAAGATTTATCTTATCTTAATTACATTGGAATTCAGATAAAATGTTAGATTAATTCCAAGATTAATCCCACAATGCATCATCATTACCATGTCGAAATTTATCCAGATCGGATCATGGATTGTGCAAATTCATGGCCCCTGGAATCATGACAATAAACTGGGATGCCTCATGATCACGGCCACCATAACATTTAATATAACATGATGACTAAATCTTGTGGTGTGATATAAAGGTTCAAACTCAAGCAAATTGAGAAAAGTGCAATTTTGGATTAAGATAACTTCTGTGCCAATTGCTGTAGACATGAAGATTTTTTGTCTCACTGTATTATATAAATGTCTGCTATATTAGGTAATTGAGAAAATAAATTGGATTTACTATTTTACTTCTGACTTTACCAATGGTTTTAAACCTGTAAGTTTCTTATTAGTACGATGCAAATAGAAGTTTATATTTGAGTTAAGACATGCGTTCCAATAGATGACATTAATCGTGTCTATAAAAAGCTGATTATGGCCATATATTGTAACACTTTACTTGTTTTTAATTGTTTTTTATTTCATTGATGTTTTACGATGACTCTTACAAGGCTATAAATCTATTTTACACATTAATGACATAAATTTTGTTTCAAGGAATCTACTTTTTCTTATTCTAGCCAGAAGTCTTTTGGTGCCTCATTATAATGTATGTGTCAGTTTGTCATGTGTCTCATTTGTATGTATGTGTCAGTGTGTCCTCTTCTTATAAAAACAACACATTAGAGCTTCTAAAATATACAGATATGCTCAACTTAGTCACAGCAATTTGTCAATGTTACATTTATGAGCATCGAATCGGTGTCTCGAAAATATTAGCATTAATCACAAAGATCAATCGCAAACATGGATTGCCTATGTATGTTTGATCAAACCCCAGGAGGTATATTTTTCACTAAACTCATTTTCTGGATGTCACCACATCAGCTAAAACACCATTAAATGATGAGACTTGGTCACTCTAATTACAGCATACCTCTATAATGCAGCAATACTTCAGCCACATCTTGGCAGATTCCATTACGGACAATTTGTCAATGTTAGATTGTAATATGAACTGTATATTCAATGAAATTCTTAATACGACCATCAGTCATGACAAAATTGAGCCTGGTCATTTCAATTATATACCTGATGAAACAAATGCTCAAGGGACAGATATGACAAATACTTTATAATTCTGTCTCCTGACTGAGCACAGAATTTATAAAATACAAACTACAAAATGTACCAAGCTCTCTTTAAGAAGCTAAGTCAAAATTAAGGGTATAGTTTTATCTGGAATGGAATCTACTGTCATATGTTACTTGAATGCTTTTGAGCATGGATGCACACATCGTGGCACTTGAGTTGGATCATACAATGAGCATATAATCTTGTAATTATGTAAGATCTAATGGTCCTGAAAACATCTGATCCAGTTAAATTGATTGGTAATACAAACTTTTATATCAGCAGTAAGTATGTGATATCATTTAAAAGCTTTTCTACGAGGGTTGTTTAAGAAGTTATGCATTTTTTCTAATTTTCTTGGACAATCTACAATCGTTATATAATATAATCATATAATTTGGTATAAACTGCATTGTAAGTCTGCTCCTCAAGCTACAGCCATCCAAACTGATGTTGGAGTTTTAGTGAACTCTAAATTCTATCAACTGTGTAGTATTGCTTTATCTTTTGGATTTCGATGGAATCATTCTGTTTCATTACTTCTACATAATTGAGTTCTTGCGGCTTCTGATAACAATATTAATGTATAGCTACGGTAGAGTAATTGAAATAGATTGTAGTTTCTAATAAACTTAATAAATCTTGCATTTATGGGTGATGCAATTTATCTTTATTTGAAGACAAATTTATTGTTTAAGCATGATTACATTTAGTCTTGTTCTTACAACATTATCTCCCTCATTATCTTTTGATTTAAACCCTGCAGTTCTCCAAGCATCCATGTTAATCCTTCTTTCATAGGAAAATACGGCCAATGTTAAATAACAATAAAACATTTATTCGGGATACTAAATCTTGATTACTATTGTGCCAGTATGTAATTCTAGCAGGTTAAGTTGTTTATTGAAGAAAAAGAACCCAATGTGGCCACTGACCACATTGCAGCATGAGCCATGACACATTATTTTAAAAAGGTTGACGCCCCACCTATTGTCCAAAGGAGTGAATGTTTCATTAGAACATCCTTATAGGTAGAAAAGCCAAAATGTTGTAAAAATATTTAATTTACAAGACTTTGTCAATTCACTTAGTTTACATGGTAAGCAATTTCCAAATCATTCTCTCTGGAGATTCAGAATGATCAGGCAAATGTAGAAACAAAGGAATCGTAGTCTAACAGAATAATTTCTTGATAAAATTATTCTTATAAAGTTCATTATGTTGACAAAGTTATCACAAACCATCATCATTATCATTACTTTTTACTGAAGACATGAACAACTAGATTGGAGAAATTGAACAAGTTCAATTCAAGACTCCATATTTAGATTGTTTATCTCAAAACCATTCTGAGATCTGATATTAATGAAAGGGATGAGATTGTTACAATTTGGTGGCAGCGTTGGGATTTTTTTGAGATTTCAAAAGCCCATAACTTCTAAACCGGAAGTCGGATCTCAATTTTGTTTTCAGATTCGGAATCCTGAGAATTTTTTTTATTAAAACCTTAATTTGAACTTTGATATTAATGAGAAATAAAAAAATATCGGCCTGATTGACATGACATGGGGATATCATCAAATCTTTTTTTCAAAATTTCAAAAGGTCAGAACTCCTGAACCTGAAGTCGGATCACAATTTCGTTTTCAGATTTGAAATCTTGAGGAAATTTCCTATTTAATTAATACCAATTGATAGATTTGGAACATTTTAAAATTCGACTTTTTTTTAAAGTCAAATTTCTCAAAATTGATAATTTTTTTATCAAGACATATATATAGAAAAATGTTTGAAACACTTAGAGAAACCTAGAAAAATATTTATAGCAAGAAATATGGAAAGATAAAAAAGAAAATTGAAAATTTGTGAAATTGGAAAAATTGACCTAAATTTAGACCTTTGACCTAAATAAAAATTTGACCTAATTTCCCAGAAACTACGTCACATAGCCTAACTGACCATGTAATTAGATTTACTCCAAGTCTTCTAGTTACTGAGAAAACGTGCTAATAAGAATAAGAATAACTAGACATGTAAATTGAACAAGTTCAATTTAAGACTCCAGATTTCAAACTTTTTTTAAGCTGAGTCATCCAAAATACTGTAAGCTGACCCATTCAGAATAAGCTGAGTCATCTAGAATATAGACATTTAGACAACTCTTAAGTAGGTTATCTTTGTCTCCATTGGCTTAACATGGGGATATCATAATATCGACTTTTCGAGACTTCAAACAGCTATAACTATCTCACCAGAATTTGGGTCGAAATTTGGTTTGCAGATTCGAATTTCTGAGAAAATTCTACGTTTGTGTCATAACTCATACATTAAATTTTGAGAACTTTTTGTGTTGACCTACTTTCCGGACGCCATTCCTCAAAATCGGTAAGAGTAATCAAAAAAGACAGTTGTTATAAAGGAATAACGACGAATAGTGACAAAGATAATTGACATAACATGGGATATCAAAATACCAATTTTTTAATTTTTCAAAACGCCATTTCTTCCAAACCGGTTGTCGGATTGAAATTTGATTTGCAGATTCGGATTCCTGAGAAAATTCTACCCTTAATTCATAACTCATACGTTAAATTTGGAGAAACTTTCATGTTGACCTACTTTTCGGACACTATATCTCAAAAGTGGGTTAAAATACTTTCTGACGGCAAAAGGCTAACACTATTAGCACACTCTTTGCTACCTGTATACAAAATTTTGAAGCAAATAATTAAAGTGTAGTGTCAGAATCGCAAAAATAAGTTAAAACTATAAATTTGAACTAGATTTTGACCTAGGCATTTTGGTGTCCAAATTGTGAAGCTAGCTAGCTTTTGAGGTCCCTTTCTTTTATAGGCTTTCATTATGTAAAGCTGTACTCAGTCTATATCTCGTATTTTACACTTCAAAAAAATCTTTTTTCCCATTGCCATAACATGGGGCACCAAATTTAGCGATTTTTGAGCTTTCAAAACGACATAACTTCCGAACCGGAAGTCGGATTGAAATTTGAATTGCAGATTTGGATTCCTGAGAAAATTCTACCCTTAATTCATAACTCATACGTTAAATTTGGAGAACTTTTTTGTTTGACCTACTTTTCGGACACCTCAAAAGTGGGTCAAAATACTTTCTGACGGCAAAAGGCTAACACTATTAGCACACTCTTGGCTACATGTATACAAAATTTCCAAGAATATAATTAATCTGTAGTGTCAGAATCGCAAAAATAAGGAAAAACCTTGAATTTGACCTAGATTTTGACCTAGGCATTTTGGTGTCCAAACATTGAAGCTAGATGGCTTTTGAGGTCCCATTCTTTTAAAAGCTTTCATTACATTTAGCTGAACTCGGTCTTTATTTCGTATTTTTCACTTCAAAAAAATCTTTTTTCCCATTGACTTAACATGGGCCTAAAATTTAGCGATTTTTGAGCTTTCAAAACGCCATAACTTCCGCACCGGAAGTCCGATCTGAATTTGGTTTTCAGATTTGGAATCCTGAGAAAATTTCCTATAAGAATAATATCCTAGACATTTGATTCGGAGAACTTTTTTTTGGACCTCGATTTTGGACACTGATATCTCGAAATTGGTTCGAGATATCAAAAATCTAAATCGTTTGGCGTTTTTCTACTTTTTTATGAGGAACACAATGAAAAAAACCCGGATCAAAAATATTGAAGGACGACCGAGATAATGGGAAAAAGTGACAAAGTACTGGATTTGACCTAGTTCTTGACCTTTGACCTAGATAAAAATTTGACCCAATTTCCCAGAAAGCCAGATACATTCCCTAGTCAACCATGTAGGTTGGATTAAGTAAGATGTTATAGTTGGAGAGAAAATCTGTTAGGAGGAAGAAAGAAAGAAAGAAAGAAAAAGAATAATAAGAAAACAGGCAAAAACAATAGACTCCAGATTTCATCTGGAGTCTGATAAGAATACAGGCAAAAGCAATAGACTCCAGATTTTCAATCTGGAGTCTAATAATAAATAAAACATAAAACCAGAAACCTGAATTAATATTAATTATATACAAAATATACTAATGTTAATGAAAGGAATGCAGTAATATAATTTCTACCTAAGCCTTCCCAGCATTGTATCATATTACAGTATGTAATAATAATTTACAAAAGAAAAACATTAAAGGGCCAATAGCTATAATCCTCATCCGTATTAAACCCTTTTTCTGTAACTTTTCAGTTAAGAAAACAGTGAATTTAATATAGTTCTTTAAGTACTTTATTCAATCTGGAACTTGTCACACTCTACAGGTAAGTCATTTTTACAAACACTGGTGTTTTCAGAAAAGATGGCTTAAGTCGATGTTTAGTGATGTATTCTAGTTATGTAAGTTATATATCATAAGAATGAATGTATATTACTTGAATGTACCCTGTAAACAATATCAAATCTGTACAAATGTACATATCAATATCATTGGATTAGGGATATGTCGAATTTCCACATGTTGTGCAAGTATAATGGTAACAGTAAGATCTTTAATCCATGGGCAGTGGTTCTTGCAAAAGTTTATTCATTTTCAAGATGGCGGGCCTTGTTTTGCCAAAGCAAAGATATTCTTTTCAAAGCTATTTTCAACTATGAGTTCAAGGGGGGCCCCACTGGAGAATCACTGATATGTAAATGTATTTCTGTTTTATTTTGCTTCATTTTATCTTTTATTTTTCATTCTATCACTATTTACCATAACATATGATGTCACATATATTACACATACGTTTACTAGTTCAAATATTTTGTGTCTAAGATCTCAAATCATATAAAGAATGAGTTAATAATACTTCGAATTAACAAACAAGTCATCAAAAATGCATTCTGTACCCAGATCCCATGAATTCCTCATAGTATTGGTATATATCCTGTGGAATACCTTATAAGGGAATGTTATGTATCACATGGTTGAGAGTACAATATTGTAGTAGAAACCCCAATAATTGCTAACTTGTTTGTTAAAATTTCATTACGTATTCAGACTATAAATCAAAATTTCCTAATATGCCAACAGAACATAAGGTTTCTCTGATTACAAAAGAGAGGCTGTCAGAGTTAAAAATAAAACAGAAATATTAAGATAAAACACTAACTTTAGAACTAGGATGAAATACTGCTATTTCTGATGTTGTACACTTCATGTATATATAAAATGATAAATATCTATTTAAACCTTTCTTTATTTGAAACGCTATATATTCCCTTAACAGTAATTTAGATGATACACCTTGTACAAGGGTACTTTAATGGCTGTGCCATGTTGGCATTAATAGCCGTTGTATATATACATGATAATATTATAATAGTGAAGGTTTCTGGCATTAATAGCAGTTATATATATATACATGATAATATAATAATAGTGAAGGTTTCTGGGTCTATATAATGGTAGATCAAATTAAATATAATATTTTTGCCATTCCCTATATCTAAATGACCTTCAACTTTTTGATTTTATTAATGATTGTTAATGCTGTATTTATTAATTTAAAAAATCAATTTTTTCTGTAGCTAACATAAAACTTAATTTGATCTCAGCTCAGATATATCTGTATATACAACTTGTGCATATATAATTTATGAAATAAACATTTTGTATTTTCAGAATAAAATAGAGAAGCTGCAACTCATCGGTTTGAAGAAGCACTGATCATACGGCATATGGCATTATTTCTGCTCTATACACATTTAATCAGTGTTTTGGATGTGAATCGGATGTAAGAAAAAATACCCAAAATAATAAATCATATAAGGGAGACTCTCCATTCTGCATGAGAGACAGAAAATTGGATATGAAAACATAATATTACTAGATTAGATCACGAATCTTAAACCTTGTCCATCTATCATTTTATCTATAGTGGATACCATTCTAATCAATCATCAGAATATAAAGAGCGAGGACCAATAGAATAAGCAGGATTTTACTGTCATTTTGAAAGAAACAATTCTCTCAGAGGAAATCAAACGTGAAAGAGTATTATCGAATCACCAAGAGCATTTTAATAAAATAATTCAGCTTTTTCAAAATCATATTAATAAGCCAGACAATTTATCAACACAAATTATGTAAGTATTGGAATTACAATTTGGACCAAATAGAAAGGAAATAATACTGAACGGAAATTAGAGATACTTAAAGAAAACACTGCAGCTGTAAGCAAATAAAGGACTGAAATATCAAATAATTCATAAAATAATATTCATTATCTCTTTATTGATAAAATAAACTTTCTGATTAAATCAGAGAATGGCCAAATGAAATAAAGGGAATTAAAACATCTGACTATTGTATGTATAAACAGACGTCATAAGGATTCTATTACAAAAAATAAGTAGGAATTTTACTTGGATTACATATTTCAATCTCTGCTGAAAGTAAGTTGTAATAAATAGAACAACATAATGCAAGCACTGAACAAATTCATCACGAACTAGCATTAATTGTAGTATAGCAGGGAAGTACAATTCTTTGAAATTCAAATAACCACTAACATATTAGGAAGATTAATCGGTTAAGCGCCATTTGAAATGAATCTATCATTCTGTCATAGAAATATGATCTGACATTACACCATTGCCATTACTTAATAGTTTATAATGATTGGGTGTGTTTTGATACTGAAATAACAAGAATCAGGACTGAAGAATCAATCTCTTACCTGTGGCAGAAACACTGAAGTAGAGCTTGAAGAATATTTGCACATACTAAACATTAATTACCAGAAAATATCAAAGTCAATTACTGACAACTTTACAAGTTGTGTATATCAATATAAAAATGGCAGAGACTGTGAATTACAATGTGTCAGATGGAAACATGTCTGTATTCAATGCGACAAATAACACAGCTACTGAAGAACAACCAGATCAGACCTTTGACATTGTAGTGAATATTGGATTTCTATTTGTTGTATGTCTGTTTGGATTGTTTGGTAACACTGTTGCATTTATAGTGCTTTGGCAAGACAGAAGTCGGTCGCCAATGTTCCACTTATTACGCAGTCTCACTGTATCAGATTCTGTATTTCTGGGCTGTGTTTTCTGCACAGAGGTTCTCACTCGTCTACTCTATATGTGTGAGCCACCACCACGCGCAAACTATAACAACCTGGAAATCGTAAACTCACTGGTGATATGGCCAATGGGTATGATGTCACAATTGAGCACTATATGGCTAACGGTTGCTATATCAATGGAGCGTACAATTGCAGTGTGTTATCCTCTGAAAGCCTATTCTTTATCGAGTTTATCCAAGGCAAGGCTTGCGTCATCTCTCATTGTCATTGGATCTATCCTTTACAACATCCCGCGTTGTTTCGAATATGAAACATTTCGGGAAGATCACTTCATACCCAAAACAAAGTTTGGATCAAATATAGTATACAGGTACTTCTATTCAGCAGCTCTATACTTCGTTGTTTTCTTCTGCCTGCCCCTGATTCTACTGATTATCACCAACACAAAGGTCATCGTCGCCTTCAAGCGCATGCAGAAACAGCAGAAAGAAATGAACGTCATCCAAAAACGAGAAAATCGCCTCACTATGGTAGCACTCTCAGTTGTATGTGTGTTCTTTGCTTGCGGCATGCCAGCTCTGATTGTTAACTTCATCGACTCTACATTTGATGAGCACTCAGTTGTTCCTGATTGGTGGGTAATTTTCCTATCGATTGCAAACTTTCTAGTCGCAGTCAACGCAGCTATAGATTTCGTACTTTATTGTTTCCTCGGGAAAAAATTCAGAAAAATGTTACTTAAATTATTCCATTGCGACCGACCGAAAATTCTTGAAGAATCTGGATTTACGACGGAAATGTCAGAATGCTGACTAGGAGTAGGGATGTGGTTCTGCCCAAACAGGCATCGAGCCCAGGCAAGTCGAAACAGTTATAAAAAATATGACTATGATAAAGATAAAAACATCAAGTATTCTGAGGTTATACAAGCAAGGGTTTCTTCAGTTTAAATACCAATTTTGCCAAAGTTTTCAATTCAATTTAGGTCAAAACTACCTTATTTTATTAAAAATACATACAAGTTACATGTAGAACAGCGTGAAAATGTCTGTATTTTTCAAGAAAATACATCAATACGTTTAGGGGTGGGGTGGCCGCAGGAACAGCTTTTTCAATTGTCTATGAATTGATTTATTTATTGGATGATGAGAATAGAATATAAAACCTATTTGACAAGTTTACTTACTAGTAATAAGATCTGAGTTAACTTGCTAAATTATTCAAAAATGTACCCTTATGTGTAATGCCACATATCAGCACAACATCATCAATCGTAAAATCCATCATAAAACTGGAGCTGCAAAACATGTTATCTTTTTTGCCTTAACTGATCCATGTATGAAACATTGGTAACAAAATCTTTGAAATATTCATCATGTGGTTATAGCTCTATTCTGATGTAAATATGTGATCAGAGCAATAAAGAGCTTTTCAATAACACTGAAGATCGAAGCATAAGAAACTACAAATCAGTAGACATTGTATATTTTTCTTGAATTATAATAGTATGTACATATATTATACATATATTAGTATATAGAGTATAATCTATTGAGCTGTTGTATTTAAATAAAACAAAATCTTGTTTCAGAGATATTGATAATTTGCAGGGAGAGTGCATTGTATTATACTGTATATAATAATAACTAAGCCTAGGTCCGGGCCCATAGCTCACCAAGATGACGACAGTGGCGTACCTTTTTAGAAACAATAAAAAATAAGTACAGTGATTTGTAAGTCAGGCCTATGTAATCAATGTATTTAAAGCAGATGACATATTGAGTTGTCTCTCTTTAGTTATGCATAGTTGTGTTGCTATTCTAAACTCCGTACAATCAACCTAGAGTGATGGCATTCTACTGAAGTCCATGGAGAAGTAAGTGTAGTGAAGCTCATAGAAATTGATGTTGATGCAATTTGAAAATCTATTCTATATAAATATTCAATTTTTTGTGGTATTAAACAAATCCTTTATAAAATTATATAACCATTAATTATCTTAACTTTACTGATTTCTTTAGCTACAATAATATTTACATGTATATTGTATATTTAATCTGAAACATAAGATCAAATCCTATGTTAAGGGCTGGTGTGAAAAAGTCACTCCACCCTGGTGGGAATTGAACCCACAACCTCCAGATTACGTGTACATTGTAGATGTATATGACAATGAAGACATCTAATGGTTTACAAGAAGTCCAAGGTTAAATGTAAGTGTCACATGTACTAAATAAAAATGTAATTTTAATGTATATTAACAAATTAAATGTTATATCTATGAACCATGTTTTTGATTTTTTATCAAGACAATAACAAAAACACTGTATCAGAATTATAAAACTCAATGGAACAAAGATATATTAAATTACCCTGTCTTGAGAACTTATGTTAAATTCAAAAATGTCTTTGAAAGAGAGAGTTATTTAAATATCCAAAATAAAAATTACAGGCAAGCAATTTGTAGATTTAGGCTTAGTTCCCACAAGTTACATATAGAACTTGGTCGTCATTTAAAGCCAAAGCCAAAACCTGTAGATGAACGTTTATGTAATATTTGTGGTATTTTAGAAGATGAACAACACTTCATCATGATTTGTAAGAAAAACACTACAGAAAGAAAAATTTTGTTTGACACCCTTACACGATTTAATTTTGTAGGCAGTCCTGACATTATTTTTAAAAAACTAATGTCTCACAAAAATTCTTATGTAATTTTACATTTAGCAAAGTTCATCTATCATTCACTCAAAAAATTGGATTAATGTGTCAACGATGCATCACACTGATATTTAAATTTCTGTCAAGTTATATTTGTATTCTACAATTATCTTGTATTCTGTATTTTACATTTGATGATGTAATTAGAATTGTATTTGACAACAACTTTATTTTTGTATTCAATAGTTAGTTTAGTCTTAGGTCAGTTTTGTAGATTGTAGTTTTTAGTGACTAATATGTCATTGTAATGACATCAGAGAGTCAATAAAAGATATATATATATAAAAGTAAAAAGTGATTTAAATGGCACAAGTGAGATAAAGTATATGAAACAGCACAACTATATGTAGATATATGATACATCATTTGCCTGTTTGTGTGTATAGATTGTATATTCAAATCAGGGTTTGGGTTGACATGTCAAATCTGTTATATAAATTAATCAAGAGATATTGAGATGCCTCACTTATAAGTAATGCCTAAAGTATTAGATCAAGATGTTCCAACAGATTTTATTTGAATCAATATGCTTACAACTTTTATGATTATCACAAAAAGTTGTTGCTAATATATGACATGAAATGTGATACCAAAAGTTTAAATTGTAGATTGCAGCAGTCTACTTTTCATTCTGTGCATTATTTAATTAGGGCCATCGATCAAACATCAACCAGGTGGGCAATATTGACCATCTTTCAGTTTTCTTAGTTTGATATATACAGTAAAACCTGTCTAGGTGGAATGCCTTTGGTACCTTTAAAAAGTGTTCTACTTGGGGGGGGGGGTGTTCCACTTATAAAGGTTCATTTAACACAAAGTCAGTTGGTCTTGGGACTGTGTTCTACTTGGGAGGTGTTCTACTTATAGAGGTTCATTTAATGTGAAGAAAGTCAGGCTTACGACTCTGAAAAGTAGTGTTCCACTTGGGAGGTGTTCCACTTAAAGAGGTTAATTTATCATGAAGTCAGTTGGGCTTGGGAAAAGTGTTCTACTTGGGAGGTGTTCCATTTAACACGAAGTCAGTTAGCCTTGGGACTCTACTAACAGTGCTCTACTTGGGAGGTGTTTAACATGAAGTCAGTTAATTAGTCTTGGGACTCTACTAACAGTGCTCTACTTGGGAGGTGTTTAACATGAAGTCAGTTAATTAGTCTTGGGACTCTACTAACAGTGCTCTACTTGGGAGGTGTTTAACATGAAGTCAGTTAATTAGTCTTGGGACTCTACTAACAGTGCTCTACTTGGGAGGTGTTTAACATGAAGTCAGTTAATTAGTCTTGGGACTCTACTAACAGTGCTCTACTTGGGAGGTGTTTAACATGAAGTCAGTTAATTAGTCTTGGGACTCTACTAATAGTGCTCTACTTGGGAGGTGTTTAACATGAAGTCAGTTAATCTTGGGACTCTACTAACAGTGCTCTACTTGGGAGGTGTTTAACATGAAGTCAGTTAATCTTGGGACTCTACTAACAGTGCTCTACTTGGGAGGTGTTTAACATGAAGTCAGTTAATCTTGGGACTCTACTAACAGTGCTCTACTTGGGAGGTGTTCCACTTCTATAGTGTTTCACTTTACATGTTTCACTGTACTTGTTCTTCCAGTGATCAATATTCTTTGTCAAGGTCAGCTGTCAAATACTGACCTTCATTAATGAAAGTAATTAAGAAACAAAGAAAACAGGAGGAAAATCAATATCACCCACCTTGGGATATTTGATGGACTGTCCTTGGGACTTAATGATTTTAATTAAAAACTTATGTAATAATTGTAAAAAGCAAAGTAATTACACACTCGAATAAGCTGATATAATTTTAAAAACTATTGGATGCTATTTAATGATTCCTCAATTTTCCCAGATGGTATATAAGTGTATTCAGATCAGGTTGTAAATGTGTAGTAATATAAAACAATCATAATTGAGTTGTGATATACTATTGGAAATACTTGTCCGTCCGATATATAAATCAGAAACAAGTAAATCTCTTTTTAAAATACAACTATTACAAATATTGGGGTAGGATATAGTCATGGAGTCAAGGTAATAAAACCCAGAAATAATAATATTTAATACGATATAATAATAATCTTCTACTGCCCCTTGTCTTTTTGCCCTTTAAAATGTTATTTATTGTATAAATGTATTAGCTGTTTTATTTAATACATTTATACACTAAATAACATCTGAGTCACATTTTTAATAGTTTTATTATTTCATTTATGTTCCCGATATTCTTCCCTTTTAATGATTTATTGAAACTTGCTATTTATTTAAAACAAATGTAAATATATAAAATACAAGATATAGATTGATAAGACCTTTCTAGAATTAGCCACAAGAAGTTAAGATAGGCTTCAACCTCTTCTGCACAGTTTTATGGTTCCTTTACACACTATTTCAGTAAATCTATTTACACCAATAATTTGAAAAATCGTTTTCCTAAATATTGTAGAAAATGATAGTGCTATCAATTGAATATCAAATGAGTACACACTGACATTTTCTGTGAATCAATTATTCTGTTCTGTCAACATTTATGGAGAGATAAATCATGCAATTTTCAGAAAAAATACAATTGGTTGCATTTCGCACTATCCTTGAATTTACAGCCACTGCATTTTACAGAATTATGATCCCCTTGGTGCATGTGATATACGTTTCTGTGAGTATTCTATTTATAAGTGCTAGCCTTTGTGATATAATTATTTAACCTTATATGATAATTTGTGTTAAAGTGGTCAATGGTCAACAAGATGTGTTCTTAAAATAAAAAAGGAATTTTCGAGGGTCAAAATTTGTGATTTTAGGAGTCAAATTCACCTGACTTCTGACCTGTACAAATACCTCTAAACTCAATATCCCCTATACTTGGCATCCATAAAATTGCTTCGAGCATCTCATAAACTTAGCCATGCATGTAAAATATTTTAGTATTTCACACCAATATATTCATAGCTTGTTTTTCCAAATCTCAGTATAAATATCATTATAGAATATAGAAATATGTGAAATATATCATAAACAAAATAGTTATAGATGTAGAAATGTAAAGAAGATAAGATTGTATATGATGAAAATAAATGTAATCTGTATTAATGAATATAAAAGTTATGTTTAATATCAGATGAAAGAACCATATGAACAAGACATGAATATATATAAACACAAGTGCCAAAAATAGGAAAGATCAGAAAGCATTACAAACACAGCAAGAATTACATGAAGCCTCATATTCCATGTTTTTTCATATTCCATCAATGTGCCTTCATGTATTTTCAATGAAATAACATATAACTTTTTTATAAAATTTTTATTTTGATAATCAATTTTACCTTTTATTGGTGAAGTTTCAGAATCTTCTGTTTGTGTTTATGGAAAATTGATATTTTGATTTACCTACCAAGCATAAGTACAAGGTTTGGTCTTATGAAATGTCCTATTTATAAATAAAACAAAATGTTTTGGACCAATACAAGGATTTATATTTGTTCATGCATCCCTCCAGTTACCCACCCAACCTCTCAAGATTTACAGATTGTACACTTTTCTACGCATTTTTTTATCTTCATGAAGACAATTTGAATAAATTGGAATATACCTAACTCCCCCAAAATAGACTGATCCAGTGGACTGACGTCTGGAGTCGCCATATTGTATTTATACGGGAAGTTTACATTGTTGGACTTTTGGTGACCTTTTCATAACCTTGACTTATTCCTTGAATATATGACTCCATGGAATCAACAGACAGTGATATAATCACTTTCGGTGATCGTGAATACCTGTGACAGTTTAACAAGATGATATTTCAATAGCTCTCTGGGCTTTGTAGGATTTGACTAGTGAAAGATATACAGGTCTTCACCTCAAGAGAGTGAAATATCTATATAATATTAACCCTTAAGATGACCTTGACCTCATGTGGATATTCACATTAATTATTTTGAGTAGAACATGTTAAAAGCTTACCCTTTGCATTCATTCGACTTCACTTCTTAAAAGAGACCTTCGTCTTCACTCTTTCAGTTAACAATAAATCTCTGATCTCAGCGAACCAATCAGAGTTCGTCGTCGAAATACAGATGACTTTCAAAATGGTCATTTCCTCTGACATCACCGCATAGTTAATGAGCACATATTTAGCATGTGTTCCTTTCACTTCGCTGACTGGTCAAGAACAAGAAAAAGTCAGCGTGGTAGATTTGAAATGATTTATTACCTGGACTGTCACAGGCACCAATCTTTGGGGCGGGGTTGCCAAACTGTTAAATAGTCTATACTAGGCAGAGTGTAGTTTATAACTAGATTCTGTGCACAGGGTATTGAAAGCTATACTCTGTAGGTAAGGAATTACATTATGGGATTTTAAGATGATAGTATGAGGAATGATATGACACTAACTAAAGACCATAAAAATGAAGGAATGATATGACACTAACTAAGACCATGATAATTGCTCTCTATCTCTTATTCCATCTTTAATGATGGATGGCTTTTATTATTTAATCTGTTGGGAAATTCTACCAATTTACAAAACAAATCCAAAAGATGAAGAGATGAGGGAATTGTCAATGTTCAAGGCAATTAAAACAGAAATTTTTGAAGATCAATAATACGATGACATCTGCTAATTAACCATGGGAGTTTACACCAGATAAATATCACAGCTCAAGAATTGATTCATTTATAGTAATAATTGTACAAGTTCAAATATAGGAAGGATTGTAACTAGAAATTGGCAACTCCACGGAATAGGAATCCCAACAAACAAAAATATCTATGAATCTGTACATGTCCAATATAATATTTGAGCCAGGCCACAGGAAAAGGGGTCTTATCACAGATTTTTCAATATTTTGATTTTTTGTTTATCTTAAGAAGCACAAAGAGACCTTTCAAATGAGCCATGGCTTATGTCTCAACAATTTTTCCTTGCATATATAGACCAAAAAGTCGGATTTGAATTTAGCACATTTTCCTCTTAATCTTGGGCACATTTTTGGCTCTGTAGCACAATTTTAATTTTTGTGATAAGACCGGTTTTCCTATGGCCAGACTCATTTACTGTATACTCTACCCTTGATTTGTAAAGAAGACGGACATGTAATCAAATATAACAAAAAATTCCCTCCATCTTCAAAGTGGCAGCCATTTTTTACCAATACACATCTTTCCACCAAATTTGGAAATTCTGTCAATTAGTATTTGAGCTATTTTCCGGATTGATGGATGGATGAAGGACTTCAGTATATCCCTACTGGACTCAATTTGTTGGGATAATTAGGATTGTTATCATGATGGAAAACCATGATCTATTTTACATAGTACTTAAGAATCAATCATTTTTCTGTACAAAACATTTTATGTACGTAGATAATAATGTTATGTCCAATTTTAATATCATTGCCATAAATGGCAAAGTGGCAAAAATTTAGATTTACACATACATATACATATTACGAAAGTTACTCTTAACTTGTGAATGTTTTGCTAAAACTGTTCCTATTATTGTTAACCAGTAAAGCAAGCTTCCAATAAAATCTCAATTACATTGATGGAATGCAGCTTGAAAAGTATACAAATTTAGACTAGACAACAGCAACACTAAGGCGTAGCAAATCCCATTAAACAGCCATGGCTGCCTTTTCTTAAATTGTTCGCTTACTGGCCAAAGAGTAATACGAAAGTGTAACATGGTTCTAAAAATTCAAATATTAAATTTCAACAAAATGTCTCCACTACTTTTCAAAAAATTAAAGCAACAACCTAAAAAAGGACATATAAAAATGGTCGACATTTTCTCAGCCAAATTGTCCACTCATAAATGACATACTAATTGAAACCATTTCAATTGCATAATGGTTTAGACAAACAAACAGTTGGACGGACGAACAGACAGACAAGAGAATGATAACAATATCTCACCCATATTATCTCATAGGTGATAAAAAAGATAGGCAGATACATGTTGGCAGAAAATTACTTTGGTCTAAAGGGAGACCTGGATAGATTTACACCAGTGATCCTTGTCATTGCAAATTATTCAAACCATTAGATGTTTATTTATAGGTTTCCCTTATTAGTCAAGGTTTCATTATAAACAGACCCAGAAATAAATGGGAGTCAACAGTCTCTTAATTCAGTAAAAGTCATTCATAAATCGCACGGCAATCAAGCGTGTCTTATCGTCAGATACCAAAGACAACATTGCTGTAGAAAGTGTGTGAAAACAGATTACTTAAACCAGCAGACTGTGCATCTAAAACAGAACAATAGTACAATAACGTCATTTCGAAGGGCAATATAGTGAAATATTTGACTGAGGGTCAAAGGCCCAAGGTCCAATATTTCACTTTATCGTTTGATCTGAAAAATCAAGACATTAAATCAACAATCAAGACATTAACTCAACAATCAAAATATTAAATCAACAATCAAGACATTAATCCAACAATAACTTTATTCATCTGAATAGATGTCAATGCTGATGAACTAAACATTCTTATTAACAGCGATATTAAAGAGGGCATGGCAAATCAGATTGTTTACAATGTGGAGGAGATATTGACAAGATGATTTAAAAGATGGCATATAGGAGTGTCTGTTAGAAATGTAAATTATTTGTTAGGAGCAAAGTGCAAACATTTCTTTTGATCCAAAATGTTTTTTTGCATCTGTCTTGTTCCTCATTAATCAAATTTTGAGGATACAATTTCGATTTTTGATATCCATTAAACCATTTTCCATAACTTCAAATTTTTGCTTGAGGAGCATAAAGTCTATTTGGGTCCACAGTGTTGATGAAAAAGATGTCAGATCAGACAGTGTTTATATCAACAATTGAATCAGACACGGAGAAATCAATCTGAGAAATGTAGGGTCCTGCTGCAATATGCATGTTAAATAACAAAATTTTCCAGTAATGACTTTGAACAGAAATCAAATACAGGAATAACCTCACTAAGTCCAGGAACGACCTTGAATAGAGAACGAATACAGGAATAACCTTAGTAAGTCCAAGAACGACCTTGAATAGAGACCAAATCAAGGAATAACCTTACTTAGTCCAGGAATGACCTTGAACAGAAATCAAATACAGGAATAACCTCACTAAGTCCAGGAACGACCTTGAATAGAGAACGAATACAGGAATAACCTTAGTAAGTCCAAGAACGACCTTGAATAGAGACCAAATCAAGGAATAACCTTACTTAGTCCAGGAATGACCTTGAACAGAAATCAAATACAGGAATAACCTTAATAAGTCCAAGAATGACCTTGAATAGAGACCAAATTAAGGAATAACCTTACTTAGTCCAGGAATGACCTTGAACAGAAATCAAATACAGGAATAACCTTAATAAGTCCAAGAATGACCTTGAATAGAGACCAAATCAAGGAATAACCTTACTTAGTCCAGAAATGACCTTGAACAGAAATCAAATACAGGAATAACCTTAATAAGTCCAAGAATGACCTTGAATAGAGACCAAATTAAGGAATAACCTTACTTAGTCCAGGAATGACCTTTAACAGAAATCAAATCCAGGATTAACCTTTTGTAAGTCCAAGAATGACCTTGAATAGAGACCAAATTCAGGAATAACCTTACTTAGTCCAGGAACGACCTTGAACAGAGACCTAACCACAAAGCAATGATGAGTGACTCTTGGTGATATATTAACAATCAGCAATGATTAGTGAGCAAAGGCCTCCAGCAGGTAATCAATCATTCTGAACTTCAAAGAACAAATAGATATTCTACCGTTCTGGAACAACTCTGTATTTTCTCTTATAGAATATGCAATGATCAGTTGACATAATCTTAAGTCAAACTATTCAATTGAATTAACTGTTATTGAGCCCAATCTATAAGGAACACCTGAAGACTGGGAACCACAAACCGTAATACTATGGCAGGTGGCAATATTAAGATCCAACAATCTTCTGCATTATCCAGACAGAGACAAAGGTAGAAAAAAATTCATATTTAAAAGCGGTAATATACTGCTAAGCATGGGGACAAATTGTTCCTTGGGATGTGCAACATAAAGGACCAGGAATGGTATGGCATATGATTATAAGACAGTCATATGGGATATGTTGTTCTTTATTCAACACTGTCCTTCCTTTCAGAATTTACTGAAATAGTGCAGAATATACTTTTTATATGGTAAAAAATGAGTAAATGGATGTATCCTCTTTTGAGAAGGACATTCCTTCATATTTTCAGATGTATTGATAGTTTTAAAGTGATGACCAATCATATCAAGCCAGCAACGGGCTATCGTATGGAATGACAACTTAATGATTATATATGGTCAGAATATAGCCGTAAATCATTTTCAATGCCATACCAGATCTTTAATAATAATCAAACTGAAAATATGCTTTTAATAGATTTCCAGTTTTTATCACAAAGAACCAATTTCATTATGTTTCTCCTAAATAACAATGTTAGTGATATACATAAAATACCAGGGAAGGAAATCCAAGAAACCTCCATTTATTTCACTACCCTATAGCTATTTATACCATTAAAACAGCTGTGTCATCATTTTTCACAAAAAAAGTGATTAATTTCCTTAGAGATAATATGGTTTTATTATTGCACAATAAAAGATCAAAACAATAACAACATCAATACATTTTACATTTACACAAATGAAATCAACTTTAACCGATCATGTTCCTTTTTGATTAGGAAATCTAATATGAAATATGAATGTGGGATTTCTGTGAACACAGGATATGAGACTGAATTCAGAATCTATAGACATTTATTAGTCGCCTTCATGTAAATGTGGTTAAACAATACAATAGAAAAACGATCTTCAGAGCATCGGTAGCAGCACTATTTTCAATAACTTGGTGCTGGCATGATCAGAACTGGCTTCCAACAAATTTCATGTTGAAGAATGATTGATTGGGCAATTGCATGGGGTGGTTTATTTTGTCTGAGATTTAATTAGACGCTTTTAAGTAAAAAAATAAAATGGTGATACTTCTTGGTAAAATGTCATGCCCTTGTTCCTTGTCAAAATTAGACATTCATCAACAAGCATGTTGTTGTTACAGGTTGATCTCTCTGTCAATGAGGATTCCCAAAAAGAGTCAATATCGTCAATCTATTCCACAGAATATAAACATAGAATCTAGTATGCTTCATTCTGTTTTCAGTTCTAGATAGTAAATATGGAAATAACAACGCAGTATTTTTAACGTATATGCTAATGCATGGATTAATTGACGTTAAAGACTTGAATACGCTTCATAAACTCTCATAATTGAATTTGTTTATAAATGATCTCCGTTGATATCAGTGAGTATGACAACTGTCCAATAGGAATTACTTCGATATAGAAGGTCTTATTTTCTATTGTCATGAACTGATTAGCAATATCGCATCCGTAAGGTTACTCACTCTACTTTCGCAAAATATGTCAATATAATATCACGTTCAGAGATATATGTCTAATGGCAAAGGACAATGTGCAATTAAGGTGTAGCTATAGTATCCAGCACGAATGTCATCTTGTAGAATCTCTCATTGAACAACTAAGCAATCTATCATTTCCTATCCATTGGTACTTTTTCATCCAAGTGTCTAGTATTTTCCTTAAAATACACAGTACTGACTCCTGACTGACTTATTTCTAAATCCTATTGGTGCTAACTAAGGAAAAATTGTTTTGAAAAAAAGTGATTTTGAAAAACTATTTTCCAAAAGAAAACATGTCGTAAAACATAATCTGATCGAACGTGAGTATTCACTTGAAAATGTTTCAACATGCAGAGATGTAATGTGATAGTAATCTATTTTATTTTTTTATTTTCATTTATTTATTCATTTTTTTTAAATATATTTTATGAGGTATCTAACAAACATCCTGAACATGTTGTACAGGGTGGTCAAAAAAACGGCAACCTTAGTTTTTCCTAATATCTTTGTCATTCTAAGGAACAACTCCCTGATATTTTACACATTTGTACATCATTCAATTTCCTACCAACCTACCATATTTCATGACCATCGGACTGATAGTCACAATATTACTGCATTTTAAGCAACATACCCCAGATGGCCACTTTCGGGCTGTCTGAGCTGGTCTGTTATCCAAATGAACTCCATTTCCAACTTGATGCACTGGTAAACTGTAACAATTATGTATTCTTGGGGAGCCAAGCACTTTATGAAGTAGTGGAGAGGCACCTTCACACAGACAGATGCACAGTTTAGTGTGTTCTCAGAAGATATGGTCCTTTACCTTTGATGATGCTAACAGATATGCAATGACCGTCAACATCAAACTCTATTTTGTGATTCCCATGGAGTTCTTGGGGACTTTAGGTGAACCCAGGGGGGTTGAAAGGCAGCAACAGTGGTTCCAACAAGACAGAACCATACCCCATACACCAAATGATGCACAATTATGGCTTTGGGACCACTTCAATGACCACATTATCAGCAGTACAACAGACAATGAATGGGCACCCCATAGCCCAGATATGGCCCCATTTAATCTTTACCAGTGGGCATACCCCAAAGATAGAGTGTAGGGTAATAACACCAGAAAGACATTTGACCTCACAATAAAGATCACATGTGTCATTCAGGCCATACTTGCTGAGGAATGCTGTTATGTCATTGACAGGTTTGGAAAACATGTGCAGGTTTGCCTACAGCACTATATTGGAAAACTGGGGCACCTTGTTTAAAGTGCTGTAACATTGCGACTATCAGTCCAATGTTCATGAATTAAAACAGTCTAGTAGGAAATTGAATGATGTACATGTGTGCCAAATATCAGGGCAAAATTTCCAAAAATGACAAAGATATGGGGAAAAATTAGGGTTGCCGTTTTTTTTTACCACCCTTGTAATTGGTGTAAGTTCAATACCATGCAAATAAGCTATTAAAGCAACAGGGTCCAAGATAGTCTATTGATATTATAAATGATAACCCACAGCAAACACATTAAATCAATATTTGTATGTATTGGGTCAAAAGTTGGTCCTCGACCGTCAGTTTCAAACTACAGGCTTCGACAGCATTAGGCAATAAATCTACTCAAATGCTGATTGGGTAATCATTTCAGCTGACAGGTCGCTATTTGAAATATAACAAATACACACGAAGCATTTCAAGCAGTAAAAGACAACATTTTTTATCTTAAATGCTCAAATAATCAGTCAGTAGCAGTGAAAAACCTAAATGTCAATCTGAAAGACATTGTCTACAAATGTAGAGCTAGAGAGGTAGAAATGGAAAATCATTGGTCCATTTGACTGGATTAACACGTGCAATAATTGCCACCTAGCAGTTATAACTCCACACTTTAAATAGCCAATATGATAACAAGAGGTGTATTATACATTTAAATTTGATAATTAAGAAAAAATTCAATGAATACTGTAGTTTAGTCAACATTAAAGCGGCTGATTAGACGAATTACTTCAAGTAAACAATTCGGTTCTACTTGCCTAATGGATTCTAGCTACTTAAAGCTCCAAAGTGCAGTTTTCATTTTGACACAAATTAGACAACACTGATCGGACTGACCAAACAACCTTAATTCATTCTCCCTAAGTAAATGAGAGAAGTGACGCATCATTTTTATATTGGATTTTGCATCCACGAATTCAACTGCTGGCTGTTGGCTAACAGTTTGATTGTTATTGTTATTCTATCAGGCCCGGGGAGGGGACGATGGGTTCGAGCTAACCCTCCTCAGCCAAAAAATGTCAAAATCATGCAGTTTTCACCATTCTGAGCACTTTTTAAGTGATTTGGGCCATTTTTCTACCAAAATTATCACAAGTGAGCTCCCCTGGAATTTTTCAAAAAGTGACTCCCCTTGGCTAATCCTGGCTTAGGGCCTGTCTGTGGTAAATTCATTTTTAAATTAAATATGAATATAAATAGAAGCAGGTACTATTCATATCTAAAATGAGTTGAATGGCCATTTCATTTTGAATACGAATATGACTAGTAGCAGGCACTATTCATATTTCAAAGTGTCACCATAAAACAGCAATCAAACTGTTGGCCAACAGCCAGCAGTTGAATTTGTGACATCTACCTTAGTTTCATTTCAAAGAGGACTCAATCATCTACTTGAGATATAGAATCAGTTGCAGGTACTATTCATATCTAAAATGAGTTGTATGGCCAATTCATTTTAAATATGAATATGAATAGTAGCAGGTACTATTCATATAAAAAATGAGTTGTATGGCCAATTCATTTTGATTATGAATATGAATAGTAGCAGGCACTATTCATATTTAAAAGTGTTAACCATAAAATAAGTATTGACCAGGGTGTTTCTTTATGAACCAATTTTGGAAATGTACTAGTCAACATATCCAGAAGAATTTAAATGAAGTCCTTTGAAGAAGGATGGCCAACTGGTTTGTCTGATCAGCAGGGTGTTCCTCTAATGTATTTACTGGGCAGTCGTAATGTCTAGTTTTAGCTAATTTACACCAATTATACATGATCATTTTAAACTGAACAACCAATCAGAATTCAGGTTCAGTTAGTTAAAGACATCCTTTTGAATGCTTAATATTTTCTGTAATTTGCAAGAAATCATTGAATAACATTTTAATTCTATAATTCTGGACATATAGTACGATGAAATAAAAATAGTTTTCAACTAAAACTTATTTGGATGTTACTGTGTCAAACTGATTATGTCAGAGTGTTTTAAAGATTCTATTTGACAGGGCATAATAAAAATGATATCTCATGGGCTAATCTAAAATAAATTACATCATCATCAATTAAAGGCACATACCATTCAATTTTTTCATTTCTTGCATCATCTTTCAAATCGCAATGCCTTAAAACATGATTAAGTCCAATATCCAAGGTCTTATTTCTAAAGGTTTCAAATATTTTTCACATTCTGCAATGCACCCATAGGAAACTATTTTGGCAAACAGCTAATATCTTTAACAGAAATACTATAAGTACTATTAGTGGGAACAATAGGCAATGTTAGGGTGGACTATTTCTTTAAGTCACCCTAGCTTGAGTAAGTGATTTGGACTGCAGTATATTATCAACTGCATGCAGTAAACTAGCAGTTACCGCAGGAATATTACTTACATTTAACAGAATTAACATACATATTGAATACAGAATACATCTATAGCTGTCAACACACAAAACCTAACATATATTTATACTTGATGTCATTTGATTTTCATTTAGGATCTTTGCAGACTTCAGGAAAGTACTAGTTTATGAAGGTAAGAATATATTTTGTCTATTAGACTATTACATTACATTTTTTCGTTTAGCCAAGAAGTTAAAAATCAAAATCTGCACTTCTATTCTTTAAATATTAACTTTGTACAGAAAGTCCATACCTTCTAATTGGAATGGAATTTGAGGAGAAATATATAAATTGGTTCTAGTGGAAATAAATGATATGATATATATTCTATATCATGAACTATCACATTGAATCACTGTGCGTGGTCAGTATTAACTTCACCATTTTACAATTTTTAAATATAAACATAAAATACAAATAATTTCACAGAATGGTAGATATCATAGTGTTTTTAATAACACACAATATTAAGTAATTCATAACATTGAAAGAATTATTTATAAGGAATAGATAGAATTATTACATCACTGTCAACCATGCAATTGTATTATTAATAAAATCTGGGGAGACAAAATGTCTATAGGACAGTTAAATAGAACCAGCATAATATGGATATTAACAAATATTTTTATGCAGATACTTATAACCTGTGAATAATAAACTACTTTACAATCTTCTCTTGAAAACATCATGTAAAGTAACTGAAATGGTGTGATAAGATGATAAAATTTGGAAAAAAACTTTTTAACATGCAAAATAAAACAAAATGAGGTCAATAGTACAATAATGTCATTTCTAAGGGCAATATAGTGAAATATTGGACCGAGGGCCGAATGTCCAAAATTTCACTATATTGCTCGCAGAAATGACGTTATTAGTATTATTACCACCGTTAACGACCAGGGCTAAAATAGCAAGAAAATCTTACGCATTGAACGATATCTAATTTCCTGGGGAAAATTGCCGGTCCAGAATATATTCTAGACCGGTCCATATGGACCACCACCATGACGTCACACATTTCTCAGGTCGATATAGTAAAATGAACGCCTTCTAAGCTAGCACTAAAACCCCTAGAACTGGCCCGGCAAGGTGGGAATAATGCATATTATTAAAAATTACTTACCTAAATAATATAAGTAGTTGTATGATCAGAACATCATCACAAAAGAGCCAGATATGAAAATAAATCAAAATACAAGTACATATTAATATATGTTGGAATTCATACATAATAATGACAAAATCACTATATTGGTTTTGTAGTAAAGGAGAAAATCTGAAACAACACATTTTAAAATGGAGGAAATTTTGTAGAAGGGTTGCCGGAAAGAATTTTGTATGTAGTAAAAAAATTCTAACACTAAAACATTGTCAAAATTTGAACCATTTGAGTAATTGTTTTAGCTTTGAGTAATATATAGATATAGATAGAGGCATCTATAGATCAGTCTCTCATGAACATTGTTCCAAAGGATGACATAGGCATATAACATCAGAGCTTACTTATACAAGGCTTCAACCTCAATGACATGATTTCCTAAATTGCCTGATCTCGTAAAACTCTCATCACCTGCTAGTAAAATCATGTCAATTTCCTACTATATCAAGACTTGAAACTTCAACATAAATGTAATAATATAAGGGGTTAAGTCCAATATGACAGTGACTGAAATATGGACTGCATCAAGCCCCTTTATTAACATCAAACCTTCTGATTATTCACTGAACAATCTGTCAAGGGAAACAAATGATAAGGAAATGAGAGATCTTTAAATATGTTTATCATGTAAGACTTATCGTGCTGCATCATGATTTCTTTTCCTAGTGCCAAAGTCACATTTGCTCCGGTTTTCAGTAAGGACTCCAGGCCAATGAATATTTTGTTCAAAATCACATTCAATTTTCAGTAAAATACTCATCGGCTGGGCACTGGTGTTGAAGATTGGAGCAAATGTGATCATGGCATTAGGTTTAGATATTAGATTTATTTTATTCTACGTTTTTTTATTCCTCAGTCAATGGAAATTGGAAAAGTGAACAGTCTACAAGAGAATTACAAAAAATATTCTGAGGAAGATTCTTCTCACATCACTCATCTTATATTACATGGGCATTTCATGGTTTACCTTTTATATATAGATCTTAAATTTGAAGTTGACCATAAAATGACGTTAAATCAATAAGTTGCACTGCTTCCAAAATCTGGTTTTGGTAATTCAATTCAGTGCAAAAAGAGAGATTTATTTTGTTAAAAGATTAACAGATAGTCTAAGAATACACAAGTAACACTGAGCAATTCCATGTGATTAAATATCTGACAGATAGCATAAACTGCTTAATCAGGTAGGCCAATTGCAATCATTCACTTTCCTATCTTCAACCAATGACTTAACAAACTATAGGCTTCAACCTTCATTCAGAGAAAAGAAACAAGATATTTCCCTGATAAAGAATCAACACCTTTTTGCAATATCAAAAGTGTAACAATTTGTTATTAAAGCTGAAATCAACCACCAAACACCAAATAAGAGTCACAAAAATGGTGGCTATAATAATATGTCACCCAAATTCATTGGTTGCTTTTTATCATATCTTTTATTGACAATTTATATCAGTTACATGATACATTAGTCACTAAAACACTACAAACTACTACTACAACTATTCTAACTACAAATAATAATTATTATACAGTGTGATGCACACTATTAAACACGGACACTTAAATTTTGAATCCATGATATATAAATTTTCAAATGTGTAATTGAACAGTTAAGTGTTCAGTAGCCATTAACCTTTTAAAAATAGCTTAATATAGAAAATTACTGTTTATGATATGCTGACATTAACAATAAAAAAACTAGAATTAGAAATTACATTTAAATATTCAACAATTGTCTGTTGCAAAAAAGTCAGAATATTCACAATGCCAGACAATAAATGTTGCAAAAAATAGATCTTAGTAATAAATCATTCATGAGATCAATTCATGTCTGTAAAAATGTCTTCATATTGGTCATGTTCTAATTAGCAATGTTTATTTATCCAAAAGTGCGACCTTGAGACAGCATCGGCACATTTGTCATCAAGTTTGACAATTATGTTGCGTTTCCCAGCACAGAGCACATGGTCATTAAATTGCTAAAATAAGAATAATCATGGCAAAGGCAAAGGCTACTGCCAAGCAGAAAACCTATAATGTTAATCCAAAATGTAATGAAACAAAACAATAAAGAAGATAATAATCATTGTGACATTCGTGTAAAGTCTACGGGAACTACAAAAGTAAGTAATTAAGTATGACAAACCATCATCCATGAAAAAATATGATGATCTAAAAGTAAGAGATATTCTAACTAAAGCTGACTGTGCATAAAGAAATTCAGCCTGCTAATATAAGCATCGTAGAAGAATCATGGCATATCTATGCTTACAGGGAAAATAGGTGTGTCCAAGCAATACATTGATTATTCTAACATCAAAAGTGTTAATATGATTAATTGAGCAATCTTTAAAGGCTTCAAGTACAGCTAAATTCAGGCTGAATATGAAGACTATACTATTATATGGTATAATATTGTGAATGTGACAATCAAGCATTTGGTTAAATGTGGTATTTTGGGCTAAATGTTGTGAATATAACTATCAAATATTATGGTTTGATGTTGTGAATATAAGTACCAAACATTTGGTTTAACGTTGTGAATATAACTATCAAATGTATGGTTTAATGTTGTGAATATAACTATCGAATATTTGGTTTAATCTTGTGAATATAACTATCAAATATATGGTTTAATGTTGTAATTATAACTACCAAACATTTGTTTTAATGTTGTGAATATAACTATCAAATGTATGGTTTAATGTTGTGAATATAACTTATCAAATATTTGGTTTAATGTTGTGAATATGACTATCAGATATTTGGTTTAATGTTGTGAATATGACTATCAAATATATGATTTAATGTTGTGAATATAACTATCAAATATTTGGTTTAATGTTGTGAATATAATTACCAAATATATGGTTTAACTACAAAATGAATGTTTGGTTTTATGTTATAAATATGACTATCTGTATTGAGACAACTAAAAATAATAATTTTGGATATATTATAAAAATCACTATTACAATTTTAGGATTTTATCAAAGTTGATTTAAAAATATATATTTTACAAGAATAGCAACATCCTATTTCACCAAATAGAAATTTTATTTTATCTTTGCTTCACTGGCCAAAGTAAAAAGAAAACTACACAATATTATTGTTCAGAGTCTGAGATACATCTAATAATATCTAATATATCTCATTTATAATCCATTACCATGAGAAAAACAAAAAATCAAAACAGATAGATCAGATAAAACTTTCCTAGAATGTAAAATAAAAAAAAAGTTGATTTGAATAATTCCCAATGATAATGAAGGTCAATTCTTAACTAGAAAAACAGCAACTCCACGGAGTAGCAAATCCCACCAAATTAGTGGCTATCTTGAAAATTCCTCTTGACCAGAGCTTGTTTGCCCCTAGGCATCAACATATAAAATGTAAACCATATCCATCAATTAGTATTTGAGTTATCAAAGATTACATTCCTTTTTTACAAAAATGGCAGCCATTTTGAAATTCAGTCACCAATTTGGAAATCTTTCTCGAACAGAGCTACTGTGTCCCTAGGCATCAGCATATAAAATTTCCAAAAAAATACATTCACTACTATTTGAGTTTTGAACCAAATCCGTCAACTAATATCTGAGTTATCAAAGATTATGTTTTTTTATGAAAAATGGCGGCCATTTTGAAATTCAGCCGCCATCTTGAAAATTCTTGCTTGAACAAATCTACTTTGTCCCTAGGCATCATCATATAAAATTTGAACCAAATCTATTCACTGGTGTTTGAGTTATCAAAGATTACGTTTTTTAACGAAAAATGGCTGCCATTTTTAAAATCTCTTCTTAAGCATAGCTCCTTTGTCCCTAGACACCAGTATATAAAATTTGAACCAAATCCGTCAACTAGAATTTGAGTGATTTTTTACGAAAAATGGTGGCCATTTTGAATTAAGCAACCATATTGAAAATTCGTTCACGAGCAGAGGTTCTATTGCCATAAGGCAAAAGCCTATAAAATTAGAATCAAATCCGTCAACCGGTTTTTGAGTTATTGCCTGGACACACCAACGGAGGGACGGACAAACGGACGGACGAAAGGAGGGACAGACGGATGGCTTTTCTATATCCCCCTCGAACTTAATATTAATCCAAGTAAATACCTCTTCCCTTACTCGACTAGCATATGTCTCCACTCATCTTTAAGCCATTGCTGGCCAAAGCTGTCTTGAAGATTTCCTGCTGATGACAGGCCATTTTGATGAAAAATTGAGCAAAATTGCATGTTTTCATATTATCATAAAATGGATTATATCAACACCCTCTTTGCTATGTTTTATGCCATTGTGAAGCCAATGACGATATATTTCAGTTGCACCCAATCATGTTCCCCAAGTGAGCCCTGCAGTATTTGGTAAGATTATTCATACAAATTGTGTGACAATTATTGGACAGCACCCTGAGATATCTCAGGGCTGGTCAGCAATGAGTAAACATATAAGAAAAGACATCTATATTGGTTGAGCCATACAGGAAAACAGAAAACTTGGAAATTATATGAAAAAGATTATTACAAACTGGAAAGATACTTAACATTAAGTGTGAACAAAATGTTGATTTTTAAAATGGCCAGGTAAGATTACCCATAACTATAATTAAAGAATTGAAACAGGGAGACACAAGAAAAAGAAAAAGAAGAATTCATCAAATTTGCAAAAAAAGGGGAAATAGAGGATGGAAAGCATTTTCTTCTTTTATACATTTTTTTCATTTTATGATCGTTATAAAGAATGTAGATATGAAAATTTTAATAAACTCAGTTTTATTGACACATTTGATAAAATGTCGGATGAAGAAAAATATGTTTTCAATGTCTCCTGATGATTATGAAATTGTAAACGAATTGATACATTTTATAAATAAACTTTTCAATCAACGTCTGGAGCTATTTGAAAAAGGAAAAAACTCGATTGTATGGAAGTCAAATTGAATTTGAATGTTTGTTAAGTAATGCATCTTACTATATAACTGTATTATTAAATGTCTTGTAATTGACTTTGTGAGGAAACCAAGTGTTTGGTTTGAAACACAATAAAATTTTGAATCTTGAATCTATAATTTACTCAGATTCCTACTATACCCTGTGCGCAGTCTAGTTACAAACTACATGAAGACGAAGCTCTCTTTTAAGAGGCAACATCGAATTAAAGCACAGAGTATTAGATTCCTTGCATAACCAAATAAATTAGATACAATAAAAAAAGATTAATGTAGTTTTAGTGGAGATACTAGATAACAAGATGAGGTGAGGGATTTAATTAATTTCGTAGCATGATGTTTATGATTCAAAATTGTAAGTTAAGAAACAACTATGACGGTATTTCTGATACTCATCACAACTCTGTTTAATTAGAAACATTTTAATATTATATGCAGACTTATTCGCAGACTCTGACAATTTACTTGTAGACAATCAACGAGTCACTGCCTCAAGTTGGCTATTGAATCGCAAGCTGTAGTGCTGCAAATTCAACACAGGAACAAATGGTACACTTTCTACATTGATAAAGTCATTTACTTTTGTTTTTTCTTCATTTTTGAACCACAATACATTATCTTAATCTATTTTTACACGACAAATACTTATTTCATTTGGGGGTTTTGTTTCAAACTATAGACAAAATGACTGAATGTTCCATTAATGACCCTGCATAAGGAATAAAAGCTGAGATGAGATCTCAAAATACCTCAAATCAGATTTGAGCCATAATTTGTAGAATATTATCACACTTGAAAATCCAAAAGCAGCAAATTACTTATTTTCTGCTTCTCCCAAAGTAATAACTTATTTTAGGGAATATTTCTCTAACATGATAAATTATTTCCCAAACATTATAAATTATTTCTGAAATGTGATATATGAATATTTCTTGTACATCTGAGATTTTAGATGTCGAAACGACCAGATAAGAGAGAAAATTGTTTATCATGCGCCCATGGGTGGAATCAATCACAGCTGATTGATTAATATGTAGATTCGGATAAAATTGATCAAATCAGTACTTTGAAACAAGAAACTTCATCGCATTTAAGTATTATTTATCATTTTTAAACTTTGGGGCTCTTAATACTAAAATAAGCTAGTAAAGAAATTAATATTTTCTCAATTGAAGCATCAGTGTTGTCAATATCTAATCACATTATCCTACAGCTGTAGGAAGTACAAATCAATCTCAATCTGAAGACTAAAAGCTTTTTAGCATGGTTCATTTCATGTTATTGATACTGACTTTAATCTAGGAGTAATATCAAAGGCTCTTGCTCAACAATGTACACAGTGGTAAATATTGCACTTGAAATTCAAAATAATGCTCTTGTAAATTACTTGACATGTCCCAAACCAAAAGATTTTGGCGCTAGTCTGCTATGTTGCATCTGTCGGGTGAAGATGAATCCTATCTTGATAAAAAGATTTGTTTTTCTTGTCTATTTTATATCAGTACAAGACAACTACAACATAGCACTTTCAAATTAATTTGAAAGTGTTATATTATTTAGGTGTGAATTTTAATGATGAACAAGACTGATTTCAACGCCTATTTAAATTGCCTTGTTCATTTTCGGAACCCAACTAGGGCCCTGGTGTGACTGCTCTTAGTTCAGTGCCAATAGAATTGCAGACAGTACACTCTCAGCACAAGTCACTAACTGACAGGTACACTCTTAGAATTCTAATAATAAGGATGGAGAGCTGAAAACTATACAGATAAGCTGCTAATAACTGTAAAATTAGCTCTATGTGCTTCATAAATTGTGCAGTACAGAGATTCATTTCAAATTGGAAAGCTGGACAATAAGGACAATATCTCTTGTCCAGGATGGTCGATGTTGATTAAATTCTTCCCTTGATTCGTTTTCATTTGTCACAATACGCGCTAATGGACAGGTCTTCGACAGATCATGTAGTACACATTAGGGGGGCAAGCTATACGTTTTAAGACAACTTGTATTGTGAATGTGTAATATCATGACCCAATGAGATTACTGTCTAACTCTTGACAGGCTTTTGCAGGGAACTAATTACAACTAGTTTCCCCATATATTTATACTCAACCAGGCAAGTTAATCCCAACATATTCAGTTATAAGTTCTCTTTAACGGCCAGGTAAGTCAAAGTGAATTGCTACAAGCAGACATCACTAATATGGGTTATAGTATTAACTTAGCCTACAGCAATAAGATGAGGCATTAACATGCAAATTGTCACCATCTATCATTAACGTTACAGACACCAACGGCCAGGGTCAGGCCAAGGAAAATATCATAAAATGTTCATAAATAGTTTGATAAAATCTTGATACTAAAATAGCATACTTAAAAGCTATTGTTGAATTTGCTTGGATCCATAGTGATATTACTCCTTTTTTCCTGTCGCATATGACTCGGAATGGTTTATATCCTCATTTCCAAAGTATTCTTGCAGGAATTGATTTCCAGATATAAGTCAAACTGAATTTGCAGTATATAAACTATTTACTGCATGGCTAATACTATCATACCTTGATATACGATCAAACTGAATGAGATAGTTGCTGTTAAAATATGTTTTGGCATTAATTTCCCAGAGGTACAAAAAGTCATTCTTGGTCGAAGGTATATCAATTTATTCCATGAGGGAAGACAGTGATGCTCAATCTTGAAGGATGGATACAGTTTCTTTACATGAAAGGACTTGGGGGGAAATAAGATCTTTTAATCAGAATTTTACAAAATCAAAATTTCTTTAGTTGGGGGCCAATAATAACAATAAAACAAATTATATTGAATTTGACTCCAAGGATTTTTAATGAAACATCCTGCTAAAAAACAATTTCCTTCTCTTATTACACAAATATATATTGTTGAGAATCAGAGGGTTGGTGTCTCAAAACTTGACTACATGAGCCATTTTAAAATGAAAATTTATTCATAAAATGACTAGGTTTGAAATGAAGTAAATATGTATACGTACAACGGGAAAGAAAAAATTGTTACAGAACACAGCAAGAAAATGAAAACATCTAAGAGTACATCAGTCACAAGATAAACAAACCTCAGCTATCCCAAATCATAGCCCAATGTCACTGGGGGGTATCGTGATGCAACAACGCCGTGTTGTTGCATCAAGATGGCCGGCCTTCCGGTGATAGATTTTCGCAAGATATTATGTTTTCCCAATTTAAACCCATTTCTAGGACAAGTTTCTCGATAATCATACACGTGCAGTTAGCACACGATCTATATTTTAAGATACTGTCATTGATATACATGTAGCATCATTCAGAAGCGATTAATTCACGGTTTTAGTTCCTCACTATTGATGCAACAACACCATCATGTTTATTATCAATGATGCAAAAACACCAATGTGTTGATGCAACAACGCCAAAGTCTTATCAAACTTAAAAGGATATACAAGCCAAACGATATACATAGTAATAGTATTTAATTACATATTATGATATTGTAACACATGTAAGTTTACTAAGTAAGTTAATCACTTTCTAAATGACATCATAACAGACACTTATGTGGTCCCAAGTCTGGAGGCCTATGTTCGGAGGCTTGTGTTCGGAGGATGTCCCACATCTTGAAACTACTTTGAAATAGACACTGACTTAAACGTAAAAAGGCTGGTCGCCCAATTCGTTCGAATCCCAATGGTCCAAACCCTATTTGTCAGGAATGCGTGAAATAAATCATCGTGTTGATTGATTATTGAATAAAATAGATTTCCATTTAGCCGTGTTTATTGGAAATATTACGTTTAGCTTTTACACCTTTCATTCTTTGGTCAAGTAAATATTTCTGATTTTGGTCTGATCTTATTTACAAAGAACTAATATACATGTAGTTATGGAAAGTAAACAGATATCAGTCATTTTTGTTTTGTATACTCCCCTCCAAAAGCTTGACAACCTTAGCCCCCTCATTGTATTACATGTTAAAGCCTCTTTATATTTGAATTTTTATTAACTTGACCTGCGAGGAAAATAGATGATTGAAATGTAACTTGACTTCATTTTCAATGCCTCGAAATGTTCCCAATTTTCACTCAATTACAATAAAGGTAGAAAATTGATGATTTTGATGAATTTTCGAAAATCGCCATTCCTATGTAAACCAATGGCAAATGGTGTGTTCGGGGCAAATCTGATTTCAGGATATCTATCCAGTAAAAGATTCACCAAAATAATAGAAAATTGAATTATCTAACTTTTTGTACGTTGAGTGTTCAGCTTACTTTTGAATACTAAAGTTACAGAGCTTAAAAGTCATTTTTGAAAATCCTTTTCGTCTCATGTGTTATTTAATGGGAGGAGTTTTTTGAAAAATATTTTGACTTTGAAAATCTATAACTTCTTGAAACCTGAAAAAGAAGTATATATTTGATCAAATGTTTATTAATGTGTTTATCCCATACTTTGACGTGTTACAGGTACATAAAGCCGGTTTGTAAAACCTTATATTTTCATCAGCGGGCAGATATAGCTTTACGTCCCGCTCCGAGCGGGCAGATATAGTATATCTGCCCGTTACGTCATAATCGCTATTCCCGCATTGGTTCATTTTTGTAACGTTCGCATATTGTAAACGACAATGGAGAAAAACGAAGGCAATCGCGATCTGTTTGATGCAGCAGTATGCCCCGTTAATAATCAAAGATTTGAACAGGAAAATCCGGCTACGTACAAGAATACAAAACTGGACATGAATATTTCAAAATAATTCCACGGTTGGTTGCAAAGTTTCTGAACTGTGGCCAATTGGACAATGTCATTGGTATGGGATAAACAGATCATCCTATAGTCGGTTCAGGATATTTGGATTATCCCTTGGCCAATATAATATATCTACCCTCGGGACCTACGGCCCTCGGGCAGATATATTATATTGGCCTCGGGATAATCCCAATATCCTGAACCTCATATAGGATAATCTCTATATATTTGATGGATGCACTACTTCAGAAAAGGTTCACCTAGGTATAAAAGAGTATAAATCGAAGCGACACGTTTTTTAAGATGTAAAATATAATATGAATGTCCAATATAATATTACGACCCCTGGGATTAATGTACCGCTCTCAATTTACCTTTTAGGGACCTAAATCCTATTACATTACGGTTTAACAATATGACATACATTGGTGTTGTTGCATCATTGCTCAAATCTAGATTGGTGTTTTTGCATCTTCGGTTTGGTGTTGTTGCATCAATAGTGAGGAAATAAAACCGAGAATTAACCGCTTCTCGATGATGTTTCATGTATACAAATGACAGTTAATTAAAATATAGATCGTGCATAAACTGCACGTATATGTTTATTGAGAAACCCGTCTTAGAAATGGGTTTAAATTGAGAAAACAAAATATCTTACGAAAATCTATCACCGGAAGTCTGGCCATCTTGATGCAACAACACGGGGTTGTTGCATCACAATACCCCCCAGTGAATGTGGAAGGAAACAGTGTCTAGCACTGGCCTTAAGGTTTAAAAGGAAGATGGATAATAATACAGTACAGTAGATCTGAACATCTCTGTAATACAAACACCTCTCAATATGAACACTAAATTTTCCCAATACCAATTAGGAAATCTTCAAATGACGCCATGGTTAAATAAACCTTGAAATGTGAGCACATTCTTTTCTGAATATTTTTAGCAAACTCTTGTCAAATTTGAATTGCACAACGACATATGCACTGCATTGTACATTTGTATTTATTTAAGCCCATGATTTCTTTTATCTTTCAGCTACAGAACTACAGTGCCACATAGATTGCTTCCTTCACGGGATGAGCAGATGAATACTGCGATGATAATACAAGAGTATGGATATGAGATGACATAATACATCCTAACTGAAAAAAAAAACCAGACAACGAAGTAAACAAACTCATGTAATTCGATCAGAGTAATTTGATTAATATACCAATTAGAACATAATGATGTAATAGACATTATACAAGGAGAAAATGAAAAACAGTTTATCATTGATTTATTAGGGAAAATGAGAATAACATCAGAATAATAGAATTAATGGCTGCAGTGGACAAATTAAGTGATTTAATACTTCAATTAGCTTACCAGCAGTAGGTGTTTATCCGCAACAATAAACCATTCTGGTTAATAGTTTCACGTCATATGAAATACAAAGCATTTCAAATGTGGAGAATTATTATGTAAAGGCATCAATTAATGACCAATGGATCATCATTAGGGAATAGACCAATTACACAATTACTATCATATATTGACATAAAATGCGACTCTGGGAACATCTAATCAGATTAAGTGATCTACGGTGAAGTACTTGCCTGAAAAAGTTTTAAATCTACGATTCTATGGAACACTGACAAAAGATATTACAAGTAACAAAATTGAAATGGAGAAAGGATTTGATGAGGCCAACCTCAATGCTAGTTATGCAATGAGGAACAATGCTTCTGATGACAATTCTACATCATTCACATTTGACCAGCAATGGAGATTTACATTTGGCACCATCATCAGTTGGCTGATAGGATTCATATGTATATTTGGAATAATTGGCAATATTTTATCTGTGAAAGTTCTTGGTCGACATAAACAAATCTCACCAATGTTTGTGCTGCTAAAGATGCTGGCGATATCAGATATGCTGTTTCTAATGTTTATGTTCCTACTCCACATCTTTCCAATCATTCTACATAAGATTGATCCGTTCAGTGCGTATTTCTTTGAGGTGTTCCTTATATCTAAGTTCGTGTGGCCAATGAGCTTAGTGACACAGATGAGCACCGTGTGGATAACTGTGGCGATATCAATAGAGAGGTATATAACTGTCAATCATCCACTACGTCGATCAGTGAAAATGGTTACATCTACCGCATCTATCCTTCCAACAACAATCAGAATCAAGCGAGCCTCATTCGCAATATTTTTCCTATCAGCAGTATATAACATTCCACGTTTCTTCGAGTATAAAGCTGATCTTAAAGACCTGAGAAAGTCCGATTTTGGTGACAATGAAATATACAGATACCTGTATTGTGCAGCGTCGTACTTTTTGGTATTATTTTTTATTCCTTTAATACTCATAATATCACTGAACATACGTGTTGTATTAGCATTGAATGATGGCCAGAAGAGATGGGAAAGGATGAATTTACGACAAAAGGCAGATCATAAACTTACACGAATTGCTCTAGCTATTGTTGTGGTTTTCTTCGTATGTGGAATGCCAGCACTTGCAGTGAATATTTTGGAGGTTCTGATTGGGCATTACGAATATCACGCTATACTCACTAGAGTTGCCAATACTTTGGTTGTGTTCAATTCAGCTGTGAATTTTATGATATACTGTCTTCTTGGTAAAAAATTTAGACGACTTTTAAAAGATATGCTGCTACAATACAAAAACTGCCACAGAAAAAGCAGGATTATATCTCGGGTGAACAGTTATAACGTGACAAGTATCATTCATTCATCTTATGTTTAGTATATTTGTGCAAAGTTTCAGCAAATCAAAATATGTGTCAATTATTACTATCTCTGTTGTTTACATTGCCAGGTAATTCTAAAATATTGAATCTACTGTATTTAATATGTGGCTTGAATTACCCCCTTGTATGATCTGATAAGTTTGCTACAAAGACATTTAATTATCAAACCACGAGCAATTTAATCGGCAGAAACCACAAAGGAATTACAAGGCTTCTTTAGTTTCTCTGGTCCAGTGATTTAATCATCTCCACAGTAACAGTCCGACTCGTTGTTCAGATTTCCATATAAGGAATATGTCAGTGTCATTTCTTCTATACAAGCATGCCATCTATTGATTATAATTAAGTTGACTTCTACAAGTTTGCAGATAATATTGAACTGTTGTACGAGAAATATATGTGGAGACATCTATAAAAGCTATGATTTATTGTCAAAGACTGTCAGAGCACACATCATAAATCCTGATTTTACATCAAGGATTTTAATATACTCCAAATCATACATAATGTGTCTCACACCACACCATATAGGCCAGCATTTCAAAAATGCCACATATTATTATTATGAACTTTATTATACTTGTATCCCACATTTGGGCAAAGTGTACAGCTTAAACAGAAAAAAATGAAAAGCTTAACTAATTATCTATATATTATATTAACTAATCAAATGGTGCTTGATTATTGCAAGATTTTATTGGATGCATTTCGTGTTTTTTCTCTCTCGATATACGCTATATTACTCTATATAAATAAGAACCATATTACATAAACAAAATTTATCACACTACTCTTTTTTGATACTGTTTAACAGTTTTAGGATATATAGAGAATCTTATTCAAGGTTCAGGATATTGGGAGTATCTTGAGGCTCACATACTTTTATCTTGAAAACATTTAGCTGGCAAATTAACAAACTAATAGACTCATAAACAACAGGGCAAGCAGGGTATGAATTAGAAGTCAGTATGACCAAACTTCTCAAGATATCACTGTGAAACAGAAGTGTTTAAAGACATATAATTCATTGCCACTGTACGATATTGATGACATCACTAATATTGACTTTGGCGAACTGGTCGAGCTGATCGTCTAGCTAGCAGTATTTTGTTTAGCTGACGTGACAAACCATGGCAAAATATAGCGATGTTATGACATTAAATCACAATTTGCAATAAGGTTTATAAGATTGAGTACTGAGGCCCTCATATTTCAGACTCCTACTTAGACAAAAACACTTAATTTCTTAGGTAAGATCAAGCTATCCCCATACTTGTCAATTCCTCAAATTTAAGAGCAATTCAGTTAAATTGATGACCTTGTCTTACAAAAATGGAGATTGCATTTCACAGCAACTTCTGAGAATGATAAGTTCTATGAAGTGTTAGCAAAGGGGAATTGAATTTGCTCTCCAGGACACTAAAAAATGGAGTGTTTGGGTGGATAGATATTGATAGTTCTATTCTGACTGGGTCAAACTGATCAAAGGATTATTTCTAATTCAAGGAGAGTGGAAAAAATCTCTTTGAAACATTTCAATTCAATATATAAGAAAGCGTAATCATTTATATAAACCTTTGATTCCTTTCCCTAGAATTATTTCCAATCTTTCATGTTCCAATGTCTCCCAATGCGTGTATAAATTTATTTAAATTGGGCATTTTTGTATGAATAACTTTCATTTGTTGTATAAGCACTTTCAATAAATAGAAAGAAATGGTACTTCAAATATGAAAATGTTTTGTTCCATATATGTCTGCCGAAAATTAAAAACCCATACGACAACAAAGATGCTCCCAAACCTCCCATACATTAGAAGGTACAAGTGCCATGACATATTAATTTGTCCAATAGCTAATATTCATAGCGTAATGCCGTAAACATGGTACAAATACAAGGGGTGGTCTATATATTCTGATAAAAATTTATAATGTGATACTAATAAGCCTGCTTCAAAAATACTATGACCCATGGAATATATACGCCCCTTGGGGTGTCTTATTCATGTTATTGATGAAATGTTGTATGATGTAATTTTGAATGAATAAATTGAATTGAATTGAAAAAAAAAATCTCGTAATTCTAGAATCTACAAAAGATTGCAAAACTCGCTAATAACGAGATTTGTTATTTATATTCATTTGATTCAAATTGAATTATTTCTGTATCCTACAATAGAGTGCTAAGCCTTGCCTAACTTGAACAGAACCAATCCCCTGTCTATTGATGCATCTATCCACAAATAACTTACTATGATGGCATTTCTTTAGGCACTGAAGAAATTCACTGATTTTCAGCCATGGGAAATATCCCCTACTTAACAGACACGCAATTGGCCATTATTGCAATTTGTTTTCAATTAAGAGTCTGACAAGATACATGGGCAATGACAAATAGACACCTCTGTGTACTATACTTCTACTTAGTTTGGTGGTTGTTTTAATTTGGCGGATCCCAGTTGTTAAGGTGATTAAGTAGCCATCAAATTCCCCGGTAATTTTAGTACCATGTAAATTAGTACCATTAGTGCATTGTAATATTGCAAGTCTGTCAAATATTCAAAACAGCATATCCACCAAAATAAGTAGCACCAAATTAAGTATCTACCTTATTTCCTGGGATTACTGATCCATGTATGAGTTAGATTATACAACACATATTGCTTCAATATGATTAAATTATATAGGGGTATAGTATTCCGTGACATTGGCTTAATATGTCATCATCACCTGAAACACTTGTCATTGATGTTACCTTAGGGACAATGATAAATTAATATAACAAAAAATATGAGAAATATTATCAGAATAAAATGTAGTCATATTGCAGTTGTTGAAGGATTAATATTGGTCATAGCCAGGATCTAATTATGTTTGCACAAGTGCCAAAGAGAAACGACCAGAAATTGTTACAGACAGAAAAATTGTCAACTATCCCAAACCAGACTCGCCAACCTCCCGTTTTTTTACGGGAATCTCCCGTAAATTTTTTGTTTTTCCGTAAAAAATACCAAACTCCCGTTCTGTTTTCTCCCGTAAAAACTCCCGTACCGTATTTCTACTAAAATCTCCCGTAATCTGGTATAACTCCCGTAAAATCTCCCGTTTTCTTGGTATAACTCCCGTAAAATCTCCTGTATTCTTGGTATAACTCCCGTAAAATCTCTGTTTTTTGCTGTCGAAATCTACAGTATTTAAAAGGAATTTGACAAATTTGTGACCTTGATTATTGCAGGCCCAGTTCTTTCTTTTACTCCAAGAAGGATTGGCTCCCATGGTTCACTATCGATACTTTCATAAATAACTTAAAAGTACTTCATTCCCATGATTCAAATTGCTTTTCTGCGATCAGTTCGGTATAAGTTTTTTTGTTGTTTTTTATATATAAATTTATTCCTTTAGTAAACAATAAAAGACATGCGATTGATTGCCAAAGTTTTATTTAAAAAAAACATTAGCGGCAATTTTAGACAATATGAATAGGAATACATTAAAATTTAAAATTCATCAAAGTAATGTTATCACTCATATTAGAAACTATAATCCCATGGGCCAGGGATGTGTTAACACATGCATGCAAAAATTAGCCAAACCGATCAATTTGGCTCAGACTTTGATTAACAAAATGACTCATAAGTTCTATTAATTTTTCATTTAATGAATTATCTAAATCTTCATCACCATACAAAAGAAACTGAAATTTGTCAACTGTGTTCAAACTCTGAACCAAAAGATGAAGATCTGAAGTTAGCAGTCCTGCAAATAAAGTTTCACGCTCGTTTACAAGCAGAGGACATTTTAAGATAAAATGAGAAGGTGTTTGTGGTAACCCACATTTACAAAAGGGATCACTAACACTGGTGAAATTATGAGCATATAGCTGTGATTTTAAAAGAAGACCCACTCTGAGTTTGTTAAAAGCACATTCAACATATCTAGGCATTTCGGTATAAGTTTGCACACCAAATGTCCACAAACGGGGGCCAGTTCATATTCTGTCATACTTCTGTCGGGAGAATACATTTTGTTTTTATATGGCGCTAAACAAAATATTCCCGCAATATAAGGCGCATTATGGGTAGGGACTGCTGTGAAATAAAGAACGTAAGTGACATCTATCTTAGATTATATTTTCTAATTAATTTATTAACTGCGCATGCGTCATAATTATTTCAACCAATTAAATCGCTGGATTTAATGCTCATGCGCGAAAAACCGAACCTAAAAATGGAACCTCACGCAGATTGCCCTTAGCATATAGTGAACGCCACATATACATTTTACTTAGCTTTGACCAATTCGTTTCCAAAGTAATAATAAAATGTTGTATCTATAATCTTAACAGATCATATTAATAATATAGACAGAATTTGACAATTTGAACTACCGTTTTTTCAAAAATCTCCCGCTTTTTTTCAAAAAACTCCTGCAAAAACTACCGGATTTTGAAAAAAACTCCAGTAAAAGTACTGCAAATTTTTTTTAACGAAAATTTTTCATTTTAGGTTGGCAAGTATGCAGATCATGATCTAACGGGAAATGAAACGAAGTGTGAAACTGCAACCAGGCTCCCGGTGACCTTGGCTCTTATTGGTTAAAATTGGTTACAATGTACCTAATTATTTAAAGCAACAATAGGAGTTAGTTGCATTGACCTCAGGAGTCTGGCGGTGCAAATCTTGAAAAATTCCAACATCCTAAACATGTCAAGTGGCAAAACCTGAAACTTTGGGACAAGTAATTTATAAAAATAAAAAAAGCCCAGAAGCACTGCTTCAGTTTTTGTATTTGTATAACCTTTGCCCTTGAGTTTCATCACTTAAACATTACATCTAATGATTTCTAAATATTATGTCTAATGATGTCTAAATATTTGCCTTTCAAGATCAAATGCCACAAAATTGCCTCAAAAGTTTTATAACTGGTTTTCTCTAGTTTGCCTTTATACTTGTAGATATACAGTTAGACTGTAAAGTAAATAAAAAATGAAAACAGTTTATTCCTTGGTCGCACATTAAGTGATAACGGATGGCTATATAAGACTAATAATTACAACACAGCATTAATACAATCAATCCTGGTGACTTGTCTGAATGATCACGGAGAAAAGTTTGATTACGTATCATGGGATCCTCATTTGATGATTCTACGATGATGACATGAATAAACTCAAAGTAGGAGATGAAGAAAATGGGTTAGTACAAAACTACACTAAACCATTAGATTGGATCTGCCTGACCGAAACTCAATGCATCCTAAACTTTCATTTATATTGAGCAGCCAGGGAAACAGCTACAAACATAATTAAATGATCATTAAAGAGAGAATTTCTGAGGTTTTGTTTTGAATTAGGAAATGAGCATGTCAGAAGGTTTTAAGTGCAAATCAAAACACACGTAGAGAGTCTTCAATTAAATGGCCATCGGGAGAGAAAGTAGAATAACATACTGTGTGGCATATACCAGAACTAATTACAACTGAAACAGACTGCTCATAATTTCAAAATAGCCATAATGCGTTTTTCCTGTACCTGCATTAAAACTGTAAGTATGTTTTAACATTTCATATGTAAAATTAATTGAAGTACTACATCAACAGTATTTAGTAATGAATAAATAGTAACGAAAAACTAATGCCACATATCTTTTGCATTAATTATGCTATTTGTGATCAAAGGGACAGAAAGCACAGACTGCGATAGGCTTAAGGTAGTATATTATCCTTCAGAATAAAAATTAATGAGACATAAAGTGGATTTAACTTTAATTAATTGTTTCTTATAACATCAATATGTTTCATATTTTAGCAAAACGTCAGTGTCATCAACACTTTATTTTTAGTTAGAGCAAATAAATATTTTGAGGGTCTTCAGTGAAGAATACACATTCTTTAGTTTTGCACCTTTCACAAGGAATGTGTGAAAATTGTGAAAAAGAATATAACAAAAATAGAATGAAATGTATATAATAATACAGTATAAGTATTGTCTCCTGAGACATAATCCACACCCAAAGTATAAATTGATGCCATATTATAAAGTCTTTCTAAAGTAGAGATCCTAGGACCATAAAACATTTTTGGATCAAAGGGTTATTGAGATAATATCACAAAAAGTTTGGATCGAGTTACTCTAAAAGTATTACCATAGATTTTCTAAAGTAGAGATCCTAGGACCATAAAACATTTTTGGATCAAAGGGTTATTGAGATAATATCACAAAAAGTTTGGATCGAGTTACTCTAAAAGTATTACCATAGATTTTCTAAAGTAGAGATCCTAGGACCATAAAACATTTTTGGATCAAAGGGTTATTGAGATAATATCACAAAAAGTTTGGATCGAGTTACTCTAAAAGTATTACCATAGATTTGATGATATTGTAGATTTAAAATGATGATATTGTAGATTTAAAATGATGATATTACTTCGCGTATGCGCAGCTCTGAGAGAGCACGTGCTCATGTTTGTTCACGTGATTGCATCCTGCAATTTGATTGGACATGATGCCGGATATGACGTAATGGGGAATCCCCGAATACGATAGAATATGAAATAATTATTCGAGCTACTCACTTCTTTTGATTGTTACCAAGAAAAATGATGGCCATTTTGAATATGGCAGCCATCTTGGGAATTCCTTCTTAAGCAAGAGTCCTTTGTCCCAATGACATGAACATATAACATGAAAATATGGACCAAATCTATCAACTAGTATTTGAGTTACCAAAGACTATGTTCTACTACATGTTCTAAAGACCAGATCCTTCTCAAGCAGGCCTATGCCCATTAGGCATTGGCCTATAAAATTTAAAGCCAATCTGTCAACTGGTATTTGAGTTATGACCCATGCAAATATATGAACAAATGGACAGACGGACATCATTCGCTGTAGCTGCATCAGTGTCTTCATTCGTTGTCTTCTTTCTTCTTTATTGTCTTCTTTCTTCTTTCTCTGTCTTAATTGTCTTGTCTTTGATTATGATGTAAGAATGGACAGCTTCTATTTATCTCCATCAAATTTAATTTGTTGGAGTATTTATTCATTGTTGATTGTCTCACTTTCTGATATGGTCACAATGAACTACAGTAAACTAAAGAGAGATGTGCTTCGACTACAGCTAAGGCTTTAAACATTAATTAGAAGAAAAGAGTAATAACAAAGTCACTTAATTCTAGGATAGGATTCATATCACAGGATATCTGATAACTATCAAATTTTGATTTAAAAAAAAGACGATAATACAAGTATATCATTTTTTATGTTTTTGTCCAGTATTTTATTGCAAATATTATGTTTATCCTTTGATTACTTCAAGTTATCTGATGATCTAAGGGGCCGGCTCAAAAATTCAATGTCCATCAGAAAACGTAATAATAATTTAGTTAGGTCTTGACTCAATGAAATTCTCACTAATGATTTGTTTCATCTACTTGTATAAACGATTTTCTATCACCATCTGACCTAGTCAAATTTGTGTCTAGAAGTTTTTGTAATAAGAATATTTATGTTTTGCTTTATGAATGCAAATGAATGAAATTTCCACTTATGATTTGCTTCGTTTAACGATTTTCTATCACCATCTGACATAGTCATATATGTGTCTATAAATTTTTGTAGTAAAAATGTTTATGTTTTGCTTCATGAATACAAATGTTGCTACCTAGAACGTTTCCAAACAGATTCAACTATACCTTTTGTTTTTAAATGGGCGACGCCATTGTGAAAATGCCATGGAGTATTAATTATAATGAACGAAAAGTTGAGGTAGAAATTGCAAAAGACAAAACCTCGGGAAACTGAAAATCGAAGTCTGTCACCTAATTAAATAGTGCTTTACCCCCTCCCCTAATGTAATTAATTACGATTTCTGCGGACATCGATATTTTGACACATCCCCTAAGAGGTCTTAATTCTAGTTATTCAGTTAACATAAAAATATCATATGTCTACGTCGCTGTCGTACAAAAAGCAATTTTGTAGCTCATCTACATAATTTGTAGCTGTGGTGGGCATGATAGCCTGCTGTGTATAGGCTAATTCATAAAATAGTCAACTGAACATGCAATGTAATGAACAGTTCTCCGGAGACACTTTAATACTATTGCTAAATTGTCAAATCCTTAGTGATTTGTATTAAAAACATATTTCTTGATTATGATAGAAGCTGTATTTGATTTTAAACCTGCACATCGCTCCAAAACGCAATCTTGGGTTGTTTCGGGGGTGAACTTTATCATTTTGAGCTTAATGAAAGATTATAGAATGATGAACAAATGGGGCAAATCTTGTGTAGAAATACTTACGATAAATGTGTCATTTCAAAGATTTTTCATTGAATTGCTTCGATCGGCGCCGACGATATGATTTTGGAAAGGTTTCTAAATGAAGAACGTGACGTCACTTCCGAATCCTAGCATTCAAAATAAGTAGCTCTTAATTACTTCCACCATTCATAATAACATCGTGGGGTAGCGGTAGAATTCTCGTTTAGCATGCGGGAGGCCCGGGTTCGAATCCCGCATTCGCCTTTTTATTTTTTTTTACTAAATGATTGTTCTTTGATATTACGCAGAAAAAACAATTTTTATTTACATAAACTTTATATTAGAGCTTAAAAATGTAAAAACAATATATGTCAACATATTGCGTTTTGGAGCGATGTGCAGGTTTAAATATATCAGTCTCTTTGATTTAACAAAGTACATTCTACATAACTCAAACAAATGACCGGACCAATAGACTAGAAATAAATTTGGTGATGTACATCTTCTCAGAAAAATGAGCATTCATGATCTGCCGAGATAATGTCACTCAAATTTGAGCTAGAGAAGAAGACACGTATTGAATTTAGAAAGGAACACATGTATTTGTTTTGTTCAAAATGCAACAAGTTTGAAAAATTGGCATGATTTTAACTTTCCTTGATTCTCACAAATCTAAATTTAAATTTTCACTTGTTTACAGACATCTGTTTTGATATTTTCAACATTTTGAAGGAGAATCTAAATATGGTCCTTGGTTCTCTATAGCATTTAGGTCAATATAGATGTAAATATGCATATTTATTATCGCATGGACATAAATATTAGAATCTCTGTATTTTCCTGAATAACTTATGAAGTGCTTAACTGATTCATGAATTGCAAATATCCCATTTGTTTGATTGATTGATTAATATATTGTAGAATCAGTTTATCTTAACAATTGTATACGCGTAACTATAGGAATATTATCAGGATTTGTACACACTGATGCCCTTGGATCAAAAGTATGTTACATAGTAATGTACTTCAGTAAAACCTGTATGTATTGAACATTTTTTTGCCAAGAAAAAATGTTCAGTGTTGGTAGGTGTTCATTACAGAGAGGATAATTTATATAGAAGTCAGTAGAGTATGTATGGAGGAAGGGTGTCCACTAGAGACAGGTGTTGACTAGAGAGAGGTGGTCACTATGACAGGTTTTACCATATATGGTATCATACCAACACTGGTCCTTTTAACAACAAGTACTAATTTATCTGTCCTTTCATCTAATCAAACAGGTTCTGAAGCTTTTAATAAACAGAATCAAAAAGAATTATGACATAAGTATACATTTTAGAGCCCCGCTATTTCTGTCTCTCTAAAAGTCTATGATTAGCGACAAAGTAATTACAGGCATTTCAAATTCTGTCACGACATCGCATGCAGAATAAGAGTCCCTGTGTAGAACACAAGAGTACCTTAATTATGATCCAATCATGGCTAGTGATACTCAGATGTGGTATAGATTTATTCATTTTAAGTTTTTTCATGTACAAATAACTCAACAGTACATTCCTGTTTTATTTACAATATGTATAATATATGACAATGTATGAACTATGGTACATATCAATTAATGTATATTCATTTCAAGTTTTTTCAAGTAAAAATTACTCAGCCGTCCTTTCCTTTTTCATTTAAAATATATGTATAATACATGTATAAGACAATGTATGAACTATGGCACTAATTAATTAATGTATCTATTAATTAATCTATAAGAAATATATACCATGAATATATTGATTGAGATTGTGCAGTGATATCTACATTCCAGTTTCGCCATTTAAAAGTTAAAAAAAACATTTTGATACACCAAGCTGTTTTTTATAACTCCCAGTCATTCAACTGTTCAACAAAAAACATTATGTGCCTCTTGAGGAAATAATTAGAAGAGTGACAGTAAAACCAACAACCAATTTACCGAGTTCTTTCTTATTGTGATTTCATAATATACACCAGTTGACACATAATGGCAGGGTAGATTGCTTTATGAGAAAGCAACAAAGGCGATGATGAATAATGGATAACCATATAAGGTAGTATTGAAACCCGATTGTAATTTTACAACCCCTTGCGCTTATTGCATTGCTGGCTATAGTTTCTCGGAACAAACATTTCATACAAAGAACTCTAACAGGGAACACTTTACTCTTATCATTTGATGCTTGAACTATGACAAATTACTAGCTCCGATACGTAATTATGTTTTGAAGCAATCTGAAATGCTATTCTTATATAAATTAGATTGGATCTCTCTGTTTATTTTCCTAAGACCAGTTGGAGCTTCTAAAACAGTTTCTAATGTTTCTAAACAGTTTCTAATGTTTCTAAACAGTTTCTAATGTTTCTAACACAGTTTCTAATGTTTCTAACACAGTTTCTAATGTTTCTAAATAAAATTTAAAAAAGCAGTGTCTAATATTCCTTACACATTTTTCACTTTTCGGTGTATAATCAATTTCAATGACCATGTCATCTCAAAAGTGATTTTATCAACCAGCTTGAGTTTTTATATATTTGGATATACCCTGTAAGTTTACATGAGCCACTAAAGCATACTGAGCTAATACAGATAATTTCTGCTTTACTTATAATATGAGGGTAATGTTAAGTATTCACTTTCATATGATACAAGAACTCATTTTCATGGTTTTAGTTTACAATTGCTTTGTTTATGTGATACTTGTCCATTAATCTTTTGCCTGGGATATACCTGTAATTTGACATCAAGTATGGTGTCAAGTTTTTATAGCATATTGCAAAGGCATTTCATCAGCTTTGTTCGATTGAAGTCATCTCTAGAATATAAAAGGATACAAAGACAGCAGTATTACTTCCTAGAAAAACTAATAGGCCAATTGACTTAAATTCTTCATTTCTGCAAGCAAGCAAAAACAATCTAAGAAACTAGAAAAACAGCAACTCCACGGAATAGCAAATCCCACCGAACAAAACACATTTTGATAATTTGTGGCCATCTTGAAAATTCCATATTGAACAGAGCATATCAGCTTCTAAAATTTAAACCAAATCCGTTCACTGGTATTCGAGTTACCAAAGATTACATTTTTTATGAAAAATGGTGGCCATTTTGAAAAACAGCAACCATCTTGTTTACGAAAAATATTGCTGCCATCTTCAAAATTTCTTAAGTTGATCTCCTTTGTCCCTAACTAGTAGCATATAAAATTTGAACCAAACTCGTTTACTGGTACGAGTTTTTTTTACAAAATATGGCAGCCATTTTGAAATTCAGCTGCCATCATGAAAATTCCATACGCATATAAAATTTGAACCAAAGCCGTTTACTGGTATTTGAGTTATCAAATATTTCATTTTTAACGAAAAAGTAGCAGCCACTTTGAAATTCAGCTGCCATTTTGAAAATGTTTTCTTGAACAGAGCAACTGCATCCCTGGCATCAACATATAAAATTTGAATGAAATCTGTTTACTGGTATTTGAGTTATCAAAGATTATGTTCTCTTGCAAAAAATGGCAGCCATTTTGAAAATCAACAGCCATCTTGAAAATCTCCTCTTGAATAAAAGCTCTTTTCTTCTTAGGCATCTGTCCACTAGTAATTAAGTTATAAAATTAAGTTGTAAAACTATGGGCCTGAGGCCTTTTATTTGTTTGAAATAAACTAAACTAAGTTATCATAGATTACATTTTTTTATGAAAAATGGCGGTGGCAAATTCCTTCTCGAGCAGAGGTCTTACACCCATAAGGCATAAGCCTATAAAATTTGAATCAAGTCCATTGATCAGTATTTGAGTTATTGCCCAGACATATGGACAAATGGATAGACTGACAAACGGATGGACAAATGGACAGTTTCCTATATCCCCCTCGAACTTCATTGGCCTAATATTACTTCATTATCTATTTATTTGACCTATACTTTTAGCACTCTTTTGCATGCAAATGTGTGTAGATTTAGATTTTGATTTATGAACTTTATTACACATGCATACCCATAAAGGGTTAAGTGTACACAAAGTCAACACTAATTTTACAATATGTCAATACAACAGAAAACAGTATATATAACAACACACAAATCATAATAAATAAATTGAACCAAATCCGTTTACTGGTATTTGAGTTATCAAATATTTCATTTTTAACGAAAAAATAGTGGCCATTTTGAAATTCAGCTGCCAAACGATTTAAAAACAAAATACATATGATAATACAACAAATATTTATATTAATTAAAATCATTAATTTGGAATATTTAATGTGTGGTAAACTGATTATAAAAGATTATTGTTGATTTTACCCCTTTTGTTCTTTCCTCCATCTTTCAAAAACATCATCCTGTAACTTATATTTTAGTTTCACTTCGGGAGAAAAAGAAATGAACTTTAAGCTTCTAAAAAAGCTTTAGAACTTTATATGTTTTCAGGGATGTTCTCTTATCTTTAGATTTTAAGAACTCTGTACTTTTCAATTCATTTGAGATAAATTGAAACTAAAGCCAAAATTTTAACATCAAGGAGCTTGGATAGATGCTTATCTCTGCAGATACAGAATGGTGGTATGGTTCATTCCCTTTACATTTTATTTTGAAGACTCTGATATTCAAAATGTCACCGCAAATCTACAGAGAAGAGAATCACAGTGAACAAATCATATTATCAAATCTCTCCACATTTTGAATATACATTTCATGCTATAAATAGTAAAATAACACTTTTCTGACATTTTGTTTAATAAAAAAGTTATTATTTCATACTTCAAGTCATTTGTCATAATAATAGATAGCAATAACAAGTTGATTAATCTAGTAAATATTACAAATAATCATGCCACAGACTACCTGTTGTAGCATCTGCTTTTTATTATTCCATTGTTTATATACCATATAGGTAAGAGTAATAATGGGGACTTTACAAACAATTTGACATCAGCATTTCTGGCATTCCCTGCAGTATTATTTTGAATTAGAGTTTATTTTGGAACTTCCCTTCACGAACTGAGGCTGTAAAGCATTATTAGGGAGTTTAAGCTTGCAATGTTTTTCACAATCTAAATGTGAACAAAAATATTTGAGTGATGCATTTGCATGAGTGATCAGTCATACCTATGGGTTGGCGTTTCGATCTTATATGCAAGCTTAAACTCCATATTGTTCAAAATATGACACAAAATTTGATATAAAACCGAAACAGAATGGATGGACATCTATTCATATAGATACACATTGTACATAAGTAATACATATTGTATACAAGTAATACATATTGTACACAAGTAATACATATTGTATACAAGTAATACATATTGTACACAAGTAATAATGCAATATAAATACAAGGCATTAAAATGCAAAATGTCACTACCTGCCATTTGTTACAGACACTGAACACCGAATGCGGACTGACAGATGCCAAACACAATCCACAAAAAGTTGGCAACTATAACAATATACCACTTGTGGTGGTTACATAATAAACCATTATTATGTTCTTCAATTTTCCCATATTAATGCAGCGAGACAATTTAACAGGCAGACAAGTGGAAAATAATAATGGCTTGCCCATGTGAGACTATAAATAAGTCATGCTCATAGTTCTGTTAAGGAAAATATTTAACATGCATATTTAATGCAGATTATCAACTGGCATCTAATGCTAACTCAGGCATGAAAAACATCATGAAATGATTATTAATTTATGATTTAGGTTGATGTTTCGTATAATACAGAACTTCTATTTTTCAAAATTACAAATCAAGCAGAAATGAGATTCCATGCTTGCTCATGAGAATTTGTATACAAAATTCTTAAAGTGACATAAAGATTACTTTTTTAAAATAATGTAATATATAGTACCCCACACATAATTTTGTCGCCAACTTCAATTTAAGATTTATCTACTTTCCTACACATATATCTTAATAAAATCCAGCACACTTAAACTTGAATATATTTTCAACACAGCATATTAATTTCTTCAAAATTAATTTACCTTTTTCATGAATACTGGTATAATGAAATATAAACACTCTTGATATGATATACTTTAAACAATCTATAAGCATGTAAAATGTCACCACCTCTCATTTGTTGCATTTGTTACAGAACCTAATTGCCAAATGCTGGCCACCAAACACCAACTCCCAAAAGCAAAACATAGTCTTTAAAAGTTGGAAACTATAACAATATGTCATCACTTCTGGTAGTGACATAAACAATTGAAATGGCCATATTAGTAATCAGACCATGACAAAATGATAGGAACATGTACAAATAAAATATATGTATGTGAACTGTCAAATGTTGAAAATGGTTTTCCTCATCATCTTAATTAGCTTTAAATGGAAATCTGTATTTTATTATACATGTATTATTCATTTGCATTGCATATTATAGTACAGAGTAGTGTAATATAGTGAAAGCAAGTGTTCATGTATTTCTAAGTTTTCCACATTACATACACTGTTCAATAGTTAATTTCCATACATGTATCTGTTTATTTTACATTATATGTATTTTGCTTGATTCTACTTTTTATGCTCCTGTTAAAGTAACTTCTACAGTATGTAAGAAGTCTATAAGCCTTTTACTTAATAATCAATATGTTTCAATACTTTTAATATCTGATTTTTTCATTGTTCGGTTTTGCGTGGCTGACTATGATTAATAATAGAGAAATATAATACATGATAAATAATTGAGCTCCTCTATCAGAGCATTCAAGAGATAAATTAATGAAGTATTCCTCAAACAATATTTTACTCTTTCTATTATAGTACATTGTATTACATTAAATCATTTAAGAATAGAAAGTTTAAAGATGAAGAAAAATAAAAGTACAAGACAAGGTGATCAATAGAATGTCAAGAAAGATTAATTTACCAAAGGTTGGCAACATTATAAATATGATGATTGTGTAGTCAGTTATCTTCATAAGGGAATACAGAAATCACACAGTTTCCTTGACAGCGTATAGAAGAGCTTTTGAGGTATAAGTTCAATATGGCATTTTTGAAATTTACCCAGCATGCCCAAAAACTTATCAGATCTAAACTAGATTGCCATTCCGAGAAACACCCCTGAATCAGCAGAAAACGGGAAGAAATTCTAGAATGGAAATTCAAAAATACACCTTGAAAATCCATCGCTGAAAATCTAATCAGTTTGAGATACGTGAAGCATCCCTTAAAGGCCCTGTGTATAGTTTGAAAATATGTTTATATCATTCATTTACTATTTTTCATGACTTTAAAAGTAATGTCACTCCAAAGAAAAATTTCAGTCAATCTTTTCAAATATGCTAAGCCTTTAAAAATAAACCAATGATGATTGCCTAACTATGCAGAAGAGAAGAATATATTTTGTTTTATATATAATTGTATCAATGGTTTCTATGAGAACTAAATTTTTAAAATGCTTTCTTCTCTGAACAACTTTCATACATGGATGAGTTCATTTCTAGCTTATTTATCAATCAATTTTATGAATTCTCTCAACAAAAACATGTAAGAATGAATGCTATACATATATTGGTGCTAATTATTGCTTATCAAAACAAACCAATGACCTCTAGATTTAAAATTTTTGAAATTGAAAAAAGTTTCACATATCTCATTTTGATACAATTGAGTAAGAATATAATACAAGCCAAAGTCGCTTAAATGGGGCCTTTAAAACTTTCTGCATGCTGCATTCAATCAACTTTTTCTCACCCCAGTAAGTAACATTGAGATAACAATAATCATTTGTAATCTTAGGTTAGGTTGTACACCTTGACTATGTTAAACCTAGTAGAGTGTATAATTAAATTCTCACAACATGTCTTTAGTCATATCCACTAGTTCATTTATGTATTCTATCTTTTTCAAATGGAGTTTTCTGACCAATCAAAGATCACAAAAGTTTTTAAAAAGGACCTCAAGCATTTATTCACTGTTTACTGCACCATATCGCTATTAAGTGTTTTTTGAAAATATTTGAGAGAGTAATTTCCCAGCAACTGAGGTGAGCAACTTCATTTCTGAATATTATATAAAGCCAGGTTGGATTTCAAGAGAATTCATCCACATACATTGCTATTCTTACTTTCTTAGAATCTCTATAAATGCTTTAGATAATAGGTAAATCAGTATTGGTTTATTTCTTAACTTGCCACGGTGTACTTTTGAAAACCTTAAGTTCTTTGGTATGAGATGAAACAGTTAAGCCTGGTTTAACCCTAATGTCTATAGTACCAGTACTAGTCAGACTACCGACATGCCACCTAATGGCAAGGAGAGAAACCATACAGTAGAACCTGGGAAAGACAACCAAATGTTGCTGAAACTTTGGCTCAATAAAATAATGAGTATAATAGGTTGGAGACAATAGAACATGTATTCTGAATGAACTATAGCCATCCTCCGAATGCAGGGTTCTAGACGTCATCCACTAAATTCCGTCCTTCTTCTGGAAGAACAAGGTACACGTTCTGGAGGCCTGTGTTCGGAGGATGACTACCAACCAAAAAAGTTATTTTAAAATGATAGGCTTTGAAAAGGAAACATTCTCAAATTCATTTCGTTCGTTGCGTACCTCCACTACCTCTCTGACGTTGTTAAAATAGTTCTAAAATTCCCGGGTCACGATCTTAGAAAGCTTCAGAAATTAGTACAATCTGTAATACTTTATCAACAACGCCGAAACTTTGATATAACATAAATTATAAAGTTTACAAACAATTTTACCATCGTAATTGGTAATCTACGTTGTATTTGATGTGTTTTTAGGTAAAAATCTCCGCGGAGCAACAAATTGTAAAATGTCAAGATCGATAATCACTGGGATCAACATTACTACACGTTTTCAAGATGGAGGTGTCAAAATTTTCTGAAAACGCTTCAAATAATATTAAGTTAATTTCTGGCGAGTTCACCAACATCATAACTTGTTATCTAGTAACAAGATAGAGAAATATGTAAGAAATTCAATTTTATCGATTAAAACTTCACATCGACACATGGTATTCGTTTATTAGACGATTAAAATTACGAATATGGAGATGATGTCACTTCAAAACGAACTGCATAGCAACGGTGTCAATAAACAATTTCTGACCTTGCAAATTCCTAAGTATTCATTTTTAACAGTTTGTTACGAATAACTTAATATTTTTCTTATGAATGAATTTTTACTACATTAGAAATAAACATTTTATAAAATATAACGAATAAAATCAGTAGCAAACGCAAAGAAATATATTTTTTGAAGCAGGTCAAAATATTTAGAAGGGTAAATTTCGCGGGAATTTAAAGAACTGCATGAGGTAAGGCACAGGAGGTACGGATGGCACTGGAGGAAAGGCACGGAGACTGAAAAGGAAACTGATATAATTAACCTGAATTAGGATGATAAGTAAATAAAAACTTTGTAATATTTTGCACTCGAAAGCATGCTGGGTTGTATAATACAAGGTTACTCTAGATATTTGATATCTAGAAAAAATGACCACCATATAAATGGTATCATATAAATGATATCTAGTAAAAAGAGACTTACCTCATGAAGTCCTAACTTTATTTTCAAAAAGCTTTTGTCTCATAAAAATTCTTATGTAATTTTACATCTAGCAAAGTTCATTTATCATTCATTCAAAAAACTGGATTAATATTGTAACAATGATACACCACACTGATGTTTTAAATTCTGTCATGTTGTATCTGTATTTTACAATTATCTCATTTTTGTATTTTACATTTTGTGATGCTGTAATTGTATTTTACAACTTTGTATATTTCCTATGAAGTAGTTAGTTTAGTCTTAGTTTAATTTTGTATATTGTAGTTTGTAGTGACTAATATGTCATTGCAATGACATCAGAGAGTCAATAAAAGATATATATATATCTAGATCAAAATATCATATTTCAGCAAAAAATCCCAAAACCATCCATTATCACTTCTTAAAAACTGATATTCCATGATTTCAATTTTTTTCAAAATTATTATCTATTAATTCTTCAAACTGATTTTTATTAAATTTCATTTTTATGGTTAAATGTGTTGGGTCATTCATTTTAATTATTTTTTAATTGTCTTTTATTACATTTTGTTGAATTCTTGTAATCAAAATGTCAGATGAAGTGATAAAAGGTGCATATGAAACAAATAACATAATCTGATTGTTCAATGTTTGCTAGGTAATAATTACCCATGGGATAAACAGACAATCCTATTGTTTTTCTAAAAAATATCAATTTTATCTACTCGTGAATATCAATATCTTCACTCATTTGCTGCGCTCACTCGTGTGAAGATATCAATATCCACTCATGGATATAAATGATATTTTTTCAAAATTATAGGATATTCCTGTATTACTACGTGACCAAATACCTTATATCAATTCTATTTGTTCCATATATCAATGAAATGACCAAAATCACAATGATTGTGGTGACAATAATACTAAACTTACTTGCTAAAATAGGTAGGCTTACTTTTTCTGATTTTATTTGTCTTTTTCTTATGGACAAAGGGCTTCACTATATCCCTACCGAACTTTGGGATAATTAATCACTGAGCCTAACTTAGCTGATGAGATATTGATTTCCCAAAGTGAGGCGACCTTTTCCTCAAAATATTTCTACCAATGTAAGGCCATATCTGAACCAATAACTAGTATTTATTAGAGAGTGGGCTATATTTCTTTTCAATGAGGCGTGGTGTGTCTGATCATTGATTATGACTCACCTAAGATTTAACTAATGGTCATTTGATTTTATAACAGATGGGTTAAGCAGTAAATAACATATCGTGAATTTTGATTTTATCAATTATTTTCTATAAAGTTTGATAAGAACTTTGCAAAGATTAAAACAAATTAAAGAACATTTTTTAGTTTAGTTTAATGGAAATTAAATGAATTGATTTTGACTCAGCTAAGATTTAACTAATGGTTATTTGATTTTTATAGGAGGTGGTTTAAGCAGAAAATAATGTATCGTGAACTTTGCAAAGATTAAAACAAATTAAAGAACATTGTTTAGTTTAGTTTAATGGAACAATCATTACTGACTGTCATATAAACATGCCATTTAAGAACTAATTCATCCTTCTTGACATTTGCCTTAGGCTACCTGTAAAATATCATGGCTAAACTTGAGAAACAGCCAGGACAGATGAACAGAAAATACAACAACATTAACATTAAAATGGCCTACAATCGAAACTACATGTACCAGTAGATCTAATTTTGAAAGTAGTTCTCAAGGACATTGACATATAAAGTAATAAAAATTCTAGACAACTAAAATGAGACATGTGGAACACCTCTGTAAATGTATCATCTTAAAAGTAGAATAGGTTTTCAAGGAGAGTTTCAAAAACACATCGGCTTATCGTTACATGAACCTACAATACTTCAGAAATTTTAATGTGCAACATGACTTTGAAAAATTAAGCTTTGATAGTTTAACATTAACATTTTCACATAAGTTAATGACATTCGATAAACTTCTGCAGTCAAAGTTGGTATATCATCACTAATCACCCCAAAGGAAACAAGAACAACAATATTTCTAAACAAATACGGATTTATAAACATGATAATTCAGGAAATTAGATCAACCTCCTGCATACAGTGATCCTTGATGCCACCTAGAGATAATGCTCCTCACTGATTTACCATAGTGAAGTAGATGGGGTGATAATCAAGTAAATTAACTGATTGACGGTGTCACTTACAATTTAGACTTGTTAATTTTAAATGATTAGAAAAACAGCAACTCCTTTGCTAAGTGATATTTGCGTTATCAGAAAAATAATATTTCTCCTGAAAAATTCAGCAGCCATCTTGAAAATTTCCCCTTCAGCAGTCCTATGCCTATGAGACATCTTCACATAAGATATGACACAAATCTGAATACTGGTCCATTTCATGAAAAAATGGTGGGCATTTGGCTTTGACAGCCAAACTAAAAAAAATCTTGAGGTTTAAATTACTATAGCTATATATTAATAAATAAATATAAATAAATAAATATACATACATACATACATACATATATATTAATATAGGAAAGTTAAGTTACATGTTTTAAGAGAACCTGTACGTAAGCTTGTAATATTTCAACCCCCAGGGATTACTGTTCCGATCTCAATTCACTTTCCTAGGGACCTAATTACAATTATGGTCTGAATACCTTTATACTCAATCAGCCAAGTAAACAGTAAAAATGGGAGAACTAATCCAAAGAGGACCATAATTCCAGGCCCGTAGCCAGGATTTGCCAAGGGGTGGTTCACTTTTTGAAAAATTGCAGGGGAGTTAACTTTTGACAATTTTGGTCCAAAAATGGCCAAAATCACAAGTGCTCAGAATGATGAAAAACTGATATGATTTTGGAAGAATTTTTGCCCCTCTCCCCCTGGCTTCGTGCCTGTAATTCTCACTTTCACATCAAAGTCATTTTTAAAAGAATGTGCAACTTAACCTCACTAATATGTATAAAAATGAATTACAAGTAATTGGGTTCACACCTGGACAGACAGAAAACCTAAGAAAAGATGGTAGAGACATTCCCTATGGTATACAACTCCAAACTTTGTTTGATTAGAACATTCATCAAGGCTGTCATATATCAGATGTATAAGATGATTTCATTGGGCTTCGATTTATTTAATAGCTAATGACCGGGGTTGAGGTACAATGAAAATGTAAATAAGTCTGAGGATAGGTCGGGACTGATAAAAAGTAAAGATAATATGAAATTAAACTGAAAAAACAGCGGGATCTGAAAACAAATCAATACAATACTTGCAACAGCAGAAGTTAATCCATGGACACTGTCATGGTAATAACTTCGAATATGAATGAGAAAAAAATATAAAATATAATAGAGAATAGAGAATCGGTATTAATATTTAATTGATTAATTTCAGCACACCGATATATTATATTTATGTTAGTAATATTACTTATTCTTTGTTGCAGGTTTGACGTCAATATATCAAAAAACAACATCAACGACTATTTATGGATACAATATAAAAGACAATAGGTTTATCGTCCCTCTTAAAGAATCACTCTATAATTATTCCTTCATGAATGGCAATACAAACAGGATCTTCAAGTACGTAATCCTTCCTCTTACTCGGATTAGTAATAAAATAAACATAAGCATCATATTCACGAGGTAAGTGGAACGGATAATTTGTGATGCAACATTTGAATGGTTATTCAAGGAAAATAAACACAAATAGGTGTTTATATAACTGAATAGGTGTTTATATAACTGAGGAGACCAAATAATGAACTCAAATTTTCTAAAATAAATGAGAAAATGAGAAAAGAAAAAATTGTATAAGAGTTACTATGCTCGAATAGGGAGTAGATGATCAGCTTTGAAGGACTAATAAAATAAATTAAATTGAAAGCATGAAGCAGATTTAATGGCAAGCAATCAGACTGATGCAATGATAGCATGCTACCTGAGATAAGGAAAGTGAGAGAAGTAACACTACATACTGCAAACGATGAATACGATCCTAACATCGATGGCATGAAAAACAATAGAGATTGTAGGGAGAATTTACATAATTCTATATTCACATTTTTAAGGACTAACTTCCAAAAGGTGTTATTGAAGTTGGAAAAAAACAGAAGCTCAGTAGGAGTGACATGAAGATTGTCGTGGATGTAATTGCATCGTAGAAAAGGAGGGAAATTTCACACTTATGTTAATGTGACGTGCATACGAACAATTAACTGTTGAGCGAGATCGTTATATTTGACAACAAACGTGATATATTCATTTTTACTCCTAATGACGTGGATTATAAAAATTATGGATATCAGTTCTAATCCAGTGACGGTATAAATTATTGAAATTACTGCCTCGATGATCATCGTGACGAATTAATCACTCGATTTGATTTCAACAATACACAAACTGAATAATTATTATTTATATCAATGCATTTGATATAAAAAGAAATACACAGAATAAGAATTTGAATCCCATGTATTCACATTTATACCACAAATTAATGGTCTACCTTACAAAGAAATACGAATCAATAATATGGAAGATTTACTTATCAATGGGACATTAAATAATATAACAAACAATACGAACTCGACAGAACCAGAAGTTCTTTTATTTATCACAATTTTTAGCATTTATCTTCCAGCTTTAATCGGAGTATTCGGCATTGTGGGAAATGCATTATCGTTCATCATTCTGCTTCACGAGCGTCATACATCGACATTTTACCTACTTCGGTGTCTCGCTGTCTCCGATACATTATTCTTATTATGTGCAATGCAGATACAAGTGACATACTCTATTATTACAAATTACTACGATGATGATTTAGCATATGACCTGGCAAAAAAAGTGAACATTCCGTTCATCTGGCCAATCGCAATGGCAGCCCAGATGTCCAGTGTTTGGCTCACTGTCTTCATATCAATAGAGCGTTACATTGCAGTCTGCCACCCATTCAAGGCTAAATATATTTGCACAATAAAGACTGCACGAAGCACCTGCGTTGGGATAATGCTAGGGTGCCTTTTATATAATCTTCCCCGATTCTTTGAGTATCTTCAAATTAACGATGACGGCCATGTGGAATATACATTTCACAATAAATCAGAGGTGGGTGATAATATGGTCTATCGCTACATGTATTGTGCGATTCTTTATTTCCTTTTATTATTTTGTGTGCCACTCATGATCTTACTCGTGTTGAACATCCGAATAGTTTACATACTCAATAGAGAAAAACACCTATCACCAGCGATGACAATCAGTCAGAAGAAAGAACACAAAGTTACAAAAATATCTCTTTGTATCGTCTTGGTGTTCTTCTTATGTGGAACATTATCGCCTGTTACAAACTTCCAAGATGCCATAGCTCCAGAAAGTTTTCAGGAGAATAATTCTGATGAACTTGCCATTCTTACCCTTGTCTCAAATCTTTTAGTTTTCGTAAATTCATCTGTAAATTTTCTAGTGTATTGCTGGTTTGGCGGTAGATTTAGAGCCAGACTAAGAAAGATGTTTCAATGTTCGAAGCATGGTTACACTAAGGCATATTCTTTCAGTAGGAGAGGCACCAATGGGCAGACATATATCATGTCATCAGTTTGCGAAGGCCACCATGATTCATAGCTATATGAAGTGATTCTCCGAATAAAATGTAGGTTTACTGCATTCGTATCCTGATGAGAGTAAAAAACTATAAAAATAATAAAATATGTATCCTTTTGGAATATTAATAATGTTAAGTGCACTTGTATCCTGTTCGCAAAATCTTGATAAGACTGCTTTTTAGTATTAATACTACAAAAAATGGAAAATGCTTTTTTCTGTAACCGTGGTTTTATTAAGAATACATAATGTTCAAAAGATCAAATCACTATGAAAATCATCATGAATTTGGACACTTAACTTGGAGAAAATGTAGAATTTCACTCCACTTTTTGGTGATTCTGAAGTCATGTCTGCACTTCACCAGTTCAAAATCAACTTTTGAAGTAATTTGACACCACCTTCTAATTTGCCTCACTGACCTTTTATTGTTCCTCAAAACATATTTTCTCAAAATCAGGAAATAGGGTGATAAGCAGGGAAATTTTGATAGGAATTGCAGTCACAAAAAATAATGAGTGACAACTTATGCTTCCTCCAAGTGTAGCCTGTATTCGAAACATGTATGAAGACAATAGCAACGCCAGGGTGTAGCAAATGCCATTGGGCATCTTGTCAAGCAACAGACATGTGTATTATGATGTCACAGTGATGTCACTAAGGGGTGGTGTCATTTTATCATGGAAGAGCAAATCAGATCTGTTAAGGAGAAGGTTAAATCATGATATTATAAAAAATATCAAGGAGATTTAAACATGGCAGTTGGATAAGGATCTCCAATGGCTTGCTTACAATTTACAAACTCATAAGGTCTTGATTTTAGTATTAAATAAAAAAGAACCCCATTCTGATACCCATAGCATCTTTCTGTTTCACCTGAAACATGCACTGATATTATGAGGCATATTCTGTGATCTAAGGCAGTACATCAGATGGGAAGAGTTATAACTGTCAATAAGTGTGATGATTATCACGTAATCATTTACCTTAATGTCAATACATTACATAATAGGCATTGCAGATATTTGCACAGGCCTATGTTCACAAGTTTTATTACCCCAATTAGATGAAATATGAGCTGGGCCGAAGGATCTCAAAAATCCTCAATTTTGGGCTCTCCTGGATCCCCAAATCAAGCTCATCTCAGGGCTGAGAAGAAATGAGATGTCATGCTTTATCATGATGAAAGAACCTTAATCTTGATTTGATTAATCACTCGCTTGAAAATGCAATTTGGGACACACACACACAGCCTGCTCAGTGAACGGATTAGAATATTGTATCCCAAGGGTGATATAAATGTGTGGTTGTTCCAATGACGAGTTTAAGTTTTTCCCTACACGCTAACTTAATGAATGGGTTTCACCAATGGTGCAGAATAGTTGATAGAGTTGAGTGATTGGTAAAATGAGCACCCGATTTGTAATTTAGCTCAATCATCAAACTGAATATATTGACCTTTGAAGCCGAGATGAATTATCAAAGTGTTACTTATTTTTGGACTTATTTTATGGATTTAAGATATTGTAACATGCTACATATTTAAGTTTAGAATCTAAGTTTAGGCTACCCTTTTCAAGAGTGAAACATCATGTATGAAAATTGTAATTGATTGTACGAGAAACATTGATATCCATATTACATGTCAATATTGTGAACGTGCAAATGAGGCCTACTGTTAGAATAAAAAAAATCATAGCAATATTTTTTTAATGTTTTTTTGTTGAATTGACTGATGACAATGTGTTTCTATATATTTTTATAATAATGATCAATCAGAAAAGACATTGAGTTACTTTCATACACTGAAGTTGAAATCTGTTAACTTTTTCATAAATGTAAATGGAGTTAACTATTGTATGTGCAGTAAAACCTGTATGAGTGAACACCTCTCTCGAAGTGAAAACCTGTCTCTAGTGGACACCCTATACATCACAAACTCTACTGACTTCTATATAAATTTCCCATCTCTGTAGTGAACACCTACCAAGACTGAACTTTTTCAGCAAAAAATGTTAAATATACACAGGATTTACTGTGCACATAAACTGGATAACAGCTTTCATTTTACATATTGCAAAAGTGCCAAATTCTTAAAATATTACTCTTTGATGATATAAGTTATGGCAACCTAACTGAAATGGCTCTGTGTTGCTGGCAGCTTTTAATTGTAGCTTATACTAAATTACTAATAGCAAACATTTTATAACAATGCTTGCTTGATGGATTTCTCCTTGATAATCTTAATGAAATGGAGTGTTTTGAATTCAAATGAGTGTTTGAGATGAGTTCAAGCAGACTCTTTGTAACCCCTTGAGATTTTATTCATGATTTTGATCAATTACAAAATGGACCCAAGGTGAAATAGTATTCTCTACTTAAGGCCCTGGAACTACAGAACCCATTTTTTTATATTCCAAAGTGAAGAGTAATACGCATCTAATTTAGCCACTGTAAAGTGGACAGATAATTATTTTGAGGACATATGGTAAATGACTTTCCTTTAGTGGCTGGCTGAACAGTGCTCATGCTTATACCCCATAAATTATGTTGCCATAGCAATTTTTTCAAACATATACCATTACTGGTGTCTCAATAAAAAAATTCTGATTTCCTTGCATAATTCTGTACAACTTATAGCATATGTTTGTTCATGCTATTCCTCATTACTACCTTACTTTGGAAACAATAAATAGTCTAATAAATACCGATAAAAAAAATAAAAGGCAAGTCAAAATATGTAAATTCAATTTTGTACGACTCTATCTACATAATCCATGAAGAAATACAATACCTAAGGCAAAGAATATAAAGCTAAGTTGAGATATCACATAAATCAACTGGCCGTAAGCGCAAGTCTCATCTGATTATTACTATTATAGTGCTTCATGACAGTTTGACTGATTTGAAGAGACTGCTTACTGCAGATTAAAGCAAATTGATTGGTGCTACTGCCCTGAAGATCATAGAGCTCCAAATCTAGGTGGACACCACACGGTGATATTAACAGCATTAACTAAGGTAGTATTGGCGTATTCAACTGCTTACTGTTGGCTGACGGTTTGATTACTGTTTTATGGTCAACTCATTTAAATATGAAGAATACACGCTACTATTCGTATTCATATAAGTTGGACATAAAATAGTGTTAAATCATCAGCTGACATTTGAATTATTGGATTCTACATAAGCTGAGAAAACATGATCAAGATCTACCTCTTTGAATGCTTTACTGTTCAAAGGGCATCACATGAATTAAATTGGTCTTTAAAAGAATACCAATGAGAAGTAATCCCAACAAACAAAATAAAAATATATTGACATGCAACCTAAATATTGAGAAGTCGTGATAGAGAAAAGTGGATACCATATTTCATATACCCTAGAACTCTTCATTGTAATGTACAAGTCCAATAAAATGCCTTGAGATGCCATCTTTATTTCCAGAGCAGAGATCTGAATTTGATTAAACAATTCTTACTTATATGCAAATAAAGAATTATACTTTGAATAAATCAAATAATCAAAATATTTGGGAACCATTTTGAATTTTTGGACAAACAAATCTGAGAGAGAATAAAATATTTAAGATCAACTCTTTGTATTGCATATAGTAAAGACATACTTTGAAGAGAGCTTAAAATTATTATAATAAAAATGCTTGCACTTGGCTAGCAATTTTTGAATTGCCTACACTTTAGGAACACATGGAGAGATCTCAAAACCAACATAATTCTCAGACTTTGTGATTAAAATCAAGTAGTTAATTTCTACATGCTATGACCTTTTATATATTGAAGCAACAAGAAGTAGATGAGTAAATCAGATTATATCCATAGGATATGTGACCTACTTTTTGGGAAATATGGGTTTCAAATCACTGACACTAAGATTAATACAAGCATATCGAACTTACGGGCAAAGATGAGTAAACATTTTTTCAATTAAAAAACAATGTTTAAGACATCACCTTGACAACATTAAATAGGTTTCATTAAAGTTGTAACAACAGGCAAAATAAGGCATTACATGCTAAATGTCACAACCTACCATTTCTTACAGATGCCAAACTCCAAACACCCACCACTGGATGCAAAACGCTGAACACCCTCCGCATAAAGGTTCGAGACCATAACAATGCCACCATTTGTAGTGGTGAAATAATGAATGACAACGGCATTGAAAATTAAAATGTTAACATGAAAACAAAATTCCAAAGAACAACAGGCCACTTTGGGAAAAAACATCAGAGAAAATCGCCTGTTGTCTACAGCAAATGAAATCTCAGTATTGTATAAGGCTAACAAACAAGCAAATATGCTTTTTAACATATGAACCTTTACATACCTGATCATCTTCCTGGTGGTCGTCGACAATCCACGCAGCTTGGTAGTCTGACGTTCCTATAGGTACACGCTTTAACACCTTCCGCTCCACTAAACATACAGACATATAATAATAAACAATATACAGTGTTAAAATACTCTGGATCATCTAGGAAATGTGTACATAGTCTTATGTCTGATAATTAAGTCATGTCTCTGACCCCGACTACTTTTAAATCTTATTTACTGTACTAGGGAATATGTCACAGATAGTTAAATTCTACAAACTTCGCTCTCTGAGTAGGACACAAAAATACTGTTTTTGATCCACTTTCTGAACAAAAATCAAAAACAAGACATTTTCACATTATTCATCCTAAAACAAAAAGGATCCTGCAGAGTTCACTTATCTTCCAAAAGAGGGCTTCAAAATCCAGAAAAGAGTTCTTTCTTACCCCCTGCGATAAACAGTTAGCATTTCCCCGATTAAGAACTTGCAATCTGATTGGCTGTCGCAACACTGCGACAGAAATCATGTATAAGTCATCACGCATAATTAGATCACGTGATTCAGTTTAATCGGGCGCTTCCAAATTGGTAAAAGCAGGGGGAAGAAGGAGGTACGGATTCTGGGCACCTGCTTCTAAGGAGGATGAAATTTTTTAAACTGAAGCTAAATGTCCTGAAGTGATTCTTTATGTACCACCTTTTAACATACGAGGGTTGATCCATAGTTCCGAACCGTTTGCTCTAAAAATCTAAATACTTTATGAAAATTGTTCATATTTGGCCAAAACCACCCCATATATAGTAGTTTCACTTTGTGTAAAAATAAGCAATAAATTTGACCAGCAACATAGGTATCTGGTTACCATAGTAACATGACAACGGGGTTTGTGGAGCAAGAGTACGACATATTGTAGAGGTTGAAAAAAGTTGATTCTAAAAGAGTGTTACAGGGTACCAAATTTCAAATTTGTCAGTCATGCCTGCCTAAAAACCAATTACTTTTTCAATTTGTCCATATTTCATTGTTAGTTTTTGATTTAATTTTGCAAAATAGTCTCTTATCCCCTTATATACACTTATTATATCTGCTGACCCTTTGATCAAACACATCTTTAAATTCTCCATCACCTGTCTCAGAAAGCTACTCAAGAACAGCAAGACAGACTTCATTTAACATTCAAAAGCATGTCTTGTCTTGTAATTTGTATTCAGGTCACTATAAAGATAAACATCAGAGGGAGTCAGATATAGTGAGAAGGATGCAAGGGTAAGCTAAGGCATGCACATATTTTTTATTGACGTTTGAATAAGTATTGAGGTATGGAATTGCGCATTGTTGAAATCGAACTGGATTTTATGCTTTAATTTGACTGCTTTTGGCGCAAGGCATTCTTCTGGTCTATGTCATCACAGTTGCAGTTGGAACTTCTATATTTGGGGTGGTTGAGGCCAAATATGAACAATATTCATAAAATATTAAGATTTTTAGAGCAAACGGTTCGGAACTTTTGGATCAACCCTCGTATATGAAGAATATAGAGATGCAGAATTCTCACTTCAAAAATCCAAGATTTTGTTACTGTCATCCTTCCAAAACTTGAATCCACCACATTAAAACTTCAAAAATTGAAAAATCCTCTGATTCAATCACACCTAAATGAGAAATAAGTTAATAAAGCTTGCGAAAATCCTGTACCTTCTGCTTCTGCAAGTTCCTCCTCAGTGGGCCATGTCTGCTCTCCATCCATGTCATCGGGTATTACTTCACTTTGGAGTGACACTTGTTCATTTGGGTTGGCCTTCTCAAGGAGTTTTACTTCTTCCTGGTCCTCATCCTATAAAGTTACATTAAACATACAATAACTTAATACAATAAAATAAGTATTTGCAATATACAATAACTACGATGAGAAAAACAATATACACATCTTAGAACATCTCAGAACATAAATAAATGTATTTTTACTCATATGGGAGCAAGTTCAGCCATGTGAGTATTGCATCGACTACATATAATATAGATGACATTGCATTAACATGCAAAATGTCACTGCCTACCATTTGTTACAGAAACTGACCACTGGAACAGATTTACAGATGCCGAACACCAGCTACCAACCATCTGAGCACCAGCCAAAAAAGTCAGAGACTATGAATAATATGTGCAACTTCTGGTGATGGGATAATAACATACCATAGCATCCATTTTCTTTGTCTTCCCTCTAAGGACCAAGGGATGTGGATCAGGGGGTGCCTCAATCTTTGACATCTGAAAGTCTCCCCATCCAGGAAGGTGAACGAGTCCATTGACTGATAATGCTTGACCCCTAATGTAACCACTTACACATAAAGTGCCAACATGCTGCAATTGAAAATTTTATATTACTGACAGTACATACAAAAACCCATATGATTAAAATGATTGGACATGTATAAAATGTAGAACAAGGCACAAACATGCAAAATCTCACCAATTACTATTTGTTACAGATGTTGTGGGAATTTTTACACAGTCACAAAGAATTTTTGGCAGACACTGACCACCAACCGCCAGAGACTATAACAATATGTTTTTGTTTATATTAAAAAGTTAATATTATCATTTGACATCACTTCTTGTGGTGATATAAAAATAAAACAAACTCCCGTCTAGGAGCAGCAAATCATAGTATTTACCAACAGCAACAGCAATCATAGCATTTACGAAATCAATATATCAATCATTTTGGAAAATACCATGAGGTCTCTTGAAAGTCCATGAAGTCGTAATATGTAAATAAAACTAGGATTTTGTTAGATACATACTTTTTAATCCTTGAAGGTTGACAGCTAATTTTCCGGCAAAATAAAGAAAAAATAATAATTATGAAATCCTGCTTCACTTACACTATCACCTTCTGCTGGTGTAAACGTGACTTCCTCTGCACTCAAATGTGATCTATTTTCACAATATTTTATGTGCTTAAGTTTTTGATTTCCCAGCTGCCTGAGGACCAGTAAGCCATCCTGCTCAGTGTCCACTCCATGGAACTTCTCACGAGGAAACCTACAACACAATGTACATGTAAATGTATATCCTTAATAATTTTCCTATTTAAAAAAAACTCACTCAATATTTCATGTTTTCATGAAAATACATGAAATGTGTATTGTTATACAAATATGTATATCAGACCTCCTAGACTTCCACCAATGCGAACATCAGTTCTGACCTCGCAAACTATGTTCCTTGCACTCCAACCGTGGTTCTCACATCGCTAACATGAAATCTTTAGTCGCGCACCACCATTTCCTCGCTCCTAAACATATTTCTCTACTCACACACAGGGATCTGGCTCGCGAACCACTACATATTCAGTGCAGGGAACGTAGTTCGTGAGGTAAGAACTGATGTTCGAGTTGGTGGAAGTCAAGGAGGCCTGTATATGCTTAGACAAATGTGATGTCACTAAAATTCAAACACAGAAATCGATCAAATATTAGTATGTGACATGCCAGTCAATATGTCACAAATTCAAAGTGGTGACATCATCAACCTACTTACCGTTTGTCTAAATGTTTCTGTAACATCTTTTTACAATCTGTCAGTTTTTTATCTGGTATTGTCTTGAGGCCCTACAATAAAGAATTTGCAATTTAATCAATATTAATGTGGAATTTTATTTTGATACAACATGCATCATGAATTGGATCATGTCAGCAACATTAATTATAAGCTCTAGAAAGGACCTGTAGAAAGGACCTCACTTAACAGAAATGTGTTCTGATCAGCAAGTGGGCAGATCAAGTAGACTTTTAATACAAGTTTTGTACCTGTACCTGTACAACATGAACAGCAGATGGCATTCCCTGCGCTTGCAAACAGGATAAGCTATGCTCCCCAAAGGCATCAATCCCATACTCAGCAGACATGATGAGTAAAATGGCATCAGCAACTTTGAGAGCATCAAGAACATCATACAATTTCTCTCTGTTTGGTTGTAGAAATGAAAACCTCTGTTTAAATCTTGGTACACTGAAAGAATTGAGTACATGTGCAAACAAAGAAAATATTAGAAAAACAGAAAATGTGTTTACACATCATTATGGGCAAAATTATAGGATTCTCAAGTTAATGAAAATCCGTTTAAAATTTTGTATTTTAGATCAAATCTCAAAAAATATTTAATGATCTTTCAAAATATTTGCTATTTGTGTCCACTAGTACTGTTTGAATAGTAACTTTCTGTACCTGATGTGTGTAGCTCCAGTAGTAGATGATGTAACCACTGCCTCATCATCACTTCTGCCCAGCAGCTTCACAACAGACTGGCTATCTACACCCTCACACAATGGCAGAACAACCTGCAATGAATTGTCAACAATAACACAGGGTGCTCAAAAAGTACCAATAAATATGCTGTATGTAAAGTTAACAACTAAGGATTTGGGGGAGGGGGCAACTTTTTACACCACACAGGGATACGGGTAACTCCGTTGTATTGTTGTATGTGTATACTTGAGTTATTCTTAAAATAAGTTGAAAAATCACATTGATCGTGAACAAATTTTATTGGTATACCGAAAAAAATCGTTTTGGATTGTATTTACTGGTTTAGGCCATCAGCTTCACCCCAAAATTTGGGTTATCTGTATCAAGTTAGGGGAATAATCGCCATAGTGATTTTTGGGAAGGTTAAGACCTCTAGAGTAAGAAAATATGTAATAGCATTGCAACAGTTGTAGCTAAATGGGTGTTATCACCCATATTTCAAAATGGCCGCCGGTGCACGAGTTACAATATATAGTAGGTATAACTAAGCATACTGAGATACAAATACTGTGATTTTAGGATCTTAGTTTGGGTTTTAGGGGTCAAGGATTTCATTTATGTCTAAATCCGAGTCATGAAATAATTAATTTTCATAGAAATCCAAGATGGCTGCCAAAATGGGTGCCAAAACGAATTTGTAATTATTGATTTAAACTCAAAAAACACTTAAGAGCAGTGGATTTGTAGCCCATGTCTACATTTTAAGGGTCAAGGATTTCATTTATGTCTAAACCTTTCAGTTTGCAAATGATTACTTTTCATAGAAATCCAAAATGGCCACCAAAATGAGTGCCAAAACGAATATCTAACTTCTGATTTAAGTTTTAAAAAAACACTTAAGAACAGTGACTTTGGAGCCTATGTCTACATTTTAAGGGTAAAAGATTTAATTTATGTCTAAAGCTTTGAGTTGTTAAATAATTACTTTTCATAGAAATCCAAAATGGCCGCCAAAATGAGTGCCAAAATGAATATGTAACTTCTGATCTAAGCTAAAAAAACACTTAAGAACAGTGATTTTGGAGCCCATGTGTACATTTTAGGGGTCAAAGATCTCATTTATGTCTAAATCTTTGAGTCATTAAATAATTGTTTTTCATAGAAATCCAAAATGGGCACCAAAATGAGTGCCAAAACGAATTTGTAACTTCTGATTTAAGCTAAAAAACATACTTAAGAACAGTGATTTGGAGCAATTTGTACAATTTAGTGGTCAATGATTTCATTTATCATCAAATAATAACTTTTTAAAGAAATCCAAGATGGCCACCAAAATGGGTGCTGAAATGAATATGTAAATATTGATTTAATCTCAAAGAACAGTTGAGAACAGTGATTTTGGACACCATGTCTAAGTTTTAGGGGTCAAGGATTTCATTTATCTCTAAATCCAAGTCATCAAACAATTACTTTATATAGAAATCAAAGATGGCCACCAAAATGGGTGCCAAAATAAATATGTAACTATTGATTTCAGCTCAAAGAACAATTAAGAACAGTGATTTTGTAGACCATGCATATTATGTAAGGGTCATGGATTTCATTTATGTCTAAATCTACGTTATCAAATAATTACTTTTTATAGAAATCCAAGATGGCCACCAAAATGGGTACCAAAACAAATGTGTAACTATTGATTCAAGCTCAGAACAGTTCAGAACAGTGATTTTAGACACTATGACAAGGTTTAATGGGGTAAGAATTTCAATTAGGTGTATAACTAAGTCATAAAATAATTCCTTCATTTGGACATCGAGAAGGCCGCCAAAATGGCTGCAGAAGTGAATATGTAACTCTTGATCTAAACATAGAGCAGTTAGGACATTATTTTTGGATATCATTTCTAATTTGTGAAGTCAATGATTTTAATTTTGTCAAATAAAATCATTGAATAATTTATTTATATGGATGTCCAAGATGGCTGCCAAAATAAAAAAAATTAAAATGTAGCCTAACTATTGATTTAAGCACACGGATCACTAAGAACCATCATTTTTGATACAATGGTATTCTCATCTCCTTTTGATTGCACAGTCTCTTAGTTTTTGGTCTGCTCTCATTTGTACTTCCTTTTTAAGTTTTTCACATATGTGAGACTTCTCCTCCAGGGGTATATCATCCAGTTTCTTACTAAGTTAATGAGTTCATTTTTCAAATACAAGAATTCGTGTGAATTTGTTTCACTTTATAGAATTATCACTCCCCCCCCCCCCCTCCGTCCCCTCCCCCCTCCGTCCCATTTTAATTATTTTTGATTATTTTTTATTTTACGTATGGAAACTTATTTCATAAATTCAGCAATGACATTAATTTAGTTATGATAACATCACTTACAAGTATTTATTACAGGTCGTGTAGTCCATTGTTGCTTGATTTATAACAAAAACTTTGACTTTTGCACGTTGGTTGCGTCGCGCCTTTTTTAATAGATCTTATATCTTAAAAGAGTATCGGTTGAAAAATAATCCTAGAATACCTAACATATTTTATCATACCGTGCGCTTATTCAATTTGCAATTCAATCGTAAACTCTGTCTTGAAAAAATAATTTTACCAGATTTGTTGAATTTCCTAGCGGAAATTGCCTGCTCCCCCCCCCCCCCCTCCGTCCCATTTTCACGATCACCGGGCGTGTATATATAATATATATATATATATATATATATTTCGTCTGCTTTTATCCGAGTCTCGATGCAGATCCTTTTCATGGCTTCCACACTTCCATGATAGAATATTCTTGGAAGTTAGTCTTTCAGCTCTTTAGCAATATCAAGAATAGGATCATGGTTTTACACTTTGGCTGCTTCAATTAAAGTACTGTTCTTTGAGCTTGAATCAAAAGTTACATATTCATTTTGTCACCCATTGTGGTGGCCATCTTGGATTTCGATATGAAGTAATTATTTGATGACAAAGATTTATAACATACATGGAATCCTTGACCCCTAAAACCTAGGCATGGTCTCAAAAATGACTGCTAACTGTTCCTTGAGCTTAAATCAAAAGTTACATATTTGTTTTGGCACTTATTTTTGTTGCCATCATGGATTTCTACAAAAAGTGATTATATGATGACTCAGATTTAGACATAAATGACATCCTTGGCCCTTAAAACGTAGACATGGGCTCAAAATTCACTGTTCTTAAGTGTTTTGAGCTTAAATCAATACTAACATATTCATTTTGGCACCCGTTTTGGTGGGTATCTTGGATTTCTATTAAAAATTAATTATTTGATGACTCAGATTAAGGCATAAATGAAATCCTTGACCCCTAATATGTAGACATGGGCTCCAAAGTCACTGTTCTTAAGTGTTTTTTTAGCTTTAAATCAATAGTTATATATTCGTTTTGGCACCCATTTTGTCAGCTATATTGGATTTCTATGAAAAGAAATTATTTAATGACTCAGATTTAGGCATAAAAGAAATCCTTGACCCCTAAAACCTAGACATTGTCTCCAAAATCACTGTTCTCTGAGCTTAAATCAAAAGTTACATATTCATTTTGGCACCCATTTTGGCAGCCATCTTGGATTTCTATATAAAGTAATTACTGATGACTCAGATTTAGACAGAAATAAAATCCTTGGTCCCAAAAACATAGACATGGGCTCCAAATTCACTGCTCTTAAGTGCTTTTGAGCTTAAATCAATACTTACATATTCATTTTGGCACTCATTTTGGTGGCCATCTTGGATTTCTTTAAAAAGTTATTATTTGATGACATCGATTTAGAGATAAATGAAATCATTGACCACTAAATTGTACAAATTGCTCCAAATCACTGTTCTTAAGCGTCTCTGAGCCTAAATCAATAGTTACACATTTGTTTTGGCACCCATTTTGGCGACCATCTTGGATTTCTAAAAAAAGTAATTGTTTGATGACTCAGATGTAGTTATAAATGTAATCCTTTACTCCTAAAACCCAAATATAGGTACTACAATCACTGTTTTAGCATCTCAGTATGCTTAAATATACCCACTCTTATAATGTAACATGAGCACCAGCGGCCATTTTGAAAAATGGGAGATAACACCCATTTAGCTACAACTGTTGCAATGCTATCACATATTTTCTTACTCTAGGGGTCTACACCGTCCCAAAAATCACTGTTGTAATTATTCCCCTGATTTGATACCGACCAACCCCCCAGGCTGATGGACTAGTTGTTTTCCCAAAACTTTTAAGGTGAACTCATCAATGAAATAGCAACTTTTACTAATGGTTATCATTTGTGCAAAATGGTTTGTAAAAAGTTTATTGTATTGTCTGCAAATGAAAAAAGGCATTTATTCCCAGAGACAATATCAACTGAATGTATCCTAAGTAACCAATACGCACAATTGCATAAGATAATGATAATTCAATGAAACCCTGAATCCTTTGAAGATTGTAAAGCTGTTCTTTCCATTGAAATTCTTTATCAAAGTAGCCCTTTAAAATACTCAAAACACATCCTTTCAAATAACAATGATTATAATAAAAACCTCTCCAATGGGCTGATGTTAGAAAGCTAAACATGATTTTAAAGGTCAATTTGTCTATAAATATGTTTCATGTGAGAAAAATGAAGATAGAATCTATCAATTTCAGTCAATATTCAGTTTTTAAAATGTCTTAGAGAGTGACCAGATCAGCTTGACCTTGGAGTTTTAACATAAGACATCAATTTCACTCCCAAATATGGAAGGTACAAAAATAGAGCTGTCAATCAAATAGTGAAAGTTATGGCAGAATTATATTTAGCTTGATGATGTAAACTAGATGCAATGCAATGATTTCGATTTTCATCAGACCCAAAATTGAAGTTTTCTCACCATGTTAAAAATTGAAAGCAGTTATTTGATAAATATGTATACAATTAGGTTAGTGTGACTAACTTGGAAAGAAATTTAAAATTCAATTATTCTATTGTAAAACGATAAAAGAAAACAATAAGAAATTATACTCTTCAAATTAAAACAAATGTCCTCATAACTAACTAGACAACAGCAACGCCAAAGCGTAGCAAATCCCATCGAACAGCCATGGCTGGCATATTTACAAACAAGGTATATAGCAAAAATGGCAGCCATTTTTCAAAATGGCCACCTTCTACCAAAAGTGTCATTAGACGGAGTGTGCCATGCCTATAGTATTCACATACCAAATATGAAGAAAATCGCTCCACTACTTTTCGCGTTATAGTAAAATACATTAAAATGGCAGTCATTTTGAAAAATGGCGGCCTTCTACCAAAAGTGTCTTTAGACAGTGTGCCATGCTTATAGGCTTCACATACCAAATATGAAAAAATCCCTCACTACTTTTCAAGTTATAGTAAAATATGTTAAAATGGCAGCCATTTTGAAAAATGGCCACCTTCTACCAAAAGTGTCTTTAGACAGTGTGCCATGCTTAAAGCATTCACATACCAAATATGAACAAAATCCCTCACTACTTTTCAAGTTATAGTAGTAAAATTCGTTAAAATGGCGGCCATTTTTCAAAATGACCACCTTCTACCAAAAGTGTCATTAGACAGTGTGCCATGCTTACAGTATTCAAATACCAATATGAACAAAATCACTTCACTACTTTTCGAGTTATAATAAAAAAAACGTTAAAATTGCGGCCATTTCTCAAAATTGCCGCCTTCAACCAAAAGTGTCATTAGACAGTGTGCCATGCTTACAGTATTCAAATACCAAATATGATCAAAATCGCTTCACTACTTTTCGAGTTATAGTAAAAAACGTTAAAATGGCGGCCATTTTTCAAATAGGCTGCCTTCAACCAAAAGTGTCTTTAGACAGTGTGCCATGCTTATCGTATTCACATACCAAAAATGAACAAAATCGCTCTACTACTTTTCGAGTTACAGCAAAAATCGTAAAAATAACGAGTAAAGGCTTTTCAAGATGGCTGCCATGTGTTTCTTAAATATCTACATTTCTAGCTTTATTAATGTCCTATTTAATTTATTTACATTTAAAACATATTGCTATTACAGTTTACATATTGCACCTAAATAACTGTAAAATAGGCACTAAAATGGCTGCCATTTTTAAATGATCGGCCATTTTGAAAATCAGCTTTTGAGCAGAACTTCTACCCCCATAGAGTATATGTGTACAAAATATGAACAAAATCGGTCCAACGGTATTTGAGTTATTGCCCGGATAGACGTATGGACGGACAGACGTACGTTTATTCCCCATATCCCTCCAAACTTCTTTCATTGGGATAATTAAAACAAATTAACTAAATAAATGTAACATCAAATACAAACATTAGCTAAGGCAAGTTTCAATTTCATACAAGTGCATAAAATGGTTATATATACAGGCCCGTAGCCAGGATTTGCCAAGGGGGGTTCATTTTTTTTTTTTTTTCAAAAATTTCCAGGGGGGGTTCACAATTGACAATTTTGGCCCAAATATGGCTAAATCACTTGAGAAGTGCTCAAAATGGTGAAAAACTGCATGATTTTGAAAGAATTTTTGGCCAGGGGGGATCGCCCGAACCCTGCGAACCCCCCTGGCTACGGGCCTGATATATTTTGCAAGTGGATCCAAGAGACCAAGTGAGTTAGTCTATTATTTTGCAGGGGTGGCAGGATACACACATTCCAATTTTGTATATACTTTCCCGGCGAGTGATTTCTGTACAGTAAAACTGTCATGACGAACACCTCTTTAGTGAAGATCTGTGCCAAGTGAACACACAAGTCTACTCTATTGAACACCTGTGTGTAAGTGAACACCAATTCCCAGCCAGTGATTTCAGTAGCTTTTAGAGGGGAGTGTATCTTTTGGAGGAGAGTGTACATCATTCCAGAGAAATGATTAAACAGGTGAATCACTGCCATGGGAACTGGTTATGTCAGATGTTCCCACGCTTTACATCCAGAGGAGAATCATAGATGAACCCTTGGCCAAACAATGATATAGTTTACATGAGAGAAGTATGATTCTATGAATTCTGGGATATTCCTGTTTTGTTTAGACAAATGAGAATAAAATTAACCCTTTGAAAAATTGATAAAAATTCCCTCCAATGATCCAATACTTGGCTCAATCTAAGAGTGACCAAGTGGAGAAAATAGACTTTTAGTGTAGGTAGTAAATAAAAAATCGGAGTTTTGTTCCTTCTAAATCAATCAAATGATATGCATTTTTTAAAAATTGGGCATTACTGGACGTATTTTCTCAAGGTTTGCAGAAGCACTCGTTGCTATAAGTCGCACCCTCAAAACCCGGGTCCGTCGTCATCAAAATCTGCCTTTGCAAAAATGTGAATGGTTCATAATTAGAGTCGTTTCGTGTTATTTTCGGGAGTTTTCAAACCTGGATTTAATTGCTTTTATTAGAAGGGCTCTTCATTATTAATACTATATTGTAAGATTTTGACCCAGACTGAGATATTGTCAGCACTGGAGGATTGTAATAGCGCGGAATTGTATTTAAATAAAATATTATTCCATATTTTTGAATAAAAATAAATATGTTTCAAGTTGCTCATCTCTACTGGCCAATTTTTCCTTGTTTTAGTAGCCGTTGTACTGATATATATATATCATCTTAGTCAAAATAGAGAACGAATGAGTATAAGGGGTCTTCTAGCTTTGCATATTTTAGACCAATCATAATACCATGACTATTTCTAATATGTTAAATGTCTTGATAGATACAAAATGACAGGTATAAAATTCTAATAAAACAAAGTTTTATATTTCATGGCCTCACTAGACACTTATTTCGTTTGGAATGGCCTTAAACCCTGGTCTGCAAAACACACATTTAAATAAGTGATTGGCACACCCGGGTCTGACTGTAAATCTCCTGTTCACTGTCGTATAAATTATGAATGTAGTTTCGCAAAGGTGTCAACAGAAACAAACAGTGAGCTCAGCTTTCCCGAACCCGAGTTTCCAGGATTCGCCTTGCATGCCTTCGACTCTTTCTCAAGGTTTGAGCCCTAATTTTCTTCCACGCAAGCGCGGAAATATATTGGACCCCTCCCTTAGCATCCTGGTGTCTCGTTAATAACACCCTTGTAATTACAATGTGAAGATACTTAAGCATGATAAAAAGTGTATGTGTGGATGGGGGAGGTTTGACCCCCCTTACCAAAAGCTGGGGCATGTATACCTTTATACTCAACCAGCCAAGTATTAACAGAACAAAAGGGAGTCACTAATCCATCAGGTCCATAATTCTACACGTTCACGTACAAGTTAAAAAACAGGTATCTTAAAGGCAGAATCAGATCTATGGGGGTGACAAAATTACAAGCAACATGTTTAATTGACCTACCAATCTATTCATTACCATCTCAATTACAATATCTCCCAAAAGATTTTTGATATATAATAAATTGGTGAAGTTTTGGTGGATTCAAGGTGCAAAAATGGGTGAAAAATGTTTAAATTCTCCCAAATAATAAGAATGGTAACCATTCTTATAGAAAAATAACACATTATTGTAAAAATCTTTAGTTTTCCTGAAATAAAGTGTGCACTTTGGGGATTTTTAGAAAATAGACATGAAAAGGAATGACATAAGCCAGAAATACTTTCAAATTGATACAATTTTTTGTTAGGCTGCTCGCTATCTCTGATTCTCTCTTTAACCTCCCTTTTATTATTTATTTTTATTAAAATAATTTATTATAGTGTCACTGGTTTACATTTGGTACAAATAAATACATATTCTAAAAAACCACCAGCCGATGTCGGCTTATGAGACAATGGACTTTAGGGGCGGGGTCAAAATATCGATGTTCATATGGAGACGAAAGTACTTTCGCGAGGGGGGGAGGGGGGTTTTTGGGCACTTTCGTTGACCAAAAAACATCGATAATTCGGATCTGATATACAAAAAATAATTGGACTTACCCACTTTTTCTGGCGCTATGTTCTGATAAAAAGGCTTGTTTTCAATAAAATAAAATTTTCAAATAAATCCTCCTCCTTTTGAAGAGTTCAATGCAGTTAAATTGCGAATGTGTGTTAATTCACCGTAATAATAACCCGGCAAATAGGATACTGAAAATCAATGTTTTTTTGAAGTGACCTAAGCTTTCGTCTAGAGGGGGGGTGGGGGGGTTGTTGTCCAAACGAAATTACTTTTGTCTCCATATGAACATTGATATTTTGACCCCGCCCCTTAAAGATCAATAATAACAGTGTTTATATAGATATGACATTCAACAATAAAACTACAGTTCATCTACAAGTACAATAATACATAGATAGATAAATAGTAATAATTCCATCTATAAATTATGATAAATGATTTACATGTTATCTTATATCATAATAACTAGAGTGTTGACTACAAAATGGTATGGAGGTTTGGCCCACATTGCAATAAATATGGTTCATAGGGATAATATGGCAAATTATTATACTGCAGCCAACCGTTCCAGGTCAAATTGCCTTTTCATAAACATTTTGTATAACAGAGCAGTCCACTGTCTCTGAATTGATGTTGAATGCATGAGGCTTATAAATAAAAGTAACTCATTGTCAGTGTTTGTTCTTATATGTGGTGTTAAAATATCAGTTATAGTTCAATAAAAATGTGTTCTCAAGTTGGAATATGTTTACATTGGACAGCAAAATGAATTTAATCTTCAACAAAGTTACCATCACATAATTTACATGTACGATCATTCAGTGCTATACTTGACCAACGACCTGTCTCAATGTGAAGTTGGAGGCTACCTGTTCTCAGTCTAGCAAGAATGGTTCTGTGATGCCTTGGAATGTATTCAGATACATATGGTTCATTAACTACTCCATATTTAAACAATCTGTATGTTCGAAGCTTATTGCCATTCTGTAAATTATATGTATCATCCCAAATGTTTTTTAACAAGGGGTATTTATTCATTTAGTTAGAACTACGCCTTTATACCAGCAACACACTTTCACAGTGCGTCTTTACAAAGCAACACAATAATGAAAATTGCAACTTTAGGATCTTGAAAAAAGTTGCAACATCCTTCCTGGTTAAAATAGGTTTCCACATACAACTAAAAACACTATATAAAATAACTATCTATACTCCATCAATATAATGCGGAACTGGGAATGCGGGGTGTCTCATTCATTGCGACACACCTTGCAACAATGTCTTATGAGGGTAATTTCTTATATGTAACCAACTTTTATTTCACATTTAAATGAAACACCATTAAATTGATTGTCTAAATTTTGTAAGGTTTTACACTTATAATAATAATAGGGTTTTATTAGTACTGATGCCCTTTTAGGGCCAAACGTACATCCAATATACAATTTTCAATAACAGTAAATATAGCAATAAAGTAAAGAAAATAGGATTACATTCTTCAAATGACATATAAAATGTTACTTTGATATAAGAATCCTGTCTCTACCCATCATTAGATACTTTATCATGTCAGCAGATTCTTTTAATATGATCCCCTCACTCGTCAATAGAAAAATTGTCTTTTGGTGGTCATTCATGTTTTTAAAATTACGACACAGGTTTTCAAGTTTTTCAATATGGGATTTTCTGTTAAACTCCAATTTTTTACATTTGAATTAAAAGTGTGTTTCATCTTCTATATCCGAGTCCTTACATATTTTACAAAATCGACTATTAAGATCAGTAATTGGTTTTGTATATCGGCCTCTCTCTATCTCTAGATTGTGGGCGCTTATACGTAATCTAGTTAAATGTTTAGCATTTGAAAGTGTCGTTTCTGAAAGGTAGTGCGATCAAATCCAAAGTGCGATTTTAGTTGTTTAAATAATCTAAGTTTCCCCCCATTCCCACTTATCAGATTCTTCCAATATACTTGATATCTCTCTATTAATTTCTTTTTGACTTTAAAGGGTTCCGATTAGCATCCCGTATAAAAACAATATGGCGGCTCCAGGCGAATCAACTGGATCAGTCCATTTTTAAGAAATACGGGGAGTTCTGTAAAATCCAGTTTATTGAAATTGTCTTTGAGATAAAGTAATCCGTTTATAATGATTTTGAAAACGTTATCCAAAGAGTGATTGCGTTCAAATAATAAATGTACAACAGCCAATATAAATTCTTGTATTAGAAACCGGTTTGTCTTGCTTTGTTTCATTTGTAGGATATTTCATATGCCAAGCTGTGTGCTATTACGTTATGGGGAAATTTAGATGCCAATTTTTCCTTATTATACACAAATAGAAGATCCTGAAACTTCACCCATAAATGTGGAATTGATTTGTCAAAATAAAAATCACCCTTTTATAAATGTGTGACGATCTATAATATACTTATGCTATATAACAGTTAGAGGTGTTGACACAACGACCTCGAACCTGTGAACCCTTGAGTATTATTCCGGGATCGGGCCTTTTATACTAAACGGTGAGCAACACCAGAAACGAGCGTCACCCTTTAATAGCAAGTCTATTTGTGCTCATCTCTATGTTTACCCTATCTTCAAGATTCAATTCATCAGACATTTTTATTTTAATATGGCACAGTATATTTTTGAGTTGTTTGTGCCATGTAAATGTGTTATATTGAGAAGTTTATCATCTTGAAACCAGAATAAAGGCAACGCCAAAGCATAGCAATCCCATCGAACAGCCATGGCTGGCATTTTTACAAACAAAGTATAATTTGCCATTGTTGCTATATAGTATATAGCAACAATGGCAGCCATTTTTCAAAATGGTCACCTTCTACCAAAAGTGTCATTAGACAGTGTGCCATGTTTATAGTATTCACATACCAAATATGAACAAAATCGCTCTACTACTTTTCGAGTTATAGTAAAATATGTTAAAATGGTGGCCATTTTGAAAAATGGCCACCTTCTACCAAAAGTGTCATCATTAGACAGTGTGCCATGCTTATAGTATTCACATACCAAATATGAACAAAATCGCTCTACTACTTTTCGAGTTACAGCAAAAATCGTAAAATATGAGTAAAGGCCGCCATTTTTCAAGATGGCTGCCGTGCTTCTTTAATATCTACATTTCTAGCTTTATTAATGTCCTTCATAATTTTTTTTACATTTAAAACATATTGCTATTACAGATTCACATATTGCACCTAAATTATTGTAAAATCGGCACCAAAATTGCTGCCATTTTTAAATGAGCTACCATTTTGAAAATCGGCTTTCGAGCAGAACTTCTACCCCCATAGGGTATATATGTACAAAATATGAACAAAATCAGGCCAACGGTATTTGAGTTATTGCTCGGACGGACGGACGGACGGACGTACATACGGACGGATGTCATTTGTTGTTGCTGTCTAAGACCATACACAATACTCTTCTGATCATGCAATATCTAAGTTTTAATCAGCGCTGTAAGACCTTCAACTAGAAAAACAGCAACTCCACGGAGTAACAAATCCCACCGAACAAAACATGTTTTGATAAATAGCGGCTATATAAGATTTGAGCCAAATCCATCCACTGGTATTTGAATTATCAAAGATTATGTTTTTATGAAACATGGTTGCCATTTTGAAATTCAGCTGTCATCTTTAGATTTCTTCTTTAGCAGAGCTCCTATGTCTGTCCCAAGGCATCAGCATATACAATTTAATCCAAATCCGTCAACTGGTACTTGAGTTATCAAGGATTACATGTTTAATGAGAAATGGCGGAGATTTCGATAAATAGCAGCCACCTTGAATATTCCTTCTCAAGCAGAGCTCCTTTATCTCTAGGCATCAGTATATAAAATTTGGAGTAAATCCGTCCAATGGTATTTGAGTTATCAAAGATTACCTAATCCCAGCCATTTTGAAATTCAGCTGATGCCTTTGAAATTTCTTCTGAAGCAGATCTCCTTTTTCCCTAAACATTAGCATATAAAATTGGAACCAAATTCATCCACTGGTATTTGAGTTATCAATGATTATGTTTTTTTATGAAAAATGGTGGGTATTTTCAAATTCAGTGACCATCTTGAAAATATCTTCTTGAGTAGAACTTCTTTGTCTCTAGGCATCAGCATATAGAATTTGAACTAAGTCCATCTGCTATTTGAGTTATCAAAGGTTAAAAATCCCTTCTCGAGCAGAGCTCCTATATGTCCCTAGGCATTAGCATGTAAAATTCGAACCAAATCCATTCAATGGTATTTGAGTTATCAAACATAACGTTCTATACGAAAAATGACCACCATTTTGAAATATGGCAGCTATCCCGAAAATGTCTTTTTGATCAAGGCTCCTTTGTACCCAGGCAACAGCATATAAAATTTGAACAAAATCCATCCACTAGTATTTGAGTTATCAAAGATTATATTTTTTCAGAAAAATGGCCACTATTTTGAATTTAGCGGCCATATTGAAAATTCCTTCTCGAGCAGAGGTCCTACACCCATAAGACATAAGCCTATAAAATTTGAATGAAATCCGTCAACCAGTATTTGAGTTATTGCCCGGACACACGAATGGACGGACGAACGGATGGTCGGAGGAACGGACGGCGTTTCTATATCCCCTTGAACTTTGTTCGGTGGGACAATGACCTTCTCCAAGTTGTCTAATCGACGCTGCGCTTCACTCATGTGTTTGAGTCATGGATACAGAGTTCTACTCTTGTACTGACCAATACAAAGAAGAGTCTACTTTTCAAAGTGGAGGATACATTACAATATCAAATGATGTAAAGCAAATTTAATTCCCTCCAGTTGTTACATTTCAACTTTGCCATGGGATGTACAAAGTCTCTGTAACTCTCTGCGTGTAATATTGCCCCGGGTATTGTGATATCATGTTACCATAGCAACCAAAACTCTAACCGAGTTACATAATTTTTGTCGAAACTTTGCAATTTTAGTTACAATACATAAAGGTACATTATGTAAAATTTTGAAGACAATTGGTGCATATTATTAAAAGAAAAAATATTCACTATATACACTGTTTCCTTTTTTATCAGTTAATATAAACTGCCAAAATTGATCAGAAAACATTAAGTTTGTAATTGTGCATTTGCACTTGTTTAAGTCATATTCTGTATATTAGTTATTTACTGCAGATCTGTTTGAATCTAGTACAGCTGTTTTGAAATATAATTGAATCATATTGTAATAAATGGACTTTATTTTAACAAAATACCAATATTAGTCCTGTTACTTTTGGAACATCCTATGTCACCATTTCTGGCAATGTCTGGAGGTGGTAAAAAAAACTAGAATGAATCTGATATACACATAATCACAAGTGAATCATCTATTAATACATCACTCTCATTTTAATAAAGATAATTCTAGATTTTGATTTATACCAGTGCATTTGGATTTGTGAAATGCAACCTGTGTAAGGGTAAGTTATCTTATAAAAGGTAAATGACATTCTGTATAAGTTGCCCTAGTCATTCCACAGTTCCAGGTGTTATTTTGTGGAGCCCATGTCTTGCCACATCACATATGGAAATGACTTTGACAAGCCTGCAAAAAGTAAAATCTTGGACATCTTTCTTTCGGTCCATGGACTCTAAAATAACAATAGTGATAAATAAAAGGAATTTTTCAGATAAGCCTTAGTTAAGCTGATTCCTCCTGTTGATCCAATCGTTTTGATGAGTTTAAATGATAAAACATATATATTCTTACATACTTTTTCACTTGTTGAAGACCTGTCAACATTACCGTTTACTTATTATTGGGGGGGGGGGGGTTAGCAGGGGTCCACAAAAAATAAAAAATATTAGATTTTGATATTTTTGAAGTTTACAACGGATTATGTACTTAGGAGTTTTTTATACATTATTTTGCATTCATAATAATTAAAAATAATTGTTCCATTTAGTTTCTTTTAACATCATCTTGTTTTTCGTTGATATGCCAATTGTTTTGATATGTTTAAATGATAAAACATATATTCCAACATACATTTCCACCTATTGAGCACCTGTCAACATAATCTTTTACTTATTAATGTAGGGTCTAGCAGGGGTCAATTAAAATTTAAGTGTTTAATTTTGATATTTTTGAAGTTTACAACTGATGTACTAATGAATTTGTTGTTTGAAAGGTAATTAGCATGATATATCTATTTCATTTGTTCAATTGAAAATGAGACCATCTGCTCGTCTGTATTTTTTATTCAATTTTTAAAAAATAAATGACACAATTATTTCACCTTGATTGTACATCTATGTTGTTCTTCAGTATTTGACAAGGTAAAGTATTATTTATTTGATGTGTAATCCATGTTTTTAATCATCTTTATCACTGGTGTTCTCCAGGGTTGCACTTTTTGTCACGCCTATTTTGATTCATGATCTTGTATATTTTGATTCATGATCTTATTGGCAATAGTGAGTGTATGAGCGCACATAAATATAAAGGCTTGTTGAAATGGGTGATGGTGATGTGTTGGGTGCGACTGCACTCCCTATGGCAGCCCCTCACTAAAACTGAAAAGGGAAATTTTTATTATGTTTTCTCATTGACTTAAACACTTTGGAAGTGCATAGAAATCACTGAATAGCATTGTACCCTGTACACCCTTCTACCAGAAAACAGTGGCATTAATTAGTTTTTGATTTTTTATTATCTCAAACACAAAAAAAGTGTCAAGAAATAATCAATTAGTACCTCTCTGAAAACAATAGAATAAAATCAATTCTGAATTTTATTCTATTGTTCATTACACTTAAAGTATTGGTAAAAGAATCGGAAAAATGTACCATTTCTATTATTTCTTTTTAAAGGTACAATATAGTGACACGATAATATCAACATATGTTTTCAGCATAACTCTGAAGGTATTAATGAGATCTTGATGTATTGGGTATTTTTAATTATTTTTTTTAAAATGATCTTTAAATTTTTTGTCCGCTGTGACGGAGCACTTTCTAATCTGAAATACATTAAGAATTTAAGATTTATAATATATCTTTTAACAACACTTTAGAGGAGCGAATGTGTCAAATCTCTTTCGTAAAGTATTCTGAAAAATGAAACGTAATAACAGTACACAATTATTTGTATATGGACGTGTAAAGCAGGATGTAGTTTTTCCAAGGTATAACTCTATGCTTATAGAGGACCCTGGTACCCCCAGCAAATTGATTGAGATTGATACTACGATCTATATCAATTCCCAACCAATCAATTGTTACCGTTGTAAGGAGATATCACACCTCGGTCGTGACTGCCCTACTAGAAAAACTGTAACCTGCCGTCAGTGCTTTCAACCAGGTCATTTTGCCAAATTTTGCCCTCAGAACAATACAAAAGATGATGACAGTAATGATAATGACAGTGATTCTGAGATTGATTCTGTGAAGTCCGTAATTCATAATGAAAAACCTGTTGAATCAGTCAGCTCTACTGAGTCAACACCAGCCACACCACAAGCCACACCAGTAGTAGATGAAGCAGCATCAGGTGACACACAACCTACAAATACCACCAGTGTAGATAGTTTGGAGGTTCCACCTGCCAATGTGATCACTAATAGTGCTCCTACCAAACCTGAGAGTAAAACTGATGAAGCAGCATCAGGTGACTCACAAGCTACTAATACCACCAACATAGATAGCTTGGACGAAGTGTCTGATAGCGCTCCTGCCAGACCTGACAGTAAAACTTTCCCCATTTTTGATAAAAAAGTGAAGAGTAAAAAAAGACCGCCAAACTTTACACCCCCAAGCACAGAAAAAAACTCGAAAAAATCTTCAAAGTCAAAAATTCGTATCTAAACAATTATAATACATAAATATCCAACCCAATGTCTGTATGAGAGTTTGCTCAATAAATTGTAGAGGCTTAAGAAACAAACGTGACCGAAAAATCGTTTTTGATTGGGTTAAACAGACCAATTGTGATATAATTTGTTTACAAGAAACACATGTTTTAAATGAAGATAAAGATAAATGGCATACAGAATGGGGTGGAGATTTATATATTGTACCTGGTTCCTCCCCTAAATCAAAAGGGCAAATCATTCTTATTAACAAAAACAGCCAAGTGACAGTTATAGATGAAATTTTACTAAATAGTGACAGAATTCAAATGATAAAGGTTAAAATGGATGATAACATAATGTTTGTTGTCAATGTATATGCTCCTAACAAAGATGCTGAGAAATTAGTATTCTTTGAAAATTTAAAAGCAACAATTCATGAAAATATAGGTCACAATGAATATATTATTTCTGGAGACATGAACTGTGTAGTATGTAACAAATTAGATGTTATTTCAGGGCAAAAACATAATGAGGTAGTTGTTGGGAAATTCAATGAAATGATAAATACATGCAAAATAGTTGATACATGGAGGTCACAACATGATAATGAAAAAGAATTCACTTGGTGTAAACAAAACCCGTTTATTGCTCGAAGGCTCGATTATATCTTTTCCACTGAAAAATTAGCTCGAAAGATAGATAATGTTCAATTAGGGCAGTGCTTACAATCTGATCACCGCCCAGTGATAACAGACTTTAAGTTGAATACAACCAAACGCGGTCCCGGAGTGTGGAAACTGAACAATGATATTTTAAATGATCAAGAGTATGTTCGGAAAATTAATGACTGTATTGTAGAAATGAATGAAAAATATCAACATGTTGTCAACCCTCAAATATTGTGGGATTCCATTAAGTGTGAAATAAGAAACATTTCCATTAATTATTCAAAAAGAAAAGCACAATTGAAGAAACAGAATACAAACAATTTGAATACTGAACTTAAAGCTGCATGTAGTAAACTAGCTAGGGTGCCAAATGATGAAAACCAAAAACAAGTTCAATCACTACAGATGAAACTAGATCTTGAAAATGTCTCACAAGCAAAAGGCGCACAACTTAGGTCAAAGATTGATTGGATTCAACAGGGCGAGAAAAATACAAAATATTTTTTAACACTTGAGAAATTTAGAGCTAAAATGAAGACAATTGACTGTATCGAAAAAGACGATGGTACAAAAAGCGATTCAATTGATTGTGTAATGCAAAATTTATATGAATACTATTGTAATTTGTATGCTGAAAATGATGATGTTACTTATTCACTTGATGATTTTATTCATGACATTGAAATCCCACATTTAAATGATGAAGAAAAGTCTTATTGTGAGGGAAAAATTAATGATATTGAATGTAAGGAAGTCCTTAAGAATATGAAAAACACATCAAGTCCAGGTATAGATGGACTCACTGCCGCTTTCTATAAAATGTTCTGGATCAAAATAAAACATCTTGTTGTTAATTCTTTAAATTTTGGTTTTGAAATAGGTCAATTGTCCAGCTCGCAACGAAAAGGAATGATAATACTATTGCTCAAAGGGAAAATGTTAAACTCTGCCAAAGTCAAAAACTATAGACCAATTGCTCTCACTTGTGTTGATTATAAAATTGGGGCAGCAGCACTTGCCAAACGGTTGCAAAAGGTTATTATAAAACTCATAAATTCTGATCAAACAGCATACCTTAAAGGAAGAGGGTCACATTTTAACTTGAAAATTATTGATGATCTAATTAACTATATTGATTTTGAAAATGAAACGGGTATTATAATAGCATTAGACTATGCAAAAGCTTTTGATTCAATTTCTAAGAAATATGTCATGAAAATGTTGAAAGTATATAATTTTGGTGAAGATTTTATAAGATGGATTGATGTTTTTAACAAAAATGCAGTGTCAGCTATTTCAAATAATGGATACCTCAGTAGTTGGGTACCTTTAGAACAAGGTCTGAGACAGGGCTGTCCTCTGAGTGCAATTTTATTTATAATGGCAACAGAAATATTTTCTTGTAAAATAAGGCAAAATAAAGACATTGAAGGTATATGTTTAAAGGATAAACAAAAAACAGAAATAAAATTAACTTCTTATGCAGATGATACCACATTATTTTTAAGGACAAAAGATTCAATTCCAATTTTGTTAAATGAGATAACTGCATTTTATAAAGTATCAGGCCTTAAACTAAACATGGAAAAAACTCAAGCAATGTGGTTGGGGAGAAGTAAAACAAAAACAGAAAAACCATTTCATCTTAACTGGAAAATTGGTAAAGATCAAAAAATTAAAATATTAGGAGCTTATTTTAGCAATTCAGGTTCATCTTCTGACCTCGACGAAAATTGGCAGCCAAAAATTGAAAAAATCAAGTGTCTCATTCAATCATGGAACAAAAGAAATCTATCACTGTTTGGAAAAGTAACAGTCATTAAAAGTTTAATGGCTTCCCAAATCACTCATATGTTAATGGTATTTAAAGCTCCGCAGAAATACTTAGATGAAATTAATCATATATTGCATAGATTCTTATGGCAGACTGTGGAAAAAGTAAAAAGAAATGTAATTAGGCAGGATATTTTAAATGGAGGCTTAAATATGATAGATATCAATTTATATCAAACTTCCCTTATTTTAACCTGGATAAAAAGACTATATGACAATGAAATTGATCAAAAATGGAAAGCAATTATGAATTTTTATTTGAGTTAAATGGGACATTCTCAAAATTTGTTCAAGTACAATTGTGAATATAAAGACTTAAAAGTACACAAAAATATTCCAACATTTTACTCGTTCTTATCCAAATCATGGCTGAACAATAAAACTGTAAATATCTCTAAAAACATTTGTACTAATGATTACTTATGGAATAACAGGAGTATATGTTACCAAAATAAACAATTACATTTTAAATCATGGGAAAATGCTGGAATAAAATTTATCTCAGATGTGATTGATAAAGGTACAGGAAAAATAAAAAATGCAGATGTATTAAAGGAAAAAATTGGGAGAAATCCTAACTTTTTCATTGAATACAATATGCTCTGACAAAGCCTCTTAAGAGTGATTGTAAAACAAGATGATGATAACACTAAAACTACATTCAATGAAATTGATGTAAATAAAGCAAATGCTCAAATGATCAGAAAGTCTTTATTAAAACGTAAATTGGAAACTCCAATCAGTGAAAGAGGCTGGAATGATTCATATAATCAGTTATGTTGGAAAGACATTTGGCTTAATGTTCGAAATATTAAAGAACCAATGTTAAAATCACTTCAATTTAAAATATTGCACAGAATATATCCAACTAAAGTTTTGCTATTCAAAATGAAAATTAAAAATGATGAACTTTGTAATTTCTGTGCCTGTAAGGACACATATGAGCATTTCTTTATAGAATGTAGAAAAATAAAACGAATCTGGGAAATAATAGATAACACATGCTTCCTCAAATTGAAAAGAAAAATAGAATTTAAGCACGATATTATTTTTGGATATAAGGACGAGGACAAAAGGGTTGAAAGGAAAATTAATCTTTTGTTAATGGTTCGAAAACATGTGATTAGCAAATACAAATGTGGTCTATATAGTTATAATGTTGAATGTATGTTGGAACATGAAATGAGACTAAGAAACTTATAATATTGTAAAATTGTTATAATGATCGTATGGTTGATGATCGATATTGATTTACGATATATATATTATGTAATATGAATATGTAATGATGAAATAAAAAAAATACAATTCAAATTCTGGGATGTATCTCGAAAAGCGAAACATATGAGTAAAAAAATAAATTGTGTGGGTTTCTTAGTGTTTCTATGCAAAATAGCACGCTCTGTCACGGCGGACAATTTTTATTTTTCAAATTTTGAGAGCACTTACCACTGACAAGGGTGGGCAGTTGGTTCCCCCGCGTTGACGCTTCTGATTCAAAACTTCATCTCTTTTCAGCTTTCTCAACTGTGAGGCCTGCAATATGTAAACAAAATAACTGAAGCTGTTCATCCATCTTACTAAAGGCAGTGAAAATGATGAAAATATTATATTCATACAGGTCCAAGAAGTGTTTCTACAAATCAGGTGTATGACATGCTGAAAAGACACAAAAGTCATTTTTGACTGTCGAATCTTGTCACAAATATAATTGAATGAATCACTTGTACATTGTATATTATGTCTTGCTTTTATAAATTATGTTGATACTTTAAAAACAAGCAATAATACGGCTTTCTCCTCGCCAAACATTTTGTTATACAATGCTTTTCAGTCAAAAACAATCTCCATTCACATGGTGCTCAAGTCTTAACAATGGAAATTGTTCCGGACATGTTTTTTCAAACGATTTAGACCTGTTTTGTAAGAACATGGAATAGAACATTCGTTAGAATGGAGCAAAAAGGTAAGAATATTCTATATTTTACCAATTATAAATCTAAATAGATTTTAGAATTGCGAATTCCTGCAAAGCAGCCATTTTGAATTTTCTGAGGTACAAATCTGAAGAATAATACCATAATTGTGATCTACTCCAAAATTCCTTCAATTTGAGTATAATATAGCCATACTTTGAAGGAATCGAAAAATTATTGCGAAATCGTACATTAGACGGCCATTTTGAATTTTACGAGGTTCGAATCAGAAAAAAGATACAATATTTGCAATCTACTTTTAATTGCCTTTCATTTGAGTATAATAAAGCTATACTTCAGAAAGATCTAAAAATTAGCGAAAATTACTGTTTTCCTGAACATACACGGCCCCTGGGGGTCAGGATGAAAAACACGGAATATATGTGAAATAGATAGATGTTGCAAATATACTACCAAAATTTCAAACAATAATATTAATTACTTTGGTTTAGAATGAAAAATTTATGATTTTTGCGAAAAAGTCCCGTCATTTTTAAAGCGGCGGCCATCTTTTTGCGTACAACTATTCACCAATATACATCTTTCCACTAAATATGAAGAAAATCCGTCAACTCGTATTTGAGTTATCTTCCGGACGGACGGACGGACTGACTGACTGACTGACGGACGGAGGGCTTCACTATATCCCTACCGAACTTCGTTCGTTGGGATAATTAACAGATATGTAATTACTTACTTGATTCCTCCTGTTCAGCTTGCTTGTGAGTTTCTTTGTCTTTTTTGTCAGAGATATAACATTAGTTCGACCTGGAAGGTTATGCAATACATATATTAATGTTTCTTGCACCAACTATTACTATGTATGTAATTTATATTTGAGACTGAAATAAATGTAATGGTTTAAACAAATCCATGTGTTTCACAATCTAACAATCAAAGTTAAAGCAGACATTTTCGAATAGAATTAAGACCGACAGCCAACCTCCGACCATGTGAACCCGACTATAGAGCCGCAGCCGTTCTTTTTTGTAAATGCTATCTGCAGAGATGTAGCAGTGGAAGAAAAGGGGCAACCTAAAAAATGCCTATTTCTCGATGGAAAAAAATAAGTCACATTTGGAATATTTTCTAGGAAGAATCTCACTGTTACTGTAGAGTACTTAGGGGTATTCTTGGACACGGGACATTTTTTATTTGATTTCTTTACTGAAACTTCAAATCAGAAACATCGTTTTATCGATATGGTAAAATCCTGTAGTGCTATTTATTGTAGAGTTTAAATAATGGCACAAAATTTTTCAAATCAACCCCACATTTATCATGGGGATAGTCCAGAATTATCCCGTGCCAGGACTATAGTCCTGAGAACATCTCAATCTTTTGCCTGTATTATTACAACATGGGAGAATTTTCTATGCCTCTTACACTTAAGATACATACTTCAATAGATTCCTGGGTATTTTAGCATTCTTTTTGTGTACAGGGTGTTAAAAAAATGCAATGCAAGAAATCGCTATATCTTGAAAAATACTAGTTCAATTATGTTCATTTTTTAGGAAAAAAAGAAGAGACTATGTATGTATAGCTCCTGTAGATGGTTAGTTGTAAAACATGATGCATTGGATACCTGCTCAAAAGACAGTTGTACTAGGAAAATAGGAAAAACAGTTAAACACAGTCAGGGTGACTGCAACCCCAAAAAAATAAATAACTTCCTAACCATAGTGTTTTGGCTCTTCAAATTTGGCACAAATCATCTTCATTCACAATATGGTAAATCTGTAGAGTGAAATCAAAATCACTTCAGGGAATTTACGGTCATGGTCGAAATGCTTTCAAATCGCAGTCAAACGCCCTGGTTCAGGCAGACTTAAAAAGGCATTTTGACAGGACTGTAAAGTCCTTGGAGTGATTTTGGTGAAAATCAACAAATTCACCACACACTGAATGAGGATAATTTGTGCTAAATCTAGAGTGCCAAAACCTGCCCTGTCAACCCTCACGCATTAGGCATGATTTGCTGGAAAAATAGAAATCACGCATCAATTTAGCGTGTATGATCAAATATCACGCAAATCACGCATTTTGTTGATATTTTTAAAAATCTTTTTTTTGGGAAATGCCGGTAAAATACCGAACGGCGAAAAAAAGTGAACGCATTCCCTTTGGTCTTTGCACGCGATTGCCGTTTATGTCACGCATTTTGTACATATGTACAAAGAGACTGTGTATGTATAGCTCCTCTTGTTAGTAATTGTAAAACATGATGCCTTGGACACCTGCTCAAAAGACAGTTGAACCAGGAAAATACGAAAAAGTGTAAAATAGGTGTAAATTTTTTCGTAACAAATGCTGAATGTCTGATATATACAAAATGCATATATACGTGTATCGGCAATACGGGAACATTTTTCTTTTTCATCGAGAGAGAAAATTCTCCCATGTTGTAATCGTACAGGCAAAAGATTGAGACGATCTCAGGACTATAGTCCTGGCACGGGATAAGTCCAGGAATGCCCCGTGGCCAAGAATGCTACACGGTCGGATTTATATGACTACACAGCCGAGCCAAATTTATTTGATCTAATAAACTGAAACTGAAGTACATGTAGTACATGAAGTACATGTACATGCAATTTACTGAAGACACGAGGCTGAAAGCTAGACAGAAAGAGAGGGGTGTTCAATAAATGTAGCTGAGGTCCGATACTGAGTCAACTGACGAGGTAAACAAACCCACGTGCTTCACTAAAACAACAATCTAGAGCTCAAATCATGAAGGTTTGAGTTTAAAACCGCTATATCAATTTCTACCTTTTGTCTCTTTCTCCAGAGCTCCCTTGCTTCTATGTTTACCATGTTTATGTGCCTTATTTTGCTGTTTGAAAGCCCCAGGCCGATGCCTGTGTTCGGAGTCTGCAGCCATATTTACGATACGACAATTAAACGAACGACAATAATTATTTGAATTAACAGATTGCGTACTAGACTCGATTCCTCTTCAAAGTATGATTTTCCACAATATTTTGGTAATATTTGAAAAATTTTGAGAGTATTTACATTGAATTATGTATACCAAAGCTCTGTAAATATTTTCAAAACACTTTTGTTTGAAACTTTCTGAATAAATCACGAACATCACACTCTGAAAACACGGTCGACATTTGTATGTAAGAAAAATCTACCTTTAAAAAAATTTAAAATGTCGTTCTTCATCAAATCCCAAGGAAAAGCTGCGTCTAAAAAGAAGGTGAGGTGAAATTGATGTTAGTTTATAAGCTCACGGTGTATGTTTTCTGAATCATGTTTGAAATAGCTCCGTTTGAACCTAATAAAAACGTTGAAATATTTTAATTTTTTTAGGTGGGCGATAATAGACAGTGCAAGCACACATGTTGTAACCTTTTGATAAAATTTCACCTTATTTGGTTTCATATATTTGTAACTTTTTCAGGGAAAGTAAGTCAGCCCCTTCTTTATATGAAGAAGGAGGTATAACTTCTTGTGAACCAGGCCACCAATTCCATCAAACTTCGACGCATGGGGTTAAGGTTCAGCTGGAAAGTAACATTTTGGTAAAAAATTGCTATACCTGCACATGTTATTTTCTGGTACAAAATTAAGTATGAAGGCATGTGTGTATTTCCTTGCTTTTTTCAGGAAAGTATCATTACACTGTCTACTTTTAGTAAACCTGGAAACAGGTCAATGTTAGCTCCTGTGTTGTCTGGAAACTTTGAAAGAAAATTTGGAAAAATAGAAAGTGTGAAATATCAGAATTTCCTGGAGTTCCCATTGAACTCCTACTAGATATTCTTAAAGAAGACAATGTAATGATACTTTCCTGAAAAAAGCAAGGCAATTGACACATGTCTTCATATTTTATTTTGTACCAGAAAATAACATGTGCTGGTATAGGAATTTTTTACCAAAATGTTACTTTCCAGCTGTACCTTAAGGACAGGGTGCATGTTGGGAAATTTTCTGCATTCCTCAATTGAGTCACATGTTATTTTTCAAACATGAATAACTCCTTCCCCACATTGTCTACATCTTCCAAGTTTGCACAAAGAGTGCACTTCTGTGCCTAGAAAAGCCTTGTGAGAAGGTTTGATTTGTAAAATGTATAAAAAATGAGAAAATTCAGTGAAAAAAATTTCTGAAAATTTTCTGATTTTTTTCACTGAATTTTCTTGTTTTTTATACACTTTATCAAAACATTCTTCTCACAAGTCTTTTCTAGGCACATAAGTGCACTCATTGTGCAAAACTGGAAGATATAGACAATGAAGGGAAGGAGTGATTCTTGTTTGAAAAATAACATGTGACTCAATTGAGGAATGCAGAAAATTTCCCATCATGCACCCTGGCCTTAATTTCTCATGAGGCTATTTCGGCCATGATGCTATTTCAACATTGGCTTATAAGTTTACCTGATATAATCCGGCATGTTTGATTTTTGAAAATTTTAAATAATGGTCAAGATCTAATCCAAGATGGCTAAACCGCCAAACCTGGAAATTTGAATCAAAGGCTGTGGCCCAAATAACCCCACGGTTGAAGTACATGTAGACGCAGGACGAAGTACTGTAACTGTACGTTGAAAACCGATGGAAGGAAAAAAATTACTTCTGAGTTCCATGATTATTTTTGTACATGTAGGTCAGTGTTTGATTGTCCTGCTGCCTCCGATGTTCAAAGCACAAAAATGTTTAGCATGGGCTGTACAATAATTTCTCACTTCAATTCAAAAGTTTGCATTATTCTCCATGTGATACATGTATTCATTATGTAATATTGGCAATTTTGAATTTCAAGGATGATTTTTCTTACAGTGGGTCTTGAAAGCATCAACTACAGTATATTCCAAGAATCATTTAGTTGATGTACATGAAACCGGCAACTGGAAAATACTGTCTTTAAGGTTCAGCTGGAAAGTAACATTTTGGTAAAAAATTGCTATACCTGCACATGTTATTTTCTGGTACAAAATTAAGTATGAAGGCATGAGTGTATTTCCCTGCTTTTTTCAGGAACATATCATTACACTGTCTACTTTTAGTAAACCTGGAAATGGGTCAATGGTAGCTCCTGTGTTGTCTGGAAAATTTGAAAGAAAATTTGGAAAAATAGAAAGTGTGAAATATCAGAATTTCCTGGAGTTACCATTGAAGTTGTACTAGATATTCTTAAAGAAGACAATGTAATGATACTTTACTGAAAAAAGCAAGACAATTGACACATGTCTTCATACTTTATTTTGTACCAGAAAATAACATGTGCTGGTATAGCAATTTTTTACCAAAATGTTACTTTCCAGCTGTACCTTAACAACAATATAGTCATTGGAAGGAAGGTGCATCCGCCGCTATCATTCGCTTATTGGTATGTCATTAATTTGCAGGTACTGAAGAATCGAAAAGCTGACAATTCAAGGGAAAAGGTACAAGCCACCAAAAAGAAGAGAAAGTTACCAAAGGATGAAGAAATTCCAAGTGATTCTGACTTTGAAAGGTACATATAATATATTCATTAGTAATAGACAATAAATAATATATGCTTTTAGTATTCTGCTATTCTTTCTATATTTCAATGGTAGCTCGCTTAGTAGAGCATCAGACTTTAGATCTGGGGTTCAATTTTCAAATGGGGCATTGGATTAAACACAGTTTCTTTCACATCTGTATCTGCCTTGTTACAGTTATATTCAGTATTTTTTGATCATTTCCTCAGGTTGTTATATTATGAAACTTTCGCAAATACTCCCTAAAAGTTTACTACTTGAGGTTATTAATATGTTTTTATGAAATAAATATAAATGTATAAATAAGTATAAATGGTATTTGCTCCATAGTCCATATGTATCGGCTGTCCACATTCAGCAGTTGGCGCCCTTATAAAAAAAAAAACCATTTTTTCCGAAATTCAATGGTTTCATTGCATATCATGTAACCATCATTTCAACCTTGAAGATCAAAGGAAAAATCATTATATCAACCATTCAAAACCATTGCGCAACCATTACTTCACCCAATCTTTTTTTTTGCACTTTTGACAAATTTACAAGGGGATTCATATTTTATAACTATGGCCAAAAATTGGCCAAAATCACTTGAAAAGTCCTCAATATGGTGAAAAACTGCATGAATTTGAAATAATTTTTAGCTATGGCTATGTTGATATTATTAGTATGTTTTTTTTAAGTAAGCATGTCTGTAGTCTGCAGTCTATCACACTCTTCTCTCATTAAAGAATTTTTTTTGGACTTTGTGTGTCTCGGATCTTGTTCTCAATGACAAGTCTGACGTCACTTCCAGAACAACAAAAAACATACACTTATTTGTATATATCATTTAATCTAATCCCTAGGGTTTTAAACACTTATTTCTATGACTATTGCAATCACTTATCAGGTATCGTTTTTAAGGAGAATGAAAAATGCAGAAATCTTGTAAGAAAATAAGATTCTTTTTTGTTTCAATTCAATAAGAAAATTGTAGAAATACAAATTAAGATTTCACATTATTGAATTCAGATAAGGTACAAAGACAGAGCAGCAACAGTTGCACAGACAGAGCGGCAACGGTTGAAATGCTAATTATAACCATTGAAAAGCTAATTATAACCATTGAAATGCTAATTATAACCATTGAACAGCCAATTAGATAAAGTTCTGTTTTGATAGTTTAACAAAATCATTACAAATTAATTCTTTTTTTAAGAATTATTTTTGTCTGAATAATTTATTTTTGAATTCCCCCTACCATAATAATGACACAATCATAGTAAATTAGATGAGATTCACATTAAGATTTTTGAAGCCAGCTATGGTCTTGATGAATTCTCTTTTTTCTAGCGATAGTTAACTTAAGGTCTTAATACAATTTTGAGACATATCCAACTTCAAGTTCATGCTCATAGGCATAAAACCATGTCTAGTAAAAGGAAATATCATCTATTCAAGTGTTTAAGATATTTCCCTTTCAGTCATTATGATTAAAGTTTAATCCAATAGTAATTAATATTTTTTGATTTGTAAATGATATTGAAGAAAAGACAATCAATCCGGCTCTTGCCTAATCCAAAGCATAAATACAAGGATGTTGATGTTTCAAAATCATGTTTTGGAAACATTTTCAGTTTAATCTACTTAATTGTTGTAATAAGACTTCTTTGATATTGAAGAAGCAGTTATTTTGGCACTAGCTTAATCCAAATCATAAATAAGAGGCAGGAAATACAATCTTTGATGTTTTATAATATGTATGTATGTACTTTTAGTCAGAAACATTTTTTTGTTGAGACAGGAGAAAAACAGAAAATTTCCACAGAATGTTTTGTTGTATTGTTCAGTAAAACTGAATGAATCAAGAAGGAATTTCCAAATAAACTACAAGAATGACCAGTGCCAAAAATGAATACACTTGATTCTCTTCAATAAAATAGAAATACTATCTCTATGAACATGAACTTGAAGTAATATTCAGTACCAAAAATGAATAAACCTTATTCTTTATAGAAATAATATGCCTATGAGAATGAACTTGAAGTCATATCCAGTGCCAAAAATGAATAAACCTTATTCCCTTCAATTAATTAGAAATAATATGCCCATAAACATGAACTACTGTAATTTGAAACATAATAATGCATTCAATTTACTTGTATGTTCTTCATGTTTCAAATTGTCTCATTCTTAAACTAAATAATTTCCACAATATGGTTGAAAATAGTTGCAACCATTTGGTTAAATGCAACTTAAACAATCAATGGTTTGTAATGGTTGCAAATGATTCCATAATTTCAATGATATGCAACCAAATTTTTCAACCAAATTTTAATGGTTGCAATGTAATGGTTGGAAACCATTTCAATTGGTTGCAGCAATGGTTATGCAATGATTTGTAATGGTTGCGCAATGGATTTTAACGGTTGAAATTCGGAAAAAATGGTTGTTTTTTTCCTAAGGGCGGTCAGCATTAATTAATGATATATTAATCATTTATGCTTACAGCGGGGATGAGGGTGTACCTTCTGTACACTCAGAATCTGAGGAAGAGACTACACAAGAAAAGAGACTACGACTCACAAAACAATACCTTGCTGATTTAGAGAAAGAGGGTAAGTATTTAATATGTAAGCAGAGAGGCTCGTCTTCTGGGCACTGGCCTATGAGCTGCTAACTCCCTTGATCTCAACCCTCAAAATTATGAATATCTGAAATGCATATGTCTGGTGTCTATACCCCAGCACAATTAAAGAACTCAAAGTTGAAATAACCTGGAAATAGACTCATTTATAAATAGATGCAGAGTAATTTATACTTACATCAACAGGTAAAGTTGTATTTCATGAATGTTTAGGAACAGATGATAGCCATTATGATAATACATGTAGTGTATGGAGGTATATGTCTTTGAATAACTAATTGCCTTAAATGTACATTAATTTGATTAACCTAAGGATTTTCACATACAGGTATCTGTCTATGTCACTTTCATCCCCTTAATCTGTCCAGGTACTTGATCATTAAAAGCATGTTTGAAAATGTAATCTTCAACAAATTGTTTTATTTTAGAGAGAGAGAAACAGGACGATGATGATGTAGATAGAGAGGTCATCTCACATATTCTCCAGCAGGATCATGTAAGCTTTTTAATATAGTTTTACAACCAATACTTGTAAGGTGTCTATAAACTTTGGTAAAGGAGCAGGTAAGATATGGCAAGCCATTTTCAAAGGGCTATATCTTTAATTCTAAGAATACTTTAACCACAAAAACAAATGGTTCTGTTAGATCCATGTCTTGTTATCAATAAATGACAGTAGGATAATAATCAAGTTGAATGGATTATCTCTTAAGCTGTTCCTAATCCAACCATCTTCACCAATTTTCCCTAATTCGGATGCAATTTTCACCAAAAATGCAGCATTTTATTTCAGTTTTTATGGCAATATTACAATTTATTGTAAGGAATGATCTACCTCTAAAAAGGAAAACTTGATTACTTTGGGATTAGGATAATCCAAAAACAATAACTTTTTTAGGCCGAATTTTTTACCTAAAAGTAGCAATTTTTTAATGAGATTAATGCATGAAAACATTGAGCTATGTCACATGATTGATTTCCAAAAAGAAAAAAATGATCTAAATGAGATAAGCATTATCTGATAATCCATTTGTCATTTTTACCTCATAGGCCATGACCTTAGTGTGAAGTGTATGAAAAGATGTCACTTAGAGCGACATTTAGATGTACCCTATTTTATGCAATCATGTTTATAGATAGAGTTATAAATGTTCCATAGATGGCATGATATATTCTACATGGGTGAGTGCTAGATACTCTGTGTATTCATTGTTGCATAATTGCATATTATAGAAATGAGCATGGATATGTCAACATGACTGGGTCGTGTAATGTACAGTAAAACATAAATATGTTTAACACCTAGTAAAACACATAAGAGGAAATACTTGTTTATATATTTGAATTGTATAGTGTAAATGAATATTTGAAATATTACACCTTTGCGATGTTTCAACAAACATGATTCAATACCATCTTATTTGAATTAACTCTTCCCATGTGTATCTTTCTTTATCATCAACCATATTGGGGGTTTCGAAAGTGCCTTATGTAAAGGAGTTTGCTGTAAATGATCTTTCGAATAGTGTTATATGTAGTAGGTATTGATACAGGTACCACTGTATACAGAGTGCATGCAAATATTAATTTTCTCCAATGGTTTGGCCAAACATTTGTTGCATTTTTTGTTCATTTCAAATTTTATTGGATTGTTTTTGCTGATTGGAATTTTTATGGAATAAACAGTTTAATGCGTTGGGTTTTACCCTTTGACAATATGGCCTTGTGTAATTATGGCCTTGTGTAATTATGATATTGTCACGTACTCGATCACTCTATATTCTCAGCCAATACTTTGTATGAAAAAACGTATACCTTGTACCCACGTGCCGGCGTACTTGGGGCATGATACATTCTTTGAAGAGTTCAATTCTAACGTTTCAGATTATTCTGATCATATGAATTGTAGGTGCATTAATGCACTTGTAGACCTACGTGTATGTCTTATAGATCCAACATTTTTCTAGTCATAAATAAGGCCAGAATTGCAAAATTGTTTACCTTTGCTATTTCGATAAAAATTGCCTAATTGAAATGCTCTTTCACTATAGAACCAATCTACACTAAAACGTGAATTTACGATTCCTGAGACTAAAATTATCTTTAATCATGCTGTGATTAAATAAAATGATACCCTGACATATTTAAAACTTATTTAGAATGGATTTTTCTCTATTGAAAAGTCCTTTGAATGGCGCTATTTTGACAATCAATGAAAAACAAAAAATTAACAATTCTGGCTTTATTTTATGACTCTGTATCTATCTATCTTTCACTAGACGAAGTTCACATCTATGGATACTATGAATTTATTTATACCTCAGATAGCATTAAAATTGAATAATCTTTTAAAACTTTAAAAATTGAACCCTTCAAAAACTGCATCACCACCCACGTACATGGGTATGAGGTACGAAGCCAATACTTCGTAAAGAAATCATGAAATAACAACATGTAGAACAAGGCATTGCCATTACAAAATGTCATCACCGTGTAGTTCAAGTCAAATCTTGAAAAGAAAATGATTATATGAAGCAAGTTGAAAAATGCCTTTTTGAACTTATTGAACTTGAGAGGTCAGATTTGACTTTTGAGAACTTGTAGGTGATTTTGAAAATTCGGTCAATTCGAAGCAAGTTGAAAAATACCTTTTAGACCCTCTTTACTTTGAGAAGGTCATTGAAGGTCAATTGTAAAATTTAAAGTCAGATTTGAATTTTTGAAAAATTGGTCAATTTCCCATTTTCACCTAAAGAATATGAATGTACAGTAGTAAGAAAGAGGAGTGCATTCTTGTTGTGTTGTTTTTGAAGAATGGACACTGCAGCTATCTAAAACCAGTGTGGCACAACATATGATTGACAGTGTTTGGCTCAATATTTACACCTTGACTGTCACATGCAGTGCACCGAAGCTGTTCTTATTAAACCATTTTCAATCACTCAATAGTTGAATTGTAAACACAAAATAAATACAATTTTCAATGTACCTTGCCTGATACATGCAGTGCATTGAAGCTGAACCAATCAAACCAACCCACTTCTCTACACATTTACCACATAGTTAATACAAAAGAATTTTTCTAAACTTGGATCATGGGTCAATTACCCTTCATAAGAATCAGTGTGGGGTTTAAGTTAGATAAACTATTCGAAATGGGTCATATGAGAACTAATAGCCTCACGCCAAGCCCCTCTGCTATTATTTCTCATAAAACCCAGTACTCATAGTTTATCCGTAACTGAATGAACGATTAGAGGATTCAGTGACCTTCTATAAAATTACAAACTGAACATGTTGTTATACCTTAGATGACTACCTGGTTGTTATTCACTAAAGGGGGTCTCATTATAGGTTGGCACATAAAAATGCCTTTGGGTTCAATGACTGCCACTTGGTTCAGGGTTGTTGCTTTTAGGGGCTGTAATTAGAAATAGAGGTTTTGATTTTAATAAGGGATCCCAAACTTATCTTTAGGCCATAGGTCTATGTAAAAGTAGTAAAGAGTAAACGTATGCCTTCCTTCCTACTACTTTTCCCTAGGCCTATGCTGTAGGTCAATCGACGGAATTATGATTACGCTTAGGGGTGCTGTGATTCTAGAAATCAATAAATGCTGCATCTAATATAACACCATTCTTGAGTCGATTTGACCTAGGATGAAGAAACTACATAGGTGACCACGGGCTTTGAAACCCCATTACAAGTAGTAATAGCGAATTCAACTAACAACTGTCAGATCAACCTACTATTTCATGGCTCATTAAATATAAATAGTACCTGCCACTATTTCATTCATATTAAAATGAATTTGCCATCAAAAGTAGGTTAAATCATCGCCTTTTACCCAACATATGACATCATAAATACTATCAAAGTGCAGTCTAATACCGAGTGAGCAAAAAATGTAGCCCGAACTAATTCCGCATCTGTTAAAATGTTATTTTGCATAATAAAACCTTGTTTAATGTTCTTTCATTTTACTAAGTTTAATTGGCCCTGCCCCAATAGTCGGGATTTTATGGCTATAAAACGAAACATGGTCCAAAATGCCAGCCTCATCTCATGACTACGGGCTATCTCTGAGATAATGTCAACTCCTACAACAAGTAGGAGAACAATTTCTGTGACCATGAACTTACAACCTCAACCGACCAGTGCAGGTCTGCCTGAAGGGACGAGGCTGAAATTTGTAGAATGGCCATAGAATTGTGACCTTGAGGAATGGAATGAAACATGGTAAAATGCAAAAAAGATTTTACATGGTAAAATTAACTAAATATGATTTCAACTCATACTGGATGAATGAGTTCATAACATTTCTTTGGATGACATTTTTGCCTCACCCTGTAATTCATTTTATTTTCACACTTATTCATTTCAGCCTGCCCTAATATAACAAAGAATCTAGGTTGAATAGCCAAAACCAGGTACATGTAATTACAAAGAACTAATCAGTATATAAATAGCTATACGTGAATGACACAACTGTTTTATACACAAACAATACAAGGTTAAATACAGGATTATAATCCATAACACTGAGTAAGTCACTATCTGAGTGTTGCAACAAACAAATTATTTATGGCACTTAGCTGCCCTCTATTTTGTAATTGTATAATATTAGTATGAAGCACTTTAAAATATCAGAAAAAAATACGAAAAAATCACGAAAAAAATATCAAAAAGTAGGTTTACAATTAACTTTTCCCCTTTACAGTTTAAATCATGTCTTAAAGTTCAATACAACTTTGCACTAAAAATTATTAAAAAGGCCTGCACTTTTGGTGAAAATTGCATCTGAATTAGGGAAAATTGGTGAGGATGGGTGGATTAGGGACAGCTTAAGAGATAATTCAATCAACTTGATTATCATCCTTATGTCATTTATTGAAGATAAGACATGGATCTAACAGAACCATTTGATTTTGTGGTTAACTTATTCTTCGAACTAAAGATATAGCCCTTTGAAAATGGCTTGCCATACCTTACATGCTCTTTTCTGTTTATTTGGTCTGTTATCCCAAGAATCTAGAGAAAGAGTACAGCCATTCACTTGGCTGTTAAAGATAATATGCCATTACATATGGTAGGTATGACGTAACATTTTCTCTTCCTTTAACCCCATTCAGTCAGTTTGACAGCTGGTTTGCTAACAAACTCTATTAGGCAAGCCCGGAGATCGTAGAAAATGAACAGAGGTGAAGAGCAGAAGATTTCTGCTACAAAATTCAACGAATCAGCAGGATTTTTATTTTTTCACAACATATTATCATTAATTAATGCTCAATACAATGAATATTACGAAAATCAAATTTTGCAGATTGTTGAATTTTCTTGCATAAATTGGCTACCCCCCCAGGCCCTCCACTCATTTTTTGCAATCAATGGGTGTGTTAGTAGCCAAGTGCTACTTTCTGATTAAAATCATAATAAACTATATTTCAGCTGGAACAGACTGGCAAACTATGGAAACAAATAGCAGACACATATATCGCCCCCTCCCCCGATGATGTCATCGTTCTACGTGGGCACCAGTTAGCTGTTACATGTGTAGTGATATCAACTGACTGTAAACACATATTTTCAGCATCAAAAGACTGTTCTATTATAAAATGTAAGCAATGAAAAATTTCAAAAATCTGCTGCTCAAAGAAGAAAGTAGCGGAAAACATAAATACTTGTATAATGTCAAAAAAAGTAAATGAATAATACCTGGTAAACTGTTGGATGCCTCTTCCATGCTTCATTGCACATAATTTTATTTTTTGATTACATTGATTAGCTTGAAATTCATTGTGTATTGAAACATTATACAATTAAAAAATGTACTAATGAATTATTTTATACCAAATTTCTATTTGTTTTAGGGGATGTAAAGACTCATAAAAAATTAAAAGTGATCCATGGAGGAAGGAAAGGCACTGAGACTAAACACAAGGGACACACTGCACATATATTGGCTTTAGCACTGTCATCAGATGGAAAGTTCCTGGTAAGTTGAACATTTGTGAACTAAAATAAAATTAAGGATGCATACTTATATAACATTATCTAATCCTCTGTCAGTTTAAAGTGTCATATCTACACCAATCAAAATTAGGAATAAAAAACCTATTTTACACAAGTTGTATCTATATTTACAGGCCTCGGGAGATGCAAATAGGCTAATTCATATCTGGAATCCTGAAACATGTGAGCTGATACACACTTTTACAGGACACAGGGGGCCAGTCACTGTAAGTAAACGTTCGTTATCACCCCCCCCCCCCCCCCTTATCTGTAGACAATCGTCAGGGCCTTCATTATATTGCTTGTAATCTTATGTCTAATATCATTCACAATATCATCTTCACATTTATTGACATGCAAACCAAGCAAATTAAAATATACAATTGGATTATTATTTTGTATCTCAGGGCCTAGCATTCAGGAAAGGAACACATCAACTCTTTAGTTGCTCTCAGGATAGATCAGTAAAGATTTGGAGTGTTGCTGAGATGGCTTATGTAGAAACACTGTGAGTATGACACCCATCATAACCAACACAATGGATGAGTCATAAAAGGAATGCACCCATATGCCTCAATGTTTCCCCAAAAGTTCGGCTATAAACTTTACTTAAACCATTGATAACACAGGGGTTGGTGGCCTGGTGGGAGGGAGAAAATGGATCCAAACCGTGTGTTCACATTCAGTTGTGTTCAGATGAGAAAGGGGTTCAGATATCTTGATATAAAGATTTGGTTTTATGCAAAATTTTACTTGAATGTAAAAAAAGCTACATATTGTATTGTACCAAAGAATATAAATTATTGAATCGTGTCTTATACTAGTACTTTAATGTATTAACCTTTAGCGTGCTGCCGGCGGACTCGTCCGCCGAGACTAAAATGTCTCTCACAACTGCCGGCGGACCCGTACGCCCGATTTCAAACTTTTAAAAACTTTACTTTTTCGCGCCATTCGTATTGTCCAATTAGATTGCCCGATTTATTCAGTGCCTAACATGACTTCCTGTTGACCTAGAAATGGCGATATTTCGAAAAATAATTCTCAATTCAACAATTTAAACAGTGTTTTAGTCATTTTTAGTGAACGAATCGTACAAAATGGTGGACAAATACGATCACAACGAAAATGTGGAGGAAATGGATTACGATTTCGAGCTCTTTAGGCTCTTGGAAGCCGATAACGGTCATCGAAAATAGAAACTAGAATATTTTCTGAATTGAAAAATTGAACATTCGATCGCTGCAAATTCAGATTTGGATTCTGACCAGACGAAGAGGCGGAGCGGCGGATTCCGGAGGTGTATTCATGGTATATTTATGCCCAGTCGTGTTAATGTACGAAAAAATTCATGAGAACATTTTTTTCATGAGCCAGGCCACTGTATCTTCCCTTTGTGAAAATTTTATCCAGATTCATTCAGTAGTTATTGAGATATTAATTATTTAGTCCAGGTATATCATTTTTTGCACTCTTTGAAAAATAAGCCAGTTGCGTGGGATATATTTGCTGAAATAAGGCAGCATGGTAAAGGTATGCATGAATGATAAAAACATACAGTAATTTCAAACTGTATTGTTTCTGAATTGCAGACTTGGCCACCAAGACCAAATAACATGCATTGACAGTTTATCACGTGATAGAGCAGTAACATCAGGTGGCCGAGATGGCTCAGTCAGAATATGGAAGGTTGTAGAGGAGTCACAGTTGGTCTTCCATGGTCACAAGTAAGTTATAATCTTGATCCTAGTATAGGGTGAATCGTATTAAACCATTTTATACCCAATATTTTAAAAGGAGTAGTCATTGTAAGGCTCATTTTACATAATTAGTATTTCAGAAAGTCTAGAAATTTTTATTAACCAAGTAATTGATAGTTTGTATGGATTATTTATATGCAAGCATTATGCATCATTTTTTGACAATTAGTTTGGACATTTTTAAGGAATACTACTTGGCAAAATGTTCAACCAGATTTGCTTTGCCTTGGCATTGCTGTATCTGTATTACATTTGACCTAGTGCAGTCAGAATGTGGGTTTCGGCGTGCGTTCAGAGGGATTTTATGAGACATAATTTTTCATGTTACTACTATGATTATACATATTTTTATGGATTATTAGATCTTAGTTTTTCAGCTTTTAGATTTTGTGGCCATTTAACCCCCCATGGGCTAAAATTTGGACCCCTACTATAAAATTGGGCAAGAACTCAAAAAATACTCAGTGGAATGTTTCCAAATTACTAAGTTATATTGGTATAGGCTAATTGAATATATGATAAAAATTTCATGTCACATGCTTAAGTGGTTGCCATGAAAATGGATAAAACATGCCCTTCGGGTGTCAATTTTCAGGCCAATTTTTCAGGACTGACAGAGTCATTTCATGCATATTTTGTCCCCAATGTGTTGGGAAGGGTTAAAATTAGGGGTGAGACGACAACCCGATGAGTCGAGGACTCGCGGGTTTGGGGCTTCGAGTCGAGTCGAATCGAGTCGAAGTTGATGAATCGAATCATTTTCGAGTTGAGAAAAAAATTCGAAAAAATAAAAAAATTCAGAAAAAATACTGTCAATATGCATGTTTTTACTCGATATTGCGTTGAATATATAAGTTTCAATGACTTGGATATGCTTGTATTAAATTATTATATTGTATGTACACATAAATGAAAGAATATATGTAATAAAATCAGAATAAACTTACGACGAATTGTGTTTGTTTATATTTCCGGCTTTCCACCATTGACGCATTAAAAATACGAACGGTCAAAAGCGATGTTGTTCGCACTTCGCGCGACTCGAAACGGATTCGAAACTCGAATCGTCATTTTCTGACTCGAATCGGATTCGACTCGAACCAGATTTTTTCGACTCGTCTCACCCCTAGTTAAAATGTAAATAAAAAACTCCTATAATATATTAGCTACAATTGTATGTAAAGATCAGTCCACAAAACCTCAGATTTTGGCCTTTTATTGGTCCATGACTTATACAGGGGTCTATTTCATAGATTCGAGCTCCCACATTGGATGGATGCTATAACTTTTGAAATAAGGGTGATACAGGTCTCATTTTTTCAGATCTTCATAAATGGTTGGTTTTAAGTATTTTAATATAAGTTTGGAGCTGGTATATGATTGGTTGCCATGGTAACCAGGGTTTTAAGGAAATCCTGACCCCGACATTGAATGGATGTTATAACTTTTGAAATAAGGGAGATTCATGTCTCATTTTTTTCACATTTTTGACAATGATGGATTTAAAGTATTGATTTAGACTTTGGGAGCTGAAATTTGATTGGTTACCATGGAAACCAGGGTTTTGTTGAAATTCAGACCTCCACAATTGATGAACACTATAACTCTTAAATACAGCCAGATAAGATATAATATTTTCGGATGTAAGATAATAATAATATGTGTGTATTGTATTAGACTTTGGAAGCTAGGATTTATTTGTCTGCCATGGTAACCATGTTTCATTGTCATGGTTACTGCTGTTTTCGTTTTCAGATTCACCTTTATTCTAAAATACCAAGTTGCTCAAAGTTACCATTTTATTCTTAATTTTGGGATTTTTTTCTATTTTATATGATATACATGCTCATGACTCAATAATACTAGAGATGCAAACATTGTTTGGCTCATAAAATATCAAATACTAGTAAACAATACATGTATGTCTGACAATATTGCCTTATTCCATAGGACTAGTTCTTACAAAAGCTCTGACTCCTAATTTGTTCATTTGTACTCATCATTACTGTTTTCATTTAGCACAATTTCCTCTTATCATCAATTTCTGTTGGAATGAAGGATGTTTTGACCATTCTGGAGATAAGGATCCTTAGGGGATATAGTCCACTCATGCAGTATTGGACTTGGTAGAATGGGTTAAGACTGGTCCCTGTGGGTTCACTCAAAATGTGGTTGGGATCCTTGGCTGAACCCTCAAATATCAATATGTTCCCATCCAATCTGTCAAATTTGAATGTGTTCCGATATCAACCAAAAATAATGCCCAAAAGCCATACCAATTGCCCAAATATAGGACCAGTGCCATACCAAATATCCAGATATGAAAACATGGCCATTCAAAATTTCTAATGCCTCGAGAAGAAGGCAGATCATTGAGGAAAACAACCAAAAACAACCTCACATTAAGAATATACTAGATCAATGCCATACATGTAAAACAAGTGTGGGGCAACATATTTTTCACAACCATTCCCAAATCCGACCATTGCCATACCTCTCAAGTCATAATTTGGAGAGCATTCTCATACCAGATCTAAAATTTGGGTCCATTGCCATATCAAATGTCAAAAGTACCCCACCTGAGCTGAGGAAGGTTTATATACAGTGAACTCGATGGGAGACGAGGGGGGGTAATGTTTCCACTTCCAAATATAAGTTTTATCATCCATCCTCTTCAAATGTTATAATGAGCAATCATTACAAGGTGGAAGAGTTCATCATTTAATTCATTGCATTATATTAGTTGCAATGAAAGCAGTGAAGGACCAGTCTTGAAAGATGGGAAGAGTTGAAATGTCAAAACCTCCATAAGTGAGGGCAGCACTGTTCTGCTTTGGAGAATATCTTATGTGAAACAGCTCATATCGTTATCTATTGATGTAAGTTACAAACATATTTTTGTAATTCTGCTGTACTTTTACTGGTGAACAATTCAACTTTGGATTTTTTTGTGTCAGAAATTTCTATATTGATTCCTATTATGAAGAAAACAACCTTAAGAACCTCAAATGTGAACTATGTCCCATTAGATGTCAGAAGCTCAACCCAACCCCTGTAGCTGCAAACCTAGGACTAAGTCCTGTGTGAAGCCATATTAGCCTTCAATGCGTTTACTGGATCAGAACAAAGGAAAAGTAAATCAACTGAAACGGAATCTTTAACACAAGAATGGTCAAAAGAATCCTTCTTTCCAATAGAAATTGTTGATATTTTTAATTAAGAGGTAATTGTGGAAGATCAAAACGATAATGATGAGTAAAAACAAGTTGGGAGTCAGAATATGTGTGAGAACTAGTAGAATGGAATGAGGCTATACTGTCAGACATACAGGATAAATTGCTGAATTTAAGAGCAAAATGATAATTTTGAGCGTTTTGGTATAACATGTTGTGAATTGACCATTCTCAAATGAAGGTAAAAATGAAATAAAAAATTAAGGGTACCATGACGACGAAACATGGTTACCATGGCAATCAAGTAAATGCTAAGCTACAAAGTCTAATTCAATACACAAACCTAATTAATTTTTAAGACCTGAAATGATGATATCTGTATCTGCTTAAATTCTAAAGTTTAGCATTTATCAATTGAGGAGGTCCAAATTTCAATAAAAACTAGTTACCATGGTAACCAATCAAATTTCAGCTCCCAAAGTCTAATTTAGTATTAATAATCAATCATTGTCTAAGATCTGAAATAATGAGACATGTATCTCCCTTATTTCAAAAGTTATAGCATCCATCCAATGTTGGGGCCAGAATTTCCCTAAAACCCTGGTTACCATGGCAACCAATCACATGTCAGCTCCCAAAGTACATTAAAATACTTAAAACTAACCATTCATGAAGATCTGAAAAAATGAGACCTGTATCTCCATTATTTCAAAAGTTATAGCATCCATCCAATGTGGGAGCTCGAGTCTATGAAATAGACCCCTGTATAAGTCATGGACCAATACAAGGCCAAAATCTGAGGTTTTGTGGACTGATCTTTACATACAATTGTTGCTAATATATTATAGAAGTTTTCTATTTACATTTTAACCCTTCCTAACACATTGGGGACAAAATATGCATGAAATGACTCTGTCAGTCCTGAAAAATTGGCCTGAAAATTGACACCCGAAGGGCATGTTTTATCCATTTCCATGGCAACCACTTAACCATGTGACATGAAATTTTTATCATATATTCAATTAGCCTATACCAATATAACAATATAATTTGGAAACATTCCACTGAGTATTTTTTGAGTTCTTGCCCAATTTTATAGTAGGGGTCCAAATTTTAGCCCATGGGGGGTTAAATGGCCACAAAATCTAAAAGCTGAAAAACTAAGATCTAAAAATCCATAAAAATATGTATAATCATAGTAGTAACATGAAAAATTATGTCTCATAAAATCCCTCTGAACGCACGCCGAAACCCACATTCTGACTGCACTAACCTATTTTTATTTCCTCATGCATAATAACTGTGTCAGTGCTGTAGTTGAAATTAAAGTATATATGTGAAGAACAAGATAGCAAATAGGTACATGCGTTTCAACTCTCTTTAACTTTTTGCACTACATGTATTTTCCATTTTTTCCATTTGGTACTTGTATTTTCCATTTATTTTATTTCAGAGGCTGTATAGACTGTGTGTCTCTCATCAATGAGGAACATTTTGTCACAGGAGCTGAGGACAAGTATGTCTTTCTATATTTATTCACTGGTTATTCCTTTTATTGCCCATTGGATACGAACATAGACATAGAGTGTATAATCAACTTCAACCAACCATCTAAATTATGATATATTTCGAAATCTTGATTCCTACTGTACAGTAAAATAGTCTAATCTGAACGCTACTGATACCAGCCGAAATTGTTCGTATTAGCAAGTGTTCACATTTCATGATTTCATAATTTGTGAGTCAATGGAAGATTACAAAATTGAGGCAGAGAGTGTTCACATTGGGAGAAATTCCAGTTAGAAAGGTGTTTAAAAATACAGGTTTCTGTGATAACTGTGAAAAAAAAGAAAATGGAAAAAGAGATCGGATTAGCGAGTGTTCACATCTCTAGGTTTCTGAATATGTGAATTGATTGAATATTACACAATTTTTGAGAGGTGTTACAATTAGAGAGGTCTTCAAATATACAGATTTCACCATATAAGGAATGAAAAATGTTTATTAATATTAGAGACGTACATGCAATGTATCTAGTTTTTAAGTTAAAAGGGTATTTATGATATACTATTCTAGTATATATTTATCAAGCAAAAAACAAACACAGGCATTCCATCAGAGTAATATCAATGGTGATTTAATATTTCCTAATATGGAGTTAATCTACACTCCATAGTGTCATCTATAATTTGATTGAAATATTTCACGAACATACATTACAGAAATAACATGCCATTTTCAGTTCACTGGCACTATGGGGTGTATTGAAAAAGAAACCACTAGCAATGGTCCAGAATGCCCATGACGGCAGCTTGAGTGATGGGGTAGCTGGGACAGAACAGGAGAACTGGATCACATCTGTAGCCTCCCATCAGACAACTGATCTCATTGCGTCAGGTAAATCATGTTTCAGTCTGTCATTTGTGAATTTAACACTTATTTAGCCTCTCATTTGTCAATGGATCTTCTTGTATTGAGTAAACGGCTTCAAGTCTCTTCTCAGCTAAAAGTTCTTTACATTCTTCAACATGGCTTTCTAAATGAAATTTTCTCAAGAATCCAAATTTGGAAGTAAAATCTTTTTGAAACATAATACCTGGAAAGTAAAATTGAAATTATATCATGGTATCTTCCCATAGAGGCATTTTTGCCTTAAATATTTGTGATATCCAAATGGATCTACTTGTGTAGGGTTTCCATATTTTTTGTAGGCAGCGGTTGGTGTTGGATGTTGGCATCTGTAACAAATGGCTGGTGGTGACAATTTTCATGTTAATGCCTTTTGTATATGAATATCATGTTCCTGTCTTGTTTGTTAGCAGGTTCTAAAGATGGCTGTATCAAATTCTGGAAGTGTGCTCAAGATTTCAAGTCCCTTCAACCTCTCTTTTCTCTACCAGTGGTAAGTTGTATCATTTCTATATATCAATTGTAAATTTCTATATAGCATTCATTTCTTCATGGTAAGATCAAGATCAACTAGTATGCGGTCAAATACAGCTTTCCATTCAGTTGAAACCATGCAGTACAGTGATTACACCATGTTACTATTTTTATGGATGCACCACCGAACATGCATGTGACACTGTTATGAACATCATATTTAAAAATATTCAACGAAAATGATGTTGCCTTTGGCGCAAATCATTGTGTCAATGTTTCATATCTTCACTATTCAATGTAATATGTTAATAATGGTTTAAAACAAACAAATTGTTTGAGATTACAAATTTTCAAACAATTTGTTTGTTTCATTCTTCAAGACACATCTTTCCAAATAAGACATTGAATGACTGTAATAGCATTACAATTGGTTGGTTCTTTTCAGGCTGGTTTTATCAACAGTTTAGCTTTCTCAACCGATGGATCATTGCTTGTGGCTGGAGTTGGACAGGAACACAGAATGGGCAGATGGTGGAGGATTAAAGAATCAAAGAACTCAATATGTATCATAAATATGAAGAAAACAGACACCTAGATCTTAAGGACGTACTCGATATCACAAAATTATCAAGACAGTTACAATAAGCATCATTCCGGACAGATTGGTGACATTATCAAAGATTATAACTGAGGAAAAATGTTTAAAAGCTGCTTGTTTTTCCTCCATTACCATGGTTACTGACATTTGTACAATAATGTATGATAAACCTAGATAATCTAAATTTCAAATAAATGATACTAATTTGACAAATGGATCAAAATGTTTTCTGTAGGCCTATATCATAAATTACATCTTGAAGTACTTGTATTGATGAACCAAAGGTTGTGGTGTAATATCACAATGATAGAGAAGCTATCTTAACGGTTAGGCTATCGAGATTTAGACCCCCTATGATCTCGGAAATGATCAATCATAGGAGGGTGTATTAGGTATCATTGGAAAGGTTATACAATTCCCAGTATTTTGAGTTCAGTTATAGTTATACTGAGCCATAATTGATGAAGAAATTCATATTCTAAGAACATAGTGGTTTATCGTTTCAAGTCAAAACTACTGACAATTTCAGAAACATTCCTAATTCAATTTTATAAAAAGCAACAAAATCAGATCAAAAGACAAATTATGAAAAATGTTTGGTAAAAGAAAAAAGACCAAAAGAGTCTCAGTATTAAATCTTAGCTAGCAATTGCATTTACAGGAACAATTTACAGTTTTCACAATTCACATTTCCTTTATTGACTTTATTCATCTACAATATCTGTGCACCAATGGATTGGTAGATTTATCAAAACAGCAAGGTTTCTCCGCTGTACATCCCATTGAACCATATTCTGAGTAACAACACTTCCCTGTTGTAACAGTTGAGCATAGAGGCTGATCTGGCATCCCAAGGATATGGCAGTCTTTGTCAGGGATTTTTTTCCATCTACAAAAATGAGTTAAATATTTTTATGTCAGCATGAGTGACAAAATATTGTTATAGTCTCAAACTTTTTTGTGGACAGAGAGAGTCGTCGTTCGGCGGTCGGCATTTGCCGTCTGTAACAAATGGCATGTTGTGATATTTTGCATGATATGCCTTGTATCAGTGTACATATAACTCTTATCGAACGCATTTCCGTGGCCTAACCTACATATATTCCCCGACCTATCACTATTACTAATATAATACTAGGATTTTGAACATTGTTGAATGGCTATGAAATATAATAATTGTTTTTGCGTTCTATTATATAATTTACAAATGTTATATGATCATAATGACAATAACTATAATTACTGTATATTGATAATAAATGTCACTTACGATAATAATTACTTATACAGTATGATTATACCTTACAGTCTTACATAATATACGATGATTGCTTACCCATTAACAGCTGCAACTACCAGCAAGATTACGATCATTGATTTCTGCATTTTGTAACCTAAAACAAAACAAGTAAAGTTGTGTAACAGTAGCGATTTGAGATATTTTTTTTTAAGTTGCTATATATGAACTTAAAAACAAGGTAAATAAAGAACAAACTTAATTAGAAATATTGCATTTCATTTTACTCGCAGAATATATATTATAATGTCAGGTCCAAAGCCAATCTTATCCCTGAGAAGTTCAATTTTGATTTTAACCGACGATGATGCGTTAAACCGAGAGCGAAGCGCGAGTCCCGCCGATGCTAGAATTGATCGGGGACATACTCCCCGCTAGCCTTGCCCAAGTTGGTATCTTTTTACTTATCTGATCTCGAATTATTACCAGCGGTCATAATAGAAATCAAGATAAGTAAAAGAGACCGACTTGGGCAAGGCTAACTCCCCTCAAAAATCACATTTTCAAAGCGAAACATTGGCTAAAAAACAAGAGGCGGAGAATTCTAAATGTGTGAATATTAATACTACGAATATTGTATATGTAAATTGAAATTGCTTTCAAATATTTTCATGAATAAAAAAAGTTAAAAAAGTGTTACATATTTTTGAATCCTAATCCTTTACAATGGCTTTATTTTATAGGATTTCCCTTGAGAATCTTTTGGTGAGGGGAATGGCGAGATCACACTCCCCTCCAGGACTACGCGCCTGCCAAAACTTTTAATTTAGAAGCAGTGTTTCTGTTTTACAGTAATAAATCTTGCTTTACAATTCATCGGAAGTGATAACGATTAAATCAAATTGACCGAGAATTCCAAAAACTTGTACAATGTTCATTTTCTCTACCTGAAGCGCGTTTCGATTAATAACGATATTGAACCAGCACTGAGTCTTTGAACATTTTTGCATATATAATCTAAAGCAATGCTGCTCGTATATGAAATTGTAGTCTTACTTTGAGTGTGTCGTCTACTGGGGTCCAAACAGACTGTTCTACTCGAAGTGATTCCGCTCGTGAAAAGTGATCGAATTCCATACTATATGATCTTTAAATATCTTCTATTTCCAGAGATCAAGGAATATAATTAGTCATGTATTAACAGTTAATATATTATGGGCTTAATAATCTAGGCTTATCGGATATTAGCAATATTCAGAAACGATTACGCATTAAATATAAATTGGATTTATAATGAATTTTATCCTGTAAATCAGCAAGTAACATCATGAACATGTTGCTACGTACCCTTTGCAATCGTTCGTCTTGGCTTCTTAAAAGAGTGCTTCATCGTTTATTACTAGACTGCGCGCAGGGTAGTTGCTGTTGGGAGGAACCTTGCTTCAGTAGCATGGTTCATTCATTTTACGTCCTCATTTTCAGAGACATTATCTCAATTTCAAGTATCAGGAAAGAGGTGTGATTTAATCAACTTATGGATGGCGGGTGAATACTCCGAGGACCGAAGTTGTTCATTGCCATTCATAAGCTGATTAAACCATACTTTTTTGGTGTTTAACTGTTTTTATCTACGGTTTACAGAAAGATTATGTCCATATTTACCCAAGAAATCATGTTAAAATCGAGGCTCAAAATATATGAGCCCCTCCTTTTGATTCTCAGGTCCGTCCCTGTCTGCCTGTTTAACATTACGATGGTAGAAATAAATTTGAAAGGATGCACTCATTAACATGTATTCATCGGATGGATTAACATTTCAGATTATAAAATAGATCTACCTGTTACTTATTCTTCCCACGTATTGTTTAAGGATTTGAGCCCTGGACTCAGTGCAATGTGTGCTGAATCATTCCATCGAAGGACTTGTTTCCAAATCAGGAAACAACGCCTTCGCGGTATGATGCAGCCACAATGCTTTGTCTTGGCATAACTTCTTCTCACACATTGCAAAACATTTTCTACAAAATCAACTAAAAGATACAAAATCACTAAAAGAACATACTTTCAATGAAAGGGTCAAATTGGCAAAGCATCAATTTCATTCTGTGAGTCAAGTTATCACCTTGACAACCATACACAAAATGTGTTATTGTTTATCTAACGGAATGCAGTTACGTGAAATAACGTGTTCTGATTGGCTGGAATTGGACACACCTTGCCTAGCTGTGTGTGAATATACAATAACCACAACGTATAGCGTATGTAAGGTCCAAATCGTCAATAATTAATATCAACAATTATATAAAGATCGTGAAACATGAAATGACAATAAAAATACCACAAAACATTACGTGGAACAGGTGTATCTATATTGATAATGAAAATGATATATGTTACACACATCTCATCTCCACGGCTAGGCTTGTCTACTTCGAAAAGCAAAGTTTAGTAAACATGAAATCCGTGTATTTTATGTTATCATCACTGTGCATGATTGAAGTTAGAAGTAAGTTTAATTTTACATGTATGTATAATTCACAATATATAATATATAGCTGTTTTGGGTTACTATGACAACCGCTACAGTAAACGGTACATGGGGAGGGATATGCAAGACTGGATTGGACTTGAAAGATGCCAGGGTTGTTTGCAGGCAACGTGGATTTAAGGACAGCAACTTAATCTACTTAAAGAATGAGTTAACCTCACGTATAATTCACACCGGAATAGCCTGACAACGGTAAAGTCAGATACCGTTGTCACAAATGGCGGACATAACCGTCGCTTCAACTGTTTAATCACTTGGTCCTCATTTCATGGGAATTTATCGTCACTAATTCTGTGCACGTAATAAGCTCTTGTGATGATGTTTCATATGAAATCCACAGTCAGAGAGAATGTTTCTGGCGAAAGGAAATTCTTGGATTTCAAACACTTGAAGTTGGGAAACCGGAATGGCTTACCTTTTTTAATTCCCGAATCTCTCCGAAATTAGCTCATCTTGGTGACTGTAAATTGCACAGCTGTATTCAATGGAGTCTTGTCATATTCAATCAGCCTCAATTTTAAAGTGTATATTTTATTTTTAACGTGATTTCATCGTTTTTTTTGTCGACTGGTAAGAATACGCGGGGCAAATGGCAAGATGGATGACTTTTGACCTGACCTACACCGATGGCGGTGACGTCATCAATTTTATCCATACAAATTCTATTTGGTCACGTGACCTTGTGCCAGAAGTCCGACTTTTTGGTCAGTCGACCTGTTCAAAGTACATTTAGTAATAATTATCGCTTTTCAGAACAATTTAGGAAACAATATTTTCTATCTACGTCGATTACAAAGCATCTAAGGTACGTAAATTTATATGAACAACTGAGTCAATAGGGATAAATAGCCCAACGAGAGTCGGCGGTCTTGAAAAATACTTGGATCTGGATGCCAGTCCTGTTATTGATATAATTCCAGGGCAGTTCAAAGAACGTATTAGAAGTCCGTGATGAAATCCCAATGTCGATCAAATTGGGTCGTGAATCGCGTACAATATAGCGTCTCCGATATCGTCAATGACAACGGAATCTGACTATTTGAGTAATTTAGAAAGACAACGGTATATGGTAATTACTCAGATGCGAGTTGGTAGTTACCAGTTTCGCCACCAGGTGGCTAATTCGGGGGAAATAACATGGCAGGGTAAATACAAAATTCCCTTAAACTTGAATATTCATCAGTTTTAGTGGTTCACTTTTCATATTACCCTAAGGTATCTGAAAGTTATACAAATCAAAATATGTCCAGTAAAAGAAAATATTATCTGCTCAACACAAGAAAAGATATTTCCATTTTTGTGATTTTACAACATGGGGGCTATGGGGAATCTCCCCGACCTAGAAATCACCTACGTGGGACATGATACAGTCATTGAAGGGTTCAACTTTAAAGATTTTTAAATCTCAAAATACCTCTAATTACTAACATTTCTACAATTCCAGCTTTATTTTATGACTAGACGGATGACAGATCTATAAATAAAGGCATATGGATGCATTTTAATGTGTAATGACCCGCGGGCGCCCAAGGGGAATAAATAACTAACGAACGCGAGCATGGGTCCAATCAGCCAGATAAAGAAATTGAAAGAAAGTGTGCTAAATTCGATGCCCCGAGTGGGAATCGAACCCAGCTGGGCTGTAGTAGCAAATTGCTATCAAGGGTCGTTGCAAATGCATTTATAATTCATCATAAACTAAAGATTTAATAAACTAAGATCTTTAAAATTGAACCCTTCAAAGACTGTATCATGTCCAACGTACGTGGGTAGGTGGGTATGAGGTAGGAGGTTTTTTATACAAAGCCTTTAGGGATCCTGCAATCAGATCTCTAGTTGACTATGTAATGAACAATATTACTGAGTTCAACAGAATCAAACCTTTTATTTATAGCTCCATAATTGAAATACATGATTTTGTTAATTACAGATCACCCCAGCTACCTTTTGACCATTGCATCCTTGGATCCAAAGGGGATCATATTGACTATTATAATAGTCTCGATTAGTTTTAATAGGACAAGGGAAATTCTTTAAATTGTTATTTTTATAATTGAAATTGCACTGGCCAATGTGATGCTCGTGTCCAGTACATTGTACATCATCAATGAATTCAAAATCTTCCCTCCAAGTATGTGGAAATTCTCTTTCATATGTAGAAACGTTTCCATGTTGTAGACCGAGTTGTTTACAGATAACCTTAGCTTCATTCGTACCCCATGTTGAGGAGCATACCTTTCTCCACATTTCGTCAACATGAATCTCAATCAGTCCCGAGTTTGCAGTTTTACCACGTTCCAGTCGGACATTAACCTCCTCGCATATAACACTTGCCTTTGCTTTACCACGGCATGATACATCATCATCATATTTGAATGAGCAGTCAGCGAGATTGTATTCATCACCATTGCAAATAAGATCACTCATATAAAAAACATCCATGGAGTGATAACGGCAAGTATACTTGGAGAATGTGTCAACTGCAGCATCCTTTGGATCAAACCCTGTAGATAATTATTTATCAAATAAAGAATATTCAGAATTCAGTTAGAACGAGATTTATATTAGCACACTTGTTTTTTCGTAGAAATTACCCTAGGCAATATAAAGAAAGAATACACCACCTTGCTGTCGACAGGCCACCTTTGCTTCGTTGATGCTCAATCCATTTGCACAAATGTATAAAGTCTTATTTACACCTGGAACATTAAGCCGTAGAAGTCCACCTCCCAGGATATAGTACTGGCGAAAGATATAATATTGCCCTTTTATGTCAACGAAATCGGTAAATTCTGAAACAGCATATTGAGACAGAGAAATACTTATTGACGATAAAATGAATACTTCCAACATTTATCAATCGTTCAATTATGTGGGTGGGATGACTTAGAAAAAACTCGAGCACTGCTCGAGAATCTGTTAACGTGATTAGAAAGTTAAAAGTCTTGCCGAGAGCGTGCACATGAAATTAAACATGAAATACTTCATCATGTTCCTTATATGTATAATTTTTTCAAAACCGACATCACAGTTTTTGCTTAAAATCGTTAATAGATAAAGTGTACACCCGCACATTTTGTCACTGTACGTTCCCGATGGTTAGGCGTGATTACGAGCGTCGACGGGAAGCGAATCAAATTGCCAGAAATGTCATTTACGGAATTCTATTGGTCACGTGATCGTAATGACAAATTCAACGACAAATCAGATAACTTATGGATTTCTCCGGTATATTTCAGTTTCATATTATATTGATTATCCAATCGAATGGAATTATATATATGATTACGTACTGCATGACATTGATGACCCTACAAATGGAGATACTTAAGAAACACATGGCAGCCATCTTGAAAAATGGCGGCCTTTACACGCTATTCTGCGATCATAAGCATTGCACACTGCACTGTTTTATGACACTTTGACACTAACATTTTTAAAATGGCCGCCATTTGCATGTACCTGTGTGCGATTTTGTACAAATTTTAAACGCGCATACACTTAGAAGCGCTACACCATACACTTTCTTATGACAATTTGGCTAGGGAGCGACAATTTATAAAATGGCATGGCCATTTCTATGTGTGATATTGTACGATTTTTGCTAAAAATGAAAACGTAGTACAAGGATTTTGTAAAAATGACAGCCATGGCACATGGCTGTTCGATGGGTTTTGCTAAGCTTTGGCATTTGTCTACTTAGTTTCGGTGAAAGTAATTAGATCGGTCGGTATAATCGTAAGATTAGCACTGAAAGCGGAGGGTATAGGACTTGTTCCCTGGTAAGTAGATGATTATGTGGTACGGCTCAACATGCAAAAAAGTCCAAGGGGTCTTTATTGTGCTTCTTACGGAAAAGTGTCTCTTTACATTTAGTGCTATAAACATCTAAAAGCGTTTAATTCCTTGAACCAATTCTCAAAAGTATAGATACTTACGAGTGAAATTAAATTGTATAGATAAAACCACGATAGAATATTTGTAGATTTCAATAAAAGATAGTCATAAAACCTTTTATCAATTTTCCATGGTACCAATTAAATAATATTTTGCCTCATCCTGCAACGCATTTTTTATTTCTTAAACGAATCGTAGTTTATATTGACAAACATCATATGACATTACCTGGTTCTTGGTTAAAACAAGAAATATACATATTGTTATCTTCACAATCCGCTCTTGTAACATTACACATGTGCAGAACATCATGTTTTCCGCATAGAAGTGAAATGCCTTTTTTAATTCGGCCTGGTTCTTTCTTTTGGTTAAATGGACCATATGTTCCTACTCTACCATACATATACCCCAAACTAATGCACGTAATTACTGCAATTCTATTACTTCGTAATGTATACGCGCTCGATCCGTCAACGATGCAAACCTTTTTCCATGTTTGCTTATACCATACTTCAAGTTGACCAGTAGTATTGGTATGTCCTCCAACTAATCGAGGCTTCATTGATGTGTCAACGCATGATAACTGTATCCCGTTTGCTCCACACTCTAATGCGCGTTCCTTATGCCAAGCACTTGCACTCCCGTACAGCGCCGTCCATTCAGTGTATGAACATTCACTCAAACTTTTCTCGGTTCCATTGCAGTTTAAGTTAGTTATGATTTGCCTGTTGTAATCATTAGCTATTCTGTATGGCTTAAGGGTGAAGCCAAAGTGAGCTTTAAAGCCCAATTGATTACAAACAACCTGTGAAGCCCCTGTTGTCCAGTTGGTGCCACAAACAGGGAACCATTCACCAAAACTGTCTTTTACTTCCAAAGCGCCATTTGATCCGTGTTCTAAACGAATTTCATTAGTCGGTTTTGGATCTAATGAAAAAAGGGATGAGTTACGACTTTTTAAAAATCTCTCATAAATATCATAATCACAAGGTGTTTTGTGCGTCTAGCTGATCAAATTAGTCAATAGATTGCCCAGGAATTCATAGTTCAGACGTTCATCAATGAAAAATAGATCAAAATATAAAAAGTACAGATTTCAACGACTCGGTGAAACATATTTGATTTCATGTCATGAACAAATTCTTACCACTAAATAGCTTTTTCCTACAGGAAACTCCTGCTTCCAAATCATCTTTTTTAGAGCATGATTTGAACGTTGATTTCACGCATACACCATAGTCATCAGAATAATAATAACATCTTGCTAATTCAAGGATCAGCGAATGGTTATTCTTGGGTAAGTTTTTAATATTATTTAAATTTATCGGTTGTGCGAATTTCCAATCCTTTCCTAAATGTTTACAAACTTCCACCGCTCCTTTTGGATCAAGAGCACGGCAAATTGATTTCCACATTCCTTCATGTAGGACTTCAACCCTACCAGCTCTTGATCTAGGCTTGGTCTCAACTAATCGCAATTGAAAATCACATGTCACGTGTAATATATATGTCCACTCAGAGACCCTACGCTCCATTTCGACCCACTTGCTTTGTTCGCAATCTTTTATTGTCGCTTCTTTTCCTAAATATTAACGTTTATACATTTGATTATATGGGGATAACGACACAATATAATTTTGGTAAGTGGCACTAAAATCGTATCTTAAAAATAGTATCCGTCGGATACGATTTTTCATTAATTTTGAATTTGGCGCAAAATAACCACTCGTCTGTTTGATCTGCAACAATATAGTTTCAAGATTATGTGCTCAGTAAAAATGGTTTATTTTTTTCGTGCATCATTTGGTAAAAATAAGTTCACAGTAAAACAAAAAAATTAAAATATAAGAAAAGAATTGGAAAAGAACAACTTTTAGGTCAAATTATTTTAAGTCCATACAAAAATAGCAACCATAGGATAAATATGATAGCCTATGATTTTCTCGGGCTATCATTTTTTATCCACTCTTGATATCGCCGATCTCCGGGCAATATCCATTCATGGTGGGATATCCTCTATATATTCACTTTGTACAAATCTTAATAAAAGGTGGAGAAATAGAGGATATCCTATGATTTATGAGTGATATGATTTTTATCCACGAATGGATATGATATCTGCACGAGCGAGCGTAGCGAGAGAGTGCAGATTTCAATAACCATGAGTGGATTAAAATCATATCACGAGTAAATCATAGGATGTTCTTTTTATTCCATAGTTAAAGTCATCATCAGAATCTTCGGAAATTAAGTCATTTAATTCGAATTCGAATTTTCCAAACGATCCGGCGATGTTGACACTTAGCCTCGTTTTGAGTCTGAAGTAGCAAAAATCCATAAACCATCGCATACGACGTCGTATGTCATGGCTAAAAAACCGTATGCTATGGTTAAGTGAAAATTTGTCAAAAATATCATATTTTACCACTGATTACAAAAATACCGTTTTTATTTTCACATGTTATCCTATGAATATCATGCTAACTATGGAATAAAATGGCTAAATTCAAACAATTATCAACCAACATTATCAGACCTTTCACTTACATTTACAATCATGGATTACAATATCATGCCAACAACGTGCAAATGTCAATGTTTGTTATGATAAAGCAACCAACAATGGTCTACACAGCCAATTGCAACCTCCAACTGTACCGTGATATCAGGGTGTGGATTGGGGTGACACGTCATAATACTTATAAGACATGAGGTTACCATCACAAACTTAATGTCATTATTGGCTTTTTAACATACGTTATTTAAAAAAATAGTAGGAAATAATTAACACTGGTGATCTGCTCGATTTCGCAGGTTACCGAAACGATTTGTTTCGGTAACAAAATGTCGGAACGTCGAAGGTACGATTTTTCTTTTTTCCCTATTTCACGCGTTGTAGGCAGAATCCCCAAGACGTTTTTTTCTCGCAAACGTGTATCAGTATCATATGTTTTAGAAAATGTACATGTTTGCGAAAAAATAGCTCAGAAGACAACAGAATTGTCGATTTAATTCCTCACTTAAGTTACAGAAACGGTTTGGGTTAAAAGTGCATATCTTAACTGTTTTTCGAAATACCGTTTCTGTAACTTCAGTGAGAAATTAAATCTACTAATCTAATCTACTGTTGTCTTCTGAACTATTTGTTCGCAAATGTGTACATTTTCTTAAACATATGTTACTGATACACGTTTGTGTTAAAAATGTTGTGAGAATTCTGCCTACAAGGTGTGAAAAAAGGAAAATAGAAAAATCGTAGCTTCTATGTTCCGACATTTTGTTACCGAAACGAACCGTTTCGGTAACCAGCGTAATCGAGTGGATCACCAGTAATTAAAATGAAACGGAGGGGATGGGTCAACAGGAGGGATCAGGCCTGTAAGACACTTTTATCCAAGGGGGGTGCGGTTTTTAATAGAGAAAATAAAATTGTCATTTTTTCCGCGTAAATCAAATCGCGTAAGTCAGAAGGGGGGGGGGGGGGGGGTTAGTTATTCTCCATATTAAGGCCACTCAGCATATTTTGTAGTATTTTATTGTTTTCATATTGTTTTTTGACTAAATATTGTATGAGCAATTTGGAAAAAACATAGGAATAGGAGGGTGTCCTAGAAGGCAATAGAATCAATTTAAAGAAATTCTGATTTTTGTAATTATTTTACTAATTCAAGATGCTGTCTGGTTAATTCTGAGCATTTTTTATGTGTTTGATTAAATGAATGCTTTAGTTTTTGGGATGCGGTGTCAGAATTATTTATGATTTCATTATGACACCTGGTGATTTCTGGACACTTTTAAAGTGTTTAAAATTAACAAATGCAACTTCCAAACATTCCCAATTGTTTTGTGGGGGTGTGAGGAGTGCCCCCCCCCCAGAAAATTTTACACTTTTGAGATGCTTTTTGGTGCTTTCTGGGCACTTTTTTAAGTGTATGAGTAAATAAAAAATATGTTTCAATTTTTTGGGGGGTGTCAAAGAGGATAAAAGGGTGAGGTGAGGTGGGATGGGGATGCCAGAGGGGGAGCAAGGGGTTTTCCCTCGGAAACATTGACCATTTCAAGGTGCTATTTGATGATGTCTGGGCTCTTTAAAAGTGACTCTGAGATAATACATGAAATTCATATAGTTTTATGGGGGATGTGATGGGTGACCAACTCTCCTAGAAAATTTTACAATTTTAAGATGATATTTGGTGCTTTCTGAAGTTTCTGGGCACTTTTAAAGTGTATGAGTCAATAAAAAATGAACAACAATCACAATTTTTTCAAATTTTGGGGGTCTGGGGGTGTCAAAGGGGGAGGTAGGGTTGAGGTTCCAGAGGGGGAGCAAGTGTTTGTCCCCCATATCTGTCCCCAGAAACATTGACCATATAAAGGTGCTATTTGATGAAGTCTGGGCGCCTAAAATGTGTCTGAGACATTTTTGTCAATTGTTTTGGGAGATGTGAGGGATGGCCTACTTCCTTAGAAAATTTAACAATTCTAAGATGCTATTTGGTGCTTTCTGGGCACTTTTAAAGTGTATGAGTCAATAAAAAAGATTAAACGATATTTTTTACGTTTTTCACGTTAAGTCAAATAGAGTTAATCTCGATCTAATGAGTTGCTCCGTAAATCTAAACAACAATTCAGGTTTTTGATTTGCTTGAAATGAATTAGTACCTGTACAGTAAAAGAAATTCCTAAATGTTGGGTTTAAAGGTCGCCATGGCCAATAGGGACGTTGCATTTTAAAAGCATTCTTTGGATTGAAGCCCAATTGTTTGCACACGACTTTGTAAAGATTTCCTGTAATTTGACTCACTCCTCCCCAGTATCCATATTGCTTGACTTCAACTTTCCCATAATAATCACGTGTTCCGATAATACGGACCTCTGAAGCAATATCTAAAATTCAAATTGATTAAAGGAAATTATCATTTCAATTACATTTTCACCCCCGGTGATCGTGAAAACCAATACGCTTCTAACTCTACTATCACACCAAACTAGTTCTCACTACGTTCTCGAAAACGGGCTTCAACTGTGTACGAACGGACTGGACCTACTAAGAACCGTTTGGGATCTATTTACAAACTTCATCGAACGTACTCGAACGGGTAGGTCCTCTAGAACTTAGACAATGCTCAAAATGTTCTCGTGGTCGTCACGTTCTACAATTAGAACGAGTGACAACGTACTAACGACGAGCTGGACTTACTACGAACGGAACCGTCGTACTTCAATCCTACTAGGGGCGTTTTAACAACGAGTTGAACTGTCTGAGGACGTGTTGAGAACGGGGTAGAACTAATTGCAAACGGGTTTAAACTGATTAAGAACGTATTTAACACTGCTTATGAACGAGTTAGCAAAAATATATAGCTATCACACCAAACAAGTTGCCACTGCGTTCTTCAAAACTGGTTTGAAACTGTGTGCGAACGGAATGAACGTAGCTGCAACTTTCTAAGGTCTATTTACGAACTTTATGAACGTTCTCAGACGGGAATGTGATGTTAAAATTTTGAATCGATTCAAAATTCGATGGCGACCATACCGTTCTGTAATCAGGTCATGTTGACCTTCTAGACTAAGGGACGCGTTCTACGACGTTGCACACCGATGTGGTGCGACCTGAACGAACTGCGAACAAGATGGACGTATTGAAGACTGTTTAAGAACGAAGAAGCTAATTATTTCAGACATATTTCCCGACCACAGCCAGATTGAGCCCGTTTTACGACGTTTTCGTTGGACTGGCAAGAACGGGTAAGAACTAGTTTGGTATGATAGGGGGGTAAGATATGAGATCTATTAAAAAAGGCATAACATCAACGTGCAAAATTCACTGTTTTTGCTATTAATCAAGCAACAATAGTCTGCACGACCTGTAATAAAAACTTGTACGTAACGTTATCATAACTAAATTAATGCCTTGCTGACCTTATAGAATAAGTTTCCAAACAATATATAAAAAAATCTACGGAGGGATGAGCAATATGTAAATATGACATGATAAGAGATGTTACTTAAAGTCCTATAACTCCAAATTTCCCCATTTTCATTCTTTTGTGGTGTAACATCCAGTTTCTTACTAAGGTTACTGAGTTCATTTTTCAAATACATTTTTCTTGTAAAGTTGTTTCACTTCATAGAAATATTGCTCCCTTCCATCCACTCCCCCTCCATCCCATTTTAATTATTTTCGTACCGTATCGGTTCAGAGAAAAACTCAGAAGCCCTAACATATTTTACCATACGCGCCTATCCATTTGGCAATTCAATGGTAAACCTTTTCTTGAAAAAATAGATCTTCCAGAATTGTTGAATTTTCTAGCAGAAGTGCCTGCTGCCCCCCTCTGTCCCATTTTTAGGATCACCAGGCGTGATTTTAATGTTATGAATTTTGAAAGGTAAAAAATACTACCTGATGATACCTTTGATTTTTTGCATATTCCTGAATGTTATTGCAAGCGGAATTATCATGATACCCTTTTCCAAATCTTATATATATTTTTTACTCTCCCCTATCCCCCATTTTTTCAATTTTACTAATTCGGTGTATAGTCCCTATTTAAATTTTACTACCTAGGGTGATTGGAAGCCGTTATTTAAATTCGATCCTCTGCCTTGCGGAGATAATTTGGTTGATGTCCATATTCCATTGAACTATTAGCTTATCCAATTCCAGGACTATTAGTTCTGGTATTGGATAAATACTAGCATGGTCTAAAAAGAACTTTGTTTCACGCCAGGCAATGGAAGATGGGGTTTGAATAATGGCTGCCAATCATCCTTGTTGTAATTCGAAGAACACGATTGGTTTTCAATAAGCCCAATGTTTCTTAGAGACTAATTCAGTGGCGTAGCCAGGATTTGGTGACCGGGGGTTCTGTTTTAATTTTATGTTATTCACAAATTCCCCCCCCCCCCCCCTTCATTAGGGTTCTTTAAATAATGCAATTTGTACAATTACACTCCCTCCAAAAGTTTGGCAATCCTAACTAACCCATTGGATCATGTATTAAAGCATCTTTAGGTTTGAATTCTTATATGCATAATTTGTAAAGAAAAAACTATTTTGAGAGGGGAAATATAATTCACTTTAGTACCTTCATTAAGTTAAGTAGACAATTGAATTTGAATTTTATTTAACAAAAATGATGTCTTTATTTACTGAAAGTAATAGGCTTTATCAAGAAACGTCTCCCATTGAAATAACACAGGACGTAAAAATGATTTGTAACTTTAATGTTCACAAAGTAAAATAAACAGGCAACGTGCAAAAAGCCAGACAACTTATAATTAATTTTCTGCATCAAAATATATTTCGGTGAATCTTTTACTGAATAAATATCATGAAATCTGATTTGCCCCAAATCCACCATTATTTCGTCCGATTTCTGGAAGACCCTGGAGCATGATTTGTTTCCAAGGAATATCAACTATTTCGCACAATTTATTCTTTAACTTAAGCTACTTCATCTAGGACAAAATAAATCACCTCATGCAATGGCTTATCATTGCTTTTCAAGAATTTTGTTGGAAGCCAGTTCGGATCAAATGCAAGGTTATTGAAATTGACGCAAACACCCATATACTCCGAAAGATCGTTCTTCTATGATAACTTTTCACAACGTTTACACGAAGGCTTTTTAAACTATCCGGGATAGTGGTATTACTGATAAAAATATCTATTATTCAAATAAATGGGTCTCGGTTATGCTATATGTTTTAAGAAGTTAAAAATATTTCTTTGGACGTCCCCGGAGCTCAGTGGTAAGTCCCCCGGAGCAGATCAACCCCAATTGATAATAAAACGTTTTAGTTGATATAATTAATCATATATAAATACAAGCGTCTGTTATTTTGTTAAGTTCAGACGGCTTGATAACAAATTAGGCCTTCGTTATTTGAAGATTAATACCATATGATTTTCAATGTTTCTTTTATTTATTTGCTAAACATATCATGACATTGACATGAAAATGGAGAGCAAGTAAACTGGAACGATAACAATTTGAATTCCATACAATCTCTTAGATGAGTGGAGTGTATCTGAAAAAAATAAAATCATTTTTTGCAATGATTGATTTTCTTTGGAAAAGTGATGGGTAAATAAATACTGAACACATGTAAGAATGAATAAATTTGAACAATGCTTGTGTTTATAAATGATTTACGCTTTTAAATAATTCATTTCACAACGTTTTTTATTATTTAACACAATTGATTTCGGGACTTGCCAGCCCCAGGGACGTCCCAAGAAATATTTTAAATTTTAATTGAAATAAAACAAAACAGAGATGTACACATTTGAAAGAACATGTGTTTTATCAATATTGCGACTATTCCATATATTTATTCGTCAATGTTGTAAAATCATTCGGAGTATGGGACGTCTGCATTGTTTTCAATAACTTTCAATAACTTCGTATTGGACCAGAACTGGCTTAAAACAAAATTCCTTCAAAGGACTGATTTAGCCATTGCCAAAGATGGGTTATTTTGTCCAAGAAGAAGCAGCTTTTAAGTTAATTGTGCGAAATTATTGTTATTTCTAAATGTAAAATCTCATGATGCTCTGGGGTCTTTCCTTAAATCTCACCCAGTGCCTAAGGTTGCCAAACGTTTTGAGGGAAATGTAACTTCACTATGACATGTTTTTAACAAAATAAGGCTCTCATGTTCACCATAACAAATATTAAATCATTTACTGCTCATATATGTAGTTTTCAAATAGCACAGTAATTTAATATTTCTGGTTATATGCATTTTTCCGCAAAATGATATTTTGGGAAATCCTGACCGGGGGTTCGTTCGAACCCATCGAACCCCCGCTGCCTACGGCTATGTAATTTAATGACTCACCCCATTCATCTCTTTGACAAACGATACTTAAGTATCGGGTGACCTCATGAGTACACTTTCTACCATCATGATAAAATATCACCCCTTGAGCTGTTACGTCATGATTAAAAATCCAATATGGCCTAAGGACCTGTCCAAATGCATTTGCTCCCACGACCATAGGATTTTTTGCTTCAACTCCAGCCATTGAACAAATAAAGTTGAGAGCTTTTGGCTCATAGTCAAGGGTTGTTCCGCAAAAAGATCTCCATTCACCTCTCTTGTAGATCTCTAGTCTACCTGTTGAATTTGAGGGGCCTCCTCTTATCCTCATTGGCGTCTTACATGCGACAACAGCAGGTATCTGCTCAAGGCAAAATAGAATATTTTACCCGTGAATCAAAAGTAATATCATCGAGCCCTTCATGATATAAAATGACTTACATTAAAATTATAATATGTGTACAAACCTTTATGCGGTATACAGAGCATCGGTCAGAGGCGACCGTCTCTTTCCTTCATTTCAGAAAAAATATAAAACCATGAACATCCGAGATTTTTCGGAGAGGTTCAAACAAGAACTGCATGTATTTCTAGTTCAAAATCTTTACTAAAACGTACCGTACGTTCAATTCCCGTTCAACAATTACTCAATCACAAACTAAACTACACTTCTACAAAAAGAGGACGGGTTCTATGTAAGCCTAGGGGTCTCATATTTGCTCGAGCGGGCTGCGGTTCCATGTAAGCAGTCACGAGCTAAAATGTCACGGCACTTAGCCATTTCTAACCATGCAACATGTATACTGTACATTGCTACACATTGCTACACTGTGTCAAGCACCTATACATAGGCTGGAAAGCGGGGTAAACGGGGTACATATCCTTACCTGTATACTCTACATTGCTACACTGTGAGGCAGCTTCTACACATACCATGGAGGTGGGGTAAGCGGGGTAAGCGGGGTGCATACCTTTACATGTATACTCTACATTGCTACACATTGCTACACTGTGTCAAGCACCTATACATAGGCTGGAAAGCGGGGTAAGCGGGGTACATACCTTTACATGTATTCTCTATATTGCTACACTGTGAGGCAGCTTCTACACATACCATGGAGGTGGGGTAAGCGGGGTAAGCGGGGTGCATACCTTTACATGTATACTCTACATTGCTACACTGTGTCCAGCACCTATACATAGGCTGGAAAGCGGGGTAAGCGGGGTACATACCTTTACATGTATTCTCTACATTGCTACACTGTGAGGCAGCTTCTACACATACCATGGAGGTGGGGTAAGCGGGGTAAGCGGGGTGCATACCTTTACATGTATACTCTACATTGCTACACTGTGTCCAGCACCTATACATAGGCTGGAAAGCGGGGTAAGCGGGGTACATACCTTTACATGTATTCTCTACATTGCTACACTGTGAGGCAGCTTCTACACATGCCATGGAGGTGGGGTAAGCGGGGTAAGCGGGGTGCATACCTTTACATGTATACTATACATTGCTACACATTGCTACACTGTGTCAAGCACCTATACATAGGCTGGAAAGCGGGGTAAACGGGGTACATACCTTTACATGTATTCTCTACATTGCTACACTGTGAGGCAGCTTCTACACATGCCATGGAGGTGGGGTAAGCGGGGTAAGCGGGGTGCATACCTTTACATGTATTCTCTACATTGCTACACTGTGAGACAGCTCCTACATATACCATGGGGTAAGCGGGGTACATACCTTTACATGTTACATAGAATATATTAGTTACTACATTGTTTCAAGCTCCTACATGTATACATAAACACTGTGCATTGCTACACTGTGTCAGGCACCTATACATAACCTGGGAAGCGGGATTAACGGGGTACATATCCTTATGTATATCTTATCCATATTAAATGATTTGTTTACACAATGTTGCATTAGTTGTGTGGATGTACACTAAAAAACTTACATTTTTTGGTTTTGGTTTGACTCCCAAATAACTATATAAAGTATGGACATTTATTTAATTGGTTTTTAATAAATAATCCTGTCTGGTTGTGATATAGTCATTTCACAGATACATCTACATAAAGCCTTGCCTGTGTATTTGTAATAATAACTAGTAAAAAACATTTCTTGAATATTGGGTACTTACTAAAGTGAATGAAGCTTATGTGTAACTATGTTTATTAAGAATGGTAATAAATTTAATTGTTATGAAGAATGTTGATATTATTCTTATAAAATGCACCTTTTACCAATGTATTCCTAGTAACCTTGCGTTGTGCGCCGTGCGTTAACATTTCATTGATTAAAAGTGCAGTTCATTTCCATTTTTTATTTTTACCAGAATGATGTTAAAAACTGACACATCTTGAATATTATTTATTAAATTTTGTTGGTGAGGACGTATTTATTGTTATGTTCATGATGGGAGCCAGGACTCGTATAGATGGCAGTTAACTACTAGGTTGTTCTCTACAACTGGCCCATTGGTTAATGTGTAAATATTGCTGTTTTGAAACTTCAAATTCTCTGCATATAGCAAATAAATATCATATTTTCCTTCATCATTATTTTAATTTACAAACATGATTTAAGATTCACAATTAGAAGTTTTGGATATTTTCAATAAAATTTATCTGTGTCAATATATATCTATCTACCTGTTATTTAATTCGTAAATACTTTAAAACACTAGAGAGATTTCGCACATAAGTGAAAGTACAACTTATACGTATACGTATACTTTAAAGGGTCATGTCGAACTATTATATTTACTAAAATCAATTTCAAATTGTACTTAATGGAACATAACTATTCCCGATATAGAAAAGCTCCATCAACTAGAAACTGTGAATGCACGTGTAGATTATGCACATTATACTTAAATGCTTACTTCCGTGTCCTAGTAGTTGTAGTGTATTATAAACACGATCTTTTAAAGTGAGTCATAATCCTTTAAAGCGTGTCATGACATAAACAAGTTGATTATTTCAAAGTTTTCATGATCAGTATAAGTTCAATGAACTTACAAAACGGTATATATACGAGATGATCAACGTATGGAGTTGGATCTCCGTATAAAGCTTTACCTGCATGTGTGTGGAACAATTGACCGCAAGCATTTTTAAAAACAATTGGCTGAGTAGGAACAGTATCCAATCCAGGGCCGTCAGATGGGGGGGGGGGGGGGGGGGGTGCGATGGGTGCGACATTAAGCTATTATTAAAAATGCGTATATGCTTATATCTACGCCTAATGTAAAAGAAAGTGATCCTCGTGTTATAACAAGTGATCATGATATTAAATTTTCCCAATACACATTTCGAACATGTACTAACTTAAGATGGTATTTTGAAATTTGCAAAGTATGGATAATTTATATTTTGAAAACAAAATTCAATATGTTAAAGTTCATCCTCCTATCTCAGCTGCACATCTTCTTTGCTAACTTTATACATCACGGGGCGATGCGCGCCATATGTCTAGTGTAAACCATCGTCCACGAGGCAATAATAGTGAAAATGGCAAAGTCTACCACAATATCAAACGTTTAAAGGCAATTGTATTTTAAGAATTTCGTTTACATACTTTGGAATATAGTATAAATTCATTTTTGTCTATATTTGTGACAACACGTTTTACTTGTTTTATGTTCATTTTCGTAATCGAATCATTTGCCATTCTTCTTTTATTAATTGCGTCGATGCACTTACAGTATATATCTCATAAACCCTATTCACGTCTACCGTTTCTTTACCCTTTCTCTTTATTAGCAATCTGTATATCACGGCATGGGCTCTATCAGAGCCCATGATCACGGCAATAAGATAAAATTGGAATTTATCCGTCGGCCCAGTATTAATTTCTTGCAAATTGTTCGACAAATATTCGAAAGATGTTACATGTTTCTTGCTGGCTTTTGTTAGTCTCCTTCTAGTTTTTTTCACATTTAATTCCTTTTTTGGTTTACCATTGTTACAATTTTTTGAAGGGCAAGCACACGATTGCTGACATTTTGCATTTTTTGAAGAACATGGGCATCTTCTACCTACACAGCATAAGATTTCTTTTCCACTTCTTATTCGGTTGACACCACACCTACAACCTTTTTTACTACCTCGATCTTTCTTAGTTACAGAGCGTGCCAAAGAATTTGCGTTTCTTTGAATCAAACTGTCATAATGACCCGCTGAGCCCGCATTACTTAAGGAATTCATGTTTGAGACGGACCCTAATTTCAATTTGAAAATTCGCCAATTTCCCTTGGAGTTTACTTAAATGCCTTGGGTAACGAATGTACAATTGTATACAGATATATACTATATGTCTATTTGAAAAAACATTTTAGAATTTTTTTCACTTTTTAACAAAATCTATTTCACACTTAAGTGGCTTTGAGTGTGAAGTGTATGGGAGATATGTAAATACATGTGAAGTATGTACCCCGATTACCCCGCCAGCCACGGTACGTATAGTAGGATGAAGTGTATGGTAGATGGGTAAATACATGTGAGAGTATCTACCCCGTTTACCCAACCAACCACGGTACGTAATATAGTAGGATGAAGTGTATAGGAGATATGTAAATACATGTGAAGTATGTACCCCGTTTACCCCGCCAGCCACGGTACGCCTATAGTAGGATGAAGTGTATGGGAGATGGGTAAATACATGTGAGAGTATCTACCCCGTTTACCCCACCAACCACGGTACGTAATATAGTAGGATGAAGTGTATAGGAGATATGTAAATACATGTGAAGTATGTACCCCGTTTACCCCGCCAGCCACGGTACGTATAGTAGGATGAAGTGTATAGGAGATATGTAAATACATGTGAAGTATGTACCCCGTTTACCCCGCCAGCCACGGTACGTATAGTAGGATGAAGTGTATAGGAGATATGTAAATACATGTCAGAGTATCTACCCCGTTTACCCCGCCAACCACGGTACTTACATGACTTATAGTAGGATGAAGTGTATAGGAGATATGTAAATACATGTGAAGTATGTACCCCGTTTACCCCGCCAGCCACGATACGTATAGTAGGATGAAGTGTAAAGGAGATATGTAATTACATGTCAGAGTATCTACCCCGTTTACCCCGCCAACCACGGTACGTAATATAATAGGATGAAGTGTATAGGAGATATGTAAATGCATGAGTATGTACCCCCGTTTCCCCGTACCCCCGTTTACCCCACCAATCTGTGCGAAGATGTGAAACAGGGGAATTAGGGCGAATTAGTAAGTACTACGTGCACGTGTAGAGGAGAATACACAGGCAAAACGGATGTGGGCGAGATTCGCGCATGTAAGGGAGTTAGTACTACGTATACGTGCGCACGTGTGGAGGAGATTTCACAGGCATAACTGATGTGGACGAGATTTGTTGAATTTTCGTGACTGCTTGCATCGGTCACGATGTGTATAGGTACCTGACACATGTTGGACATTGAGCTTAGAGACAAATGGTGTGTCATAGTGTTCGTGGAATTACACAAGAGGAAACTACATATGAATTGATGTGGCTTGCATGTGAAATGTAGAAATAAAGTTTGAGTGTATGTAATGAGAATTCCCAAATTTGTAGTGGACACAAGGAGAATTTCCATGGGTGTCCTAAATGGGAAAATGCTCTAAGTGTCGTGACTGCTTACATAGAACCTCTACCCTCGAGCGTTACTCAGATGCGAGTAGGTAGTTACCAGTTTCGCCACCAGGTGGCTGATTCGGGGGAAATAACATGGCAGGGTATTACAAAATTCCCTTAAACTTGAATATTCATCAGTTTTAGTGGTTCACTTTTCATATTACACTTATGTATCTGATAGTTATACAAATTAAAATGTCCAGTAAAAGAAAGTATTACATACCTAGCGAAGCATTTGTATGGAAGTCAATGGGAAAGTTAGCGAGCTATATCCACCGATATTGCCCGATTACCCCGATATAGCCCGCTTACCTCGTTTTGATATTAGATTTCTTTAATAACCATGATAATATCATGACGTCACGTCATTGATACAAAGTAACCATGGGAACAAAGGCATGTAATACATCAGTTATGTCACTATGACGTGAAATATGCCTTCGTTCTTGCCCAAATATAGAGCCTCCCAAGGTCGGCCTATATTGGGAGAACTCAGGCATATTTCACGTCATAGTGACATAACCTCTAAATATTATCTGCCCGACACAAGAAAAGATATTTCCACTTTTGTGATTTTACAACATGGGGGCTATGGGGAATCTCCCCGACCTTGAAGTCACATCTTCAAAGAAAATTAAATTTTCAAAGTTGATAAACTCTTTTCAAAACCATGTTTCCAGATGTAATTTTACATGTAGATTCCAAATATGACATCAATTTGACTGAATTTTGAATTTTTAATGACGTAAATCGAGATTATTTCTACTCGCATCTAGGATATTAGGCACGATACAAGCGTATCGACTATCGATACCCACCTTGAATATCGGTTTAAAAATCTAAATCGTGGAAAATGGTAAACGAATGATAAAAACATATTTTCAAGCTTTGCATGGGGTCTTTAATTTCGTCCATTCCTTCATGTGTCTACAATACGAATGTAATGCACTTGTTACTCCTAACCTATTTTATAGAATCAATCTACCGAGAGACCATTTCAAGAGGCAAGTACCTCACCTTTTTCGCTCGGTGGCAATGGGCACGCCCAGTAGTATGTTTGCATTCCTTTATAGAGCTTTCACTTCCATCGCAGTCTAAATTTGCGAGGTGTGTAACACCACGGTAGTTTTTGTAGTGGGGATCTACCCCTAAAAAGTTGTGTAATTTGATTAGTTCAATCAAATATAATCATAAAACTGTAATAACGCATAGAGAAGACATCTGTTTATGGTGTTATGTATACACATACATTATACACTCTTTGTAATGTCAATGCCATAGAGGATGAACAGCATTTTTGTTAAAATGTCAATTTTACTCCAATTCCAGAAATGATTTGTTTTCAAAGTTGCAAATAAAATTCCAGGTTTTCAGGAATTTTCTGACAATGATAAATTCTATACATTTATGTCCAATGATAAGATTTCTATATACGTGGCAAAAGCCTGTGGCCACATGCTGAAGATTAGGGAACATCACCTGTTGAGGTAATGTCCCCGGTGTCCTATAGGCCGTTAACGGTCTTGGGTTAATTGTACATTTTAGTGATATTTTATATGTGATGTAATTGTTTTATACATGTATTTGTTATATAACCAATGACACTTTAATAATAAAATTTTACAATACAATACAAACCATTCCATAGTACTTGGTTTAATTTACTCCGGAAAATAACAAATCCTTTTAGTAAAAATGGTGATCTTATATTCTAAGGAAATTGAGAATGTGTTTCAAGATGAAGTTGGGAGCTGAGATAATATATAGCGCATTCTCAAGGGAATTGGTTATACTTTCAATAAACAGCAGACACTCATCTCATATCTGTATTGTATAGATGTAAAAAAGCTAAATTGCTAAAGTAGTGTCGGAATTGCAAAAATAAGAAAACATAGATTTGACCAAGTGGGTAAAGTTGGCTGCATATTGGTAATGGGATTGTGATTCAACCTCACCAGCAAGATGCGAGCTTGAATCTCAATGCCAATACAAATATGATCTCCTATTGGGATTCGTAACTTCTGTTTGAATGTCAATTTGAATCCTAATATGAATCTCAGTATGGTTACTTATATCTTTGCAGCAAATGTGTCCGAATCTCAATACCATTACAAATATTTTCTCATATTAGGATTCACCAAATCTGTTTCAATCCCAGTTTGAATCCTAATATGAATCACAATATGGTAACTTATATCATTACATGCCCGTAGCCAGCTTTTTGTAAGGGGGGGGGGGGGCCCGCAACCCCCCCCCCAAAAAAAAATTCCCCATGCTAAACCAAGCCCCTTTGTATTGTAAAGGACAGTGGCAGATCTGGAAGCTAAAAAGGGGGGGGCACACTTCAAGTCAGAAAAAAATATCTGTGCTTGCGCGGAAACTTTTTAGGGCCCTAAAGCCAAAATTTGAACCTAAAATTAGAAAATCTATGGCACGTTTTTTGAAAATTTGGCCTAACATAGATAAAATAAGACCCAAAAAGGTTAACTAATGCCCACTAAAGAGGCCCTACAATATTTTTTGGCCAACATTTTTTCTGGGCCCATCCTACATGTCCTAGGGCAGCGCAGAAATTTTTTTTAGATTTGGCCTAGAATTGAAAAAATAAGGCACGCCAAAAAGGTCAAGTAATGCCCAAAAAGGCCGACTAAAAAGGCCCTACAATATTTTTGGGCCAACATTTTTTTCTGGGCTCATCCTATGGCAGCGCAGAAAACCTTTTAAGGCCCAAGAACCCAAGTTTTGAAAATTTATAGCCCATTTTTCGAAAATTTGGCCTAAAATTGAAAAATAACGCCCAAAAAGGTCGAGTTAAAAGGTCAAGAAAAGGCCAACTAAAGAGGCCCTACAATATTATTGTCCCAACATTTTTTTCTAGGCCCATCCTAGGGCCGCGCGTATAATTCTTAGAGCCCTAAAACCAAAATTCTGGCGAAAATTCTGAAAATTTATGGCCCGTTTTTTGAAAAATTGGCTTTAAATTGAAAAAAATAAAGCCCGAAAAGGTCAAGTAATGCCAAAAGAGGCCCACTAAAGAGGCCCTACAATATTTTTGGGCCAACATTTTTTCTGGGTCCATCCTATGGCGGCGCGGAAAACCTTTTAGGGCCCTAGACCCAAAATTTGGGCCTACATTTTGAAGATATATGGCCCGTTTTTTGAAAATTTAGCCTCAAATTGAAAAAATAAGGCAAGCCAAAAAGGTCAAGTAATGCCCAAAAAGGCCCACTAAAGAGGCCCTAGAACATTTTTGGGCCAACATTTTTTTCCGGGCCCATCCTAGGGGGGGGGGGGCATGCCAGAAGGCTATATTTAACAAAACAAAGCACAGTAATGCCAGTTTTTTAATCTTAATTGCCCAGTTAATGTGGGGAATAGCAAGTTTTTCTTCAAGGAAGCAAAAAGGTAGGTCCACATTTTTAGGAGATATCAGGGGGGCCCGGACGAGCCCCCAGAGCCCCCCTGGCTACGAACCTGGAATTATCGCATCCTCAACACCATTTTTGGTGCCGGAACAATGGTTATGCCTTAAACTTCATTCTTACATCGTATAAATAGCTGAATCACATCTAGGATGCTTGAAAATACTCAAAACATGTACAAATTTTCCAATCCAAAAATTTTCAATCAAACTGTATGGCGGCTTACGGAAATTAACGATTAAAACCGAAAATAGGCGAAGTAGCGGAACTATGGCTTGCGGAACCAGAATATCCGATCAAGATCGCAAAAAAGTTGGTACACCTACCGAACATCTACATCAATAATCATTTTTAATGAGATTAGACCGCAAAAAGGTAGGTCCACATTTTTTAGGGAGATATCAAGGGGGGGGGGGGCTACGGGCCTGCATTATATAATTTTGATTTCCCTGCAGCAAATGTGTTCGAATCGCATTACTAATATAATTCTGATCTCATATTCAAATTGGGATTGAAACATAGTTGACGAATCCTAATGTGAGATCATAGTTGTATTGGTACTGAGATTCAAACACATTTGATGCCAAGAAAACAACATCCTTCGCTATAATGATATAATTTAAATTATATAACTTTAGGTTAATAGGTCCTCTTCTGTTGTACACTATCACTGATTTTTTGTATCTCCGGCACCATTGACTTAACATGTGGATATCATCATATCGACTTTGATTTAGATTCGTGATAACTGAATAAAATTCGCAGATCCCGAGCTAGATCCAGTCCACATTGGTAGTAGGCCCAATAAAATGATGACACATTCTCGAAATGTCTGTTTCTTGACTACAAAAGCTCATAGAAAAATAATGAATAACGACAAAGATAATTGGTAAAGTGTTGAAAATATAAAATTTGACATACGTATTGACATTTGACCTAGATAAAAATTGACCTTATTTTCATATTATCCCAGGCACATTCCATAACGAACCATGTAAGTAGCTAAAGTAAGCTCTCCTTGCTGCTTGATGACAAGGAAAAGAAAAAAACTGGCAAAAGCAATAGACTTCCTATTTTCGAGCAAATAAAAAAAAGAGAAACAACACAGGCAAAAGCAAAAGACTCGAGACTTTCAATCTGGAGTTTAATAAGAATATGGGCAAAAGCAATAAACAGCCCCTTTCAGTCACATACATACACAATACTATAAAGGGGAAATTGATGAAATATTGTGTTTAAATTGACTAAAATATGTCATTTCAATTTTAATGTAAGTCTTGGCCATTAATGCCAATATGACACAACCAATTAAATAATATAATCAAAAAGTAATTTACCCGATTTGACAACTACAGGGATGCTATTTTTAAGGTCAAATCCGAGCTGTCTACATACAACTCTCCCATCATTAACATCCCAGGCATCATCGTGGCACACGAATCCCCATTTCCCATTTAAGTAAACCGACACACGTCCTTCATTCTCATCTCCGCCAACCAATCGAACATCGTAGTTTTCGTTTTCCCCTAAAAATTAAGTTAAATGCCGGGATCCCTAAATTAAATGAGTTCTAGGAATCGATAAGATGTTGAGCTAATACTTGCAATCTAATGTTGCTCCTGATTTGATTAATCACCCATCTGTACCTTTACTCAGGCAACATTTTTTGTTTCTTGTATTTTGTTTCCTTGGAATATATCTGTTCATTTCCCCTTGTTTTCTTTACCTTATTACAAAGAAACCTCTTATTTTCTTGATGCCCCTCATTTTCAAATTGATTGGTAGTCATTATATTGTTTTAATTTGTTTGCAACATTTCATTTACTTATATTTTCTTTTCAATTGTTTTATCATGTGGCAAACTCAACATTTGAGTTATTTACTGTCAATTATCCCCGTACAATGCGTTAATTCTGCCGAATAAAAAGTGTTTTTCTAAATAACCTAGCCTTCTTTTAGAGAACACGATCTTGGGACAAGGCCTTGGGAACAAATTACAGACGACGTGATTGAAATGCTCGCATGGTTGACTTTTCGATCGGCTAACAGAATGATTCTAGTACAATATCCTCAACAATCATCTAAGTGTCGGGTTTTACACAATGCATGATATTGGAAAAACAACTGGAATAAGAAAAAATAAGAAAATGAAATATTGTAAACGGTAATACAGCCTTTACTTATTTTACATGGAAAAGGAACGCCAGCTAGAAAATAAAAAAAATTTGAAAATGAACAGATGAAATAAGCTTAAGTTATTTGATCTAATACATTCGGATTAATTGGCCAGGAACACGTTTTCAGTGTCTGAAAAATCGGAATGATATGAAGTTTGAAAATAGATTATTGAACAAGTTAGACCCGTATTATGCCTCAGTCACATTTGATCTACGGCATCCGTACGGCGGCTGTAGCTTCCCGAAATCGAGAGAAATACACAGGATAAAATATAGGGATAAGTATTACAATGCTGATTTCAGTTCTACATCGATTTGTGAAACTACGGCCGCCGTAAAGCAAATGTGACCGGGGCTTTATTTATCATATATAAGCAATATCGCAACCAAAACACTACCTACTATTAATAACTAAACTACGTCTATAACTTACCTCTAACTTTAATCATGCACAGTGATGATAAAATGAAATAGAAACACCTCATGCTTGATCAATTTGTCGAAGCAGCCAAGTCTTTAAGATTTTTGCCCGTGAGATGGGCATGAAAATACACCTGTTATACATGCTGATTATGTGGTATCTTTATTATCACGATTTCATGTTTTACAGTCATGTTTAACGAATAGTAAATACAGGGTGTTAAAAAAACGCAACCCAAAGAAATCGCTATATCTTGGAAAATGCTTATTCAATTGCACTAATTTTTTCAGGAAAGAAAGAAGAGACTGTGTATGTAGAGTTCCTGTAGTTATTTACTAGTAAAACATGAAGCCTTGGACACCTGCTCAAAATACATTAGTATTAGGAAGATACAAAAACCGCAGTCAAAGGTGACTACCACAGCAATAAAACTGAATAACTTTCTAACCATAGTGATTTGACACTTCAGATTTGGCACAAATTATCCTCATCAAAATCACTCCAGGGACTTTACAGTCATGGTCAAAATGCCTTCTTAAGTATGCCTGAACCAGGGCGTTTGACTGCATTTTGAATGCATTTCGACCATAACTGTAAAGTGATTTTGATTTCACTCTACAGATTTACCATACTTTGAATGATGATGATTTGTGCCAAATTTGAAGTGCTAAAACACTATGATTAGAAAGTTATTCTGTTTTATTGCTGTGGCAGTCACCCCTGACTGCGTTTTTGTATCTTTCCAATTCTAATCATTAGAAATGTCTTTTGAGCGGCCGGGTGTCTAAGGCATCACGTTTTATAACTAACCAACTAAGGCAGATAGTATGAAAAAGGAGACCGAAAGTATAGAAAGTATAGACAATGTATAGAAAGTATAGACATTGCCATAATTCTGGATATACCTCCAGGAGCTATACATACACAGTCTCTTTTTTCTTTCCTGAAAAAACGAACATAATTGCATCCGTATATTCCAAGATATAGTGATTTCTTTGGGTTGCGTTTTTTGAACACCCTGTATATATTGAGTTGGCTCTTACATGTAACACTCCGTACGTTAACAATTGTGATTGAATATTTTTCTAACCTTCAAATACCAGAGTGGAAGCTGTCGAACAAGAAGCACAGCATCTTACTTGTGATTTAAAATGTTGACCAACCTCATTATTTGTTGATGAATATATTTTAAAAGCCAGATGATAGGGTAATTGTACATGATGGACATGATATTCACCTTTAGTTCTAAATGTTATATTGCTAGCATGATAATTCATTAATGTTAGAATATAACATGTACACAACTCAGATGTTGGGCTAAAAATGAGCGGATGCTTTATTTTTATATTCATACAGACATAAAAACCGCCCTTATAACATATTTACAAAAACATTTTAAACTTTTAACACATATACACTTAGAAATTTAACCATTGGGTGGGTGGGTGTGGCTTTTAAAAATATTGCAATAAAATGGCCACGTCAATTACACAGGTCATGTGACTTAGGCATCTCGACTGGCTTTGTATAAAAAACCTCCTACCTCATACCCACCTACCCACGTACGTGGGACATGATACAGTCTTTAAAGGGTTCAATTATAAAAATCTTAGTTTATTAAATCTTAGGTATGATGAATTATAGATGCATTTGTAAGGACCCTTGATAGCAAGTTGCTACTACATCCCAGCTGGATTCGATTCCCACTCGGGGCATCGAGTTTAGTATAATTTCTTTCAATTTCTTTATCTGGCTTGTTAAACCTATGCTCGCGGTCGTTAGTTATTTATTCCCCTGGGGCGCCCTCGGGTCGACAACCGTAAAGCGGCATCCATATGCCTTTATTTATGGATCTGTCTAGTCATATAATAAAGCCGGAATTGTAGAAATGTTAATAATTTGAGCTATTTTGGGATTTAATAATCTTTAAAATTGAACCCTTCAATGACTGTATCATGTTCCACGTAGGTGGGTAGGTGGGTATGAGGTAGGAGGTTTTTTAATACAAAGCCATCTCGACTGCTAGCGACATCTTTCAAACTCACATTAAACTCAATTTATTTTTAATAGAGAGCAAGTAGAGACGATGCACACCAGGTCATGACATTAAGCTTTGTAAAGAATCATAGGATGCTAGATGCTATATCGAGCCAAATGTTAAAGATGTACTAAAACCGTTGCCAGAATCTTCTATTAGCTTGTACTTAGCGCAAATAACAGGTCTTTCATATTTTCCCACAAAACACGATTTATTCAAACGAAACTTTCACCCTCTGAAATGCTGCTGGGCTTTAGTTTTTAACATTCAGGGCCTATCTATTTTTCAGTTTTGGTTCCCAAAATTTTAAATTGGGGGCCATTTTATTTCTCGCACAGTTACCATTTTCTTTCGTTTCAAATTATAATCACGGTGTATAATAAGTAATAAGTAAGATCCAAATCGTCAATATGTTGATATCAACAATTATATAAAGATCGCGAGACATGAAATGACAATAAAAAATACCACAAATCACTATGTGGAACAGGTGTATCTATATTGATAATAAAAATAATACATGATGCACACATCTCCACGAACAGCTACTTCGATAAGTTCAGTAAACATGAAATCCGTGTATTTTATGTTATCATCACTGTGCATGATTGAAATTAGAGGTAAGTTTTACATCAGCACAATAATATATAGCTGTTTTGGGTGCTCTGCTGTACCCATTTTCAAGTTACTATGACAACCACTGCACAGTGGCAAATACCAATATATCCTAGCCTTTTCAGAATGGTTAATGCAATGTATCTTACCACGTTAATCTTCATATTTGATGCTAAGATAATAAGGAAATTTACGATATTAGAATATAATCTCTTCGGCTTTGACAATGACTTAACCCCACGCATATATGAGGATATGAGGAGGAGACTATTTTCTAGTTTCAGGTAAGATCGTGAACAAGGACTATGACGTAAGATTAACTGGTGGAAACAAGAATGAAGGACGGGTTGAAGTTTATTTGAACGGTACATGGGGAGGAATATGCAAGCCTGGATGGGACGTGAAAGATGTTAGGGTTGTGTGCAGACAACTAGGATTCCATGATAGGAACTTGAACGCTATTGTTGGTTTTACATGGTGTAAGACAACAACTAGCTCACTTTGGCAATTCTAAAAAATATCATAGAAAATTGCATGAATAAATACTTTAATGTTCCCAGTTGATTTACAATATACCAGCACGACGCAGTCAGCTTTTAAATACGTAGTCGGCATTTAGCATTTAACAGTGACATACGATAAGAACCACCGTTGATGTAATGACACAAAAACGTGTTTCAGATGCGATTAAATGAAAATAAATAAATATATATATAGATTATTTATTACATATTCGTATTATATATATATACAATACACATGCTCTCTATTAACTAGCACCTAAAATATTAAAACATTTTAACCTATATGTTTTAAGTATGGCACATAAAATGATTACGAATTAATGTGTGTTGATGTAGCAATTGCAATAATGTCTTTATTCTTTTAGATGGAAGACGTAATCAAGCATACTCCCTAACAAATGTAAACTGCAACGGAAGTGAAGATTCTTTGAAGGATTGCAAACATGTTATAGGAGAAGACGAGCAATGCAAATCAAAGAATATGATGGGAAAGGTTCAAGCTCTATATTTTTGGGGTTAATTTTGCCTCCGTTATGTTATCGATTTTCGACTCAGTAATTCTTTTATCCATTTTTTATTCATTGCGCTAAATGTGTATTTCATGAATGAGAGGGGATCCAAAAGGCCACTGTGGAAGTTGGTAGTCAGTAAAAATATTGCGACAATTTATTTGGTAAAAAACTATTGGGAAAATAATGAAAAAAAGTATTTTCAATGTTTAATATTACACGAGAACCTGACCCTTTTTTATACCATACAGTTGCCAGGGGATGCAGTGGCTGTTTGCAAGCCCCGAATAAGACTAGTCGGAGGTCCTATAAGAACATCAGGAAGACTGGAGATATTCTATAAAGGAGCGTGGAGACCTGTTTGCTATAATTGGTCTTATGACACATACCTTTGGTACCATCATGACTTCATCATAAACACCCTTTGTGAGATGGCTGGATTTACTCCACAGAATGCTTACCGTGTAGTATTGAATGCGTTTGGACCTCTCTCGCGAATGAATACAACGCTTTGGTCATTTGATTTCGACGTTACAGCACAAGGCGGTCAAGATACGTATACAATTTATATCGCTAGTAATTCACACCTCTGGGATGGATTGCAAATCACTGGGAGTGCCGAATGTGTGAACGGAGAATATGCAAGCCTGGTATGTCGCAGACCTCAAACAGGTAACACAACATCACACACATGTAACGATTGATGAAGAAAATTTAGATCAAGAAGAACATTGAACTTCAAATAACACTGAGATTTACATAACATAAAGCCCCTGGCAGGGGACTGTGGAAGCTACTGAGTATGGGTATTACAGTTTTTTAATATCCGTGCTCCGTAGCTGCTAGCTTCAAGATTTGCTCTATAATGTCTTTACTTTCATTTTGTTTCACCAATTCTTGAAAGGGTAAACATGTAGAACTCTACGCAGGTCTTGTTCTAGCTTTCAATTCACAATTCCTATCAGCCTATTGAATTGAACAGTTTGGCCAAAAGTAGTAAAATACCATGAACAGTTGGACATACATTGCCATTAAAACTATATCAAACTTGAAATTTCATTTTATATCAATGAACTTTAGAGATTGCAACAGAACTTCGAATCATTGGCAAAAGTGGTTATAGTGGAAAAGTGGAAATCATGAACTACGGATACTGGGGAGGAGTGAGTCGAATAACAACAGAAGACCTTTATAAAGTCGTGTGTAAACAATTGGGCTTCAACCCAAATAATGCCTTTAAAATGCTACCCCCAGAGGATTATACAAGAAAATCGCCAATATTTAAAAAATTCTATAACTGCACGGGTAAGTAATTAAATCAAGAAATTTTTTTATCAATAATGCGACTCTAAATCTAGATAATTCTCATTGTTTCATAAATCAATAACAACAAAATGTATAACCTACTCAAGTACTTTATTGGCGACTATGAATTGGCGAGTATATCCAAATTATCCATGCATTTTATTAGGCAATGAAATAAGAATAAGGGATTGCGGTCAGGGCTCTTTACAAAAGTCTGACAGTTACAATCGTATAAGAGTTTACCTCAAGGGAAACGACCTACATGTCACGTGTAAATTCAAATTACGATTAGTTGAAAATGAGCCCAGATCCAAAGTAGGCAGAATAGAAGTCTTACATAATGGAATATGGCATTCCATTTGCCGAAAACTTAATCCAAAGAGCGCAGTGGCGGTTTGTCAGAAGCTTGGCATGAAGTGGAAATTTGCTCAACCTGTAGACAGTGTTCCGATTTTGCCAAAGAACAAAAACACACTAGATATTCACTTCGTGAGTTGTACCCCCTACTTCGATCAAGGTCAATGTTTGAAATCAATTGGAAAATGCTCTGAACATGACGAAAATTTGGAAGCCTGGGTCTCATGTAAAAGTGTATTATTCAGTGGTAAGCATGATATTAGATATTCATTATACTAAAAGTAGTAGTTCAATATAAAATTGACTTTTTAAACATCATACTAGTATATAATGATTAGCAATCATCAAATTTGTCGTTGTAATCCAAATTTCGTCAACTTATCCTTACCATTAATTGTTATGAATTATTACACCCCATGTAACATACACCAATAGGGAAAGGTCCCACTTGCCCCATCGAGTCCCAAAAAGTCCCATGGAACTTCGTTAACTTTGCCCCATCGAGTTACACCATGCCCCATCAAGTCCCATAGAAATGATGTCATTTAGTCTTGAATGTTTTGCCGCGGCCATTTTGACCCAAGCCACCTCACACATCACATGATCAAAAGTCCCATGAAGCCCCATGAAGTCCCACACAATGTTAAGTCTATAGATGTCCCACCTTGCCTTGGATTTTAATATTGAATTGCTCTACTGATTGAATTTAATTTTCTATTAGATCCGAAACCAAATAGTCAGCTTCGTTTAAAAGATGGTTCGTCTGGCCAACTCCAAGTGAAAGACAGTTTGGGTGAATGGTTCCCTGTTTGTGGCACCAACTGGACAACAGGGGCTTCTCAGGTTGTTTGCAAACAATTGGGATTTAAAGCTCACTTTGGCTTCACTCTTAAATCATATAAAATATATAACTATATGGACTACAACAGACAAATTATAACTAACATAAACTGCAAAGGAACCGAGAAAAGTCTGAGAAAATGTCCCTTCACTATATGGACGGCGCTGTACGGGAGTGCAAGTGCTTGGCATAAGGAACGCGCATTAGAGTGTGGAGCAAACGGGATACAGTTATCATGCGTTGACACATCGATGAGGCCTCGATTAGTTGGAGGGCATACCAATACTACTGGTCAACTTGAAGTATGGTATAAGAAAACATGGCACAAAGTTTGCATTGGTAAAAAAGAGTCCATCTACTCACGCCAAAGTAAGAGAATAGCAGAGTTGACGTGCCTTAGACTGGGGTATAAGTACAGTAGAGTTGGAACATATGGTTCATTTATCCAAAAACAAGAACAAGGTCGAATAACCAAAGGCATTTCACTGGTATGTGAGGAATATGATGCCCTACACATGTGTGATGCTAAAAGAGCGCATTGTGAAGATTACAATATGTACTTCATTTCATGCTTTGACCAAGAACCAGGTAACTGGGTAATGCTATGTCAAAATAAAGAACAGTTTGTTCCTTTAATCAAATATTGAAGTGATCAAAAGTATTTAAAAACAAAAATTAGAAAATAACCTTTTATTAATAGTACAACTAGTCCTAAATATAAGCAACATCGCAAGACTCCTCCCGTCTCCCACTTTTGATTCACCATCATCGCAAAAAACAAGACAAGACCAAAAAGGGACGTGGGGGAAATTTTGACTCATTTCGGACATCATTTTTTACCATGAACAAGGATTAAATTAACAGCGTACATTTTCCACACAAGGATTCTCTATCTTGAAATCATATGCTTTTTCAGAATTAACCGATTTCGTCGACTTTGAAGGAGGTCTTCTTGACTATAGGCACTATGCCCTGTCAGATGGAGTTCTCATGATTGATGTTCCAAATAAAACTTCATATGAGAAATTCTATATTTGTGGTACTGGATGGAGCAACAGCGAAGCGAAAGTTGCATGCCGACAGCAAGGTGATGTATTCAATATATTGCCTAGGTTTATTCCTATTTAAATTACGAGCACAATAATATAATTTCTTTTTAATCATTTTGCTTTGATATATCATCAGGATTTGATCCAAAGGATGCTGCAATTGATACATTCTCCAAGTATCCCTGTTATGAAGACTACCAGTTTGATGATGCTACAAACCGTACACCGAGTATCAATATTTATATGAGTGATGTTATTTGTAATGGTGATGAGTACAATCTCGCTGACTGTTCATTCAACTATGGTGACAATGCATCATGCCCTGATGCAACAAGGGCAAGTGTTATATGCGATGAGGTTGACGTTCGACTGAAAAGTGGTAAAACGGCGAACTCCGGACTAGTTGAGATTTATGTTGATGGCGCGTGGAGAAAAATATGCTCCTCAACTTGGGATACGAAAGGAGCTAAGGTCATTTGTCAACAGCTCGGTCTACCACATGGAAACGTTTCAACATATGAAAGAAAAGTTCCAATTACTTGGAAGAACGAGTTATCATTCATTGATGATGTGCAATGTACTGGAAACGAGCGTCACATTGGTCAGTGCAATTTCAATTATGACAATAACGATTTTTCTGCGCTGATTTACCCCAGCTGTTTTGACACATCCGATTATATATATGATAAAATGTATTTTGAATGGAAAGACTGCAGCGGTCGAAAGGTATCTGGAGTGATTTGTCGATAAACTTAAGGTGAATCTTAACTCCCAAGATGGCCGAAACCAGGAAGCACCACGGTGGAAGCACATAATTTGACTTACTTCTTTCGGTTGGATTTTCTCTCATTTTTTTCGTTGCATTTATCATTTATCTAACCAGAGTCATTGTGGTAATGCAAATAGGAACACTAAACATGTTGGAATGGAATTTTAGTCCTTTGAAAGAAGCACGGAAAAGGTCATTGGGATTTTTTTTGAATTTTCTCTGAAACATCCCTAAATATCTCTCTTGCAAATTAAAAACATTGAACAAGGTTCGATTGTACAAATATGAATTAAAGCCCATACCAGATGATTTATTTATTAAGATTTATTTGGGTTACTTAGTACCTTTTTGGCTCACCCTGTATATTTTCTGAAAATTTCAGATATTTTGGATCAGTGGTTTTTCACAATCCTTGAAAAAATCTTGTCAAATCGTTCTTAAAATGGCACTTCTTTTCTCAAACTTGTTCTTAGGAAGAGTTTGAAAATTGCAAAAATTCTCACATTTTCCAGAAAATCTGCGAAGATAACCGTAACCTTGAGCAGGTCAGCCTGGTAATTTGGTTTTAAATGTATTTGGTCATTCATCACTTTATCACTTTATACCAGGTGTCTAATATCACGTGTCTAACTTTTCCACATAAATATATATGCAAAGGCTCATTCGATCTGCGTTAGACCATTTAATAATTTGAAGATATTACAGAATTTACATATAATTACGGTAGAAACTAGTGTCATATCCAAATGCTTCAAAATCCAGATAAAAATATTCCAAAAGTTGTTTTATATATCTGCGACTAATCTGTCTTTTAGTGATGTATTTTTGAAACTTGATTAAACTATGATCCCTATTTGATTCATGAAGTGACGTTGGGGGCTTGAGCTTTTTTTCCCATGCCAGTTTTAAAATATCGTCCAATTCAGAATAAAATTCTTTTGCGATGCAGGAATTTCTTAGTCCATTGTCAGTTATGTTAGAGGCGCTACGTATAATACTTTTTGTATAATCTGATATCGGGGAATTTGGTGGGATAAAATCTTTGTAAATCAAAGAGTCAATTATGCGTTGAAGGGCATCTTTGATATCTAAGCAATTTCCCGATCTTTTCAAGTCTTTTTCATCGAAGTGAAGGTTTTGTCTGATTTTATTCATTGTTGAATTATGTTGAGCTATTAAGTGACTGACATTTGCTCGTTGTAGTATCACTTCCGTGTCCTGTTGCATGGTTTCTAGATGCCCAATATAGTCATACCCAACGCCACACGGATTGCACAATTGCTGGATTGTCACCCAATGTTCATTACCTCCACTGATGTTCGACTTTTTAATGCTGGAGAACGAATATGAGAGAAACTCTTCAAACGTCACATCATGCCCACATGGGTTTGAAGTTACATTTGAATTGTTACGAAATTGTTTGATTATCTGTCTACCCCACGAATCCCAGAATTTGGGGTTAGGGGTATAAAACTTATCTATATAGGCAGAAACTAATCTCTCAAATGGTTCTCTAACGAAAATGAATTTATAATAAGATTTAAGAATATATTCCTGTTGTGAACGATTATAAAACGTCATACGCTTTCTTGACCCAGTAGACAAAGTTTTGAATAATTGCTTCCAAGTTGTGCAGCCAACCTTCGGCACGTAGCAGTAGAGTAACTTATGCTTCTCGTCTACCAGCATATTATCAGTAAAATTAGCACTCAACGCCACATTTGATTTGCTGCATATGGTTTGAAGGTTTCTTGGTTTTGTAAAGTATTTACTACCGATATTTTCCAAGTCATCTATACGTTGGTTCATAGATGGTACTGCAACATGAGATGGTGGTCTGTTGAGATTGTGATGTTTAAAGCGTTCTAGTAACAACTGAAGTAGAAATGCACAGCATAATGTATCTTAATATTTAAAAATATTGAAACATAACAGATTAGGATTAGATAAAGTTTGGTCAGCCTGTAAAACATTAGACCAATATGAAAAAGTCTACTTCAAAAAATCGATTTCTCGGCTTCATAGCAATGTGAGTAACTTCAAAAGTTGAAAGGGCAACCCGTCTTGACCAACGGGCTCCAAATCTCCGTTACTCTACCCGTCCACCAGATCTTCATCTATCGTCCTTTAGAAATCCGACCAGTCGATAGACATCATCATGGATATCCTGCATTGAATCTGTATTGTCTTCTTGTATCAATATATAGAATATACCTACAGTTACGCATGTACAAGTACTTTTAACAAGGATAATCTGTATGAAAACAATGTAGAAGAGTTCATTTAGCAAAAAAAGATGTACCAAAACAGTCGAATATATATTTTCTTATAATTCATACCTGATCTGTACACATTCCAAAAATAATTATGATTATTATAATTAATATAAGTTTAGAAAGTTCCTTTAACTTTGCCAGTTTCATAATTCTTGTTAATATCTAAGTTCGAGTTAATTGGCCTCAATGCTCTTCGTCCAAATGTATTGGTATCATATCTTATAGCATTAGATTGGTCCTCTTGATGCCAGTCATATGCCTCAACTTAATGAGTATATGCCCACAAACGCTTTTTTTACGATTATGTTGTAAGTATGACAACTGTGATCTAGACATTCATCAAATCTAATGTTCATGCTGACATGATGAAAACGAGAATAGGGTTAATAAATTAACATTACAAAATGTCACCTCCTTCGAAGTAATTGCAAATTATTAAAGACGCCGATCGCAACTTGTTACAGGCGCCGAACGCAAATTGTTACAGACGCCGAACGCAAATTAAATTGTTACAGACGCCGAGAGGCATCCAGAAAAAAGATGGAGAATATAACAATATTATGTTTAAAAAATTAGAAATACAGGGTGTCCTAAAAAAGTGAAGACTTGTTGATGATTGCCATTGGACTACGTCTGTATGAACCTTTAGTCAATTCAGTTGATCTATTACTAAGAAAATAACTTGTCAAAAATTGGTCCACATTTTTTGGAACATATTAGCTTAGTCAGAGTGGGCGATTCCATAGGCCGACCATGAGAGCCAAAATTAAACTTATCCATTGAACGGGCAGCGTATATCTTTGACATTAAGAACAGACTGTTATAAATTATAGTTTTTATATTTAATTTATTTGAAATATAATATCGAATTTGTAAAAATATTTCACAATTACAGTTATGATTATTGGGTCTTTTATTCTCACTAAAATCTACAAATATGTTATGGTTATATTTAAGTATGAATGATGATTATACACAATATAGCTATACTACATGTACGAATGTAAACATTTCCAGAGGTATCTGGAATAGTCATAGAATATTAACCCATAACTGGTTAGGCTATAGAATTACAAGAGTGAATTGTAACTATACTGAAGAAATTCATATTCTATATACTAGAACATTGGGCGTTTATTGTTTCAAGTCAAAACTACTGACAATGTGGGCATTTCAGTAACTTTAACCAGCTTTAACTTTCCTCCTAAGTGGGTTAGAGGTACAAAGTTTTCGCTAAAGCATACCATACCTACTCGTCATCAAATTAAAGGGTTAATTTTCAATAGATTTCTTAAAATTCCCAAGTATAAGAAAAAAAACTTTCAACGTTCATCCAATTGGGAAATCATTGAGAAATCAGAATGTACTGATTTAGAAAACAGTAGCTGAATGGAAGAGCTTAGAGTTATAGCAGTTCAGACTGAATCGTGCCTACATTTGTCCAGTTATCTTGAGATTCTGTTTCATCACTAAACAGACACTTCTTTACTACTTTTTGGCCATTTTTAGTTTTTGTTTCTTGCTTGGTGGGGGATGTTGGTCTTTCTCATTTTCCTGAAATAAGATTAAAACATTTGTATATATCAAACATGTACAGATGATACTATGTAGATTAAGGACATTCTGATATACAGTAAAACCTGTCCATGTGGAACACCTTGGGTACCTTTAAAAAAAGTGTTTCAAGGTGAGGTGTTCCACTTGTAGAGGTTCATTGAGTCAGTTGTTCTTGGGACTCTGAAAAGTGTTCCACTTACAGGGGTGTTCCTCTTCTAGAGGTGTTCCACTTTACAGGATTCCATTTATATCTTCTTGGGGGTCTCAGGTACATGAATATCATATTGAATAAAGGAACATATACAGTATTTATATTCTTTAATGAACATAAAACTTCCAATTATAGAAAAATTTCCTGAGGTTTCTGAAAATGCTTAGTAGATGGGAGTGCAAGGCTGGGACAATGGATATTGCCCATTGTTAAAATTTGCCAAAGCTGTTCATGAACCTAAAATATGTTCAAGTATGGGAAAAATGGCCTGGAAATGTTTCTCTTGAGGGCCAGAAACAAAAATGTACTTTGCCTAAATTCCAATCAGTTTTAAAAAGAAGGATTAAATTACAGTAATTTGAAAATTTGTTTTTGCGTCATCATAGACTTACTTCATCATTTTCATCACCGCTTCCTTCACTGTCATCAGAATCTGACTGATTAGACAGAGCCATCTGAAGGCTGGCAGTGTTGATACGGAAATCACGGGATGTACTCACTTTAATATTTTCCATTAAATTAATCTGAAAAACATGCATATCAATTCTAAGTATCATTAAACCATAAAACAATAGAGTATGTTACAAGTAAAGCATAACTTGCATCATTTAACCCCTTTAACTTGTTTATAGGCATAAACATGACAAAATGTCATCATCTGTAGATGATTGCAATATTTATATACTGAACAAATATTTCACTCTATTGAGGTGAATACCTGTACATCTTTCACAAGTGATATTCCACGAAGCCCGAAGGGCAAGTGGAATATCACCTTGTGAAAGTGCTACAGGTATTCACCGAAAATAGAGTGAAATATTTGTTTTATTATATCACTGTCTAGCTAAACATCCCTAATATTATTAAGTCATAGGTTAACATTGAAATACATATATTCTACTCGGTTCGTCTGCCATTTTGACATACACTGAACTAAATTATTTAAACTGAACGAAAACAAATTCTTTGAAAATTCCCGGGAGCGTGGGATATCGCTAGATATCTCACGGTTGTCTTATCTGATTAGCATTGCCATTGAATATCGCCAGATATCCCACGACATGTGACCCGGTTTTGACCAATCATACTGTTGCTAGCTAGATAGTGATTTAATAATTGTTTATATTCTATCATTTAATTCATTACAGGATCCCTTAGCAGTCAGGTAAATGTAATTTCTAGGATATGATGAATTGTGGAATTTTTAGAATTTTTTAAACTTTGTTTTCATTAATTTTGAACATAATTCTGTTCTGGTATTAAAGACTACACATTACATGATAAGCTGTTATCTTACCTTGGACTTGTTGGAAAGCTGAATGAGGAAGCGTTCATATTGTTCTATACTAAATATGACATTGGGGATCAGGCGGGATTCTTTCAGAACTTTATTCTGAAACAACATTGTGGTGCAGTTAGAATCATATGATACATATGTTAACTACGGAAAATGTCACAACTTCATTTTTTGTATTGTTTATATTTATTTACTTCTAGTTAGTTAAAATAGTTGAAATACATTTATATATGAACTGCAAACAATTATAATCTACAACATAATATGTTAAATAAGTGAATGAATACTGCTAATCGGATGTTTGCCTTTCTGAGTCATAATGTCACTTCATGGATAATAATACATTACATTATATCTTATTTATGTGTCTTATCTCTTTATGATAATGCAAACTAGAGAGTATACCTTTCCTTTGACCCCTTGTCCATTGGCAGATTTCTTCTCAAGTTTTTTCACAGCTCCTGTCTGCTGCATGGGCTCAGGTTGTCTTTGCTACAATAATGAAGTCAATAATTTGTCATAAAATAATACACAGTAAAACCCGTCTAAGTGGATCACCTTTGGTATCTTTAAAATGTGTTCCACTTGGGAGGTGTTTCACTTATAGAGGTTCATCACCATTAAGTCATTTGGTCTTTGAATTCTGAAAAGTGTTCCACTAAGAGGTGTTCCACTTCTAGAGGTGTTCCACTTTACAGGTTTCAATGGAGATATCATAGATACTTGTATTAAATATAATATAATAGAACGCTATGAAAGATAATAATTTAATCTTATAAATACCTGTAGATATATGATCACCGAGTAGACATACTGTGTAAGCAATGTACCAGAGCATTTCACCAACCTCTCAAACTTGCCAGGCATGTGACCAACTTTCTGGTGGTAGAGACTTATATACTGAAACAACAATAAAATTATGAAATTAGACTTTTTGGTGGAATAGTCCTATATACTGAAACAGCAATGGGATCATGAATTTAGACTTTCTGGTGGAATAGACCTACAGATAGTTGGATCATAGAACTTGGTGCTTTACACACCATACAACTTTGTGTATATCAAATATTTTACAAACAGTGCGATCATGCAACTTGGTGACATACTCAAAAATTTACAACAGTGTATTTGCATCATAAAACTTGGTGATACTCTATATACTCACATATTTTACAAGCAGTGTTATCGTATTGTACAGCTTGGTGATACACTTTAGAAGATGGTCTGTAATGTGTCCTGGAGGCACTGCACTCTGGATAAGTTCATGTATTACATTGATCACTAGACCAAGGCGCACACATATTTGCTTCTCCGCAGTCTCACGTGATGTTTCTAATTGTGTCAAGTCTGTGTCTACAAAATAAAAGCTTCAATCAATCTCAATCTCTCTACATAGAGTGCTCCAGAGAACATCATTCATTGGCCAACAATATTTTATAATAAATAGCAAATCTGCAACTTATAAAGTTTTGAGACAATTTACAGTTCACACAAGTAATTTATCTTGGATTAGAAGGTTACAAATTAAAACATTAATTATAACTGGATGGACAATAAACAATGAACAAGGCATTAACATGAAAAATGTCACCACCTGCCATTTGTTACAGACCCCAACACAGTTCATAAAAATTGGTGGTGACATAAAAATCGTGTTAACGTAAACAGTGGAATTAAGATGACCAACAAAGGCACAGAACAACCTAAATGTGTAATTTACCTTGATTTTGTGACTCTAAAGCCGAAGCCTCTGCCTTGATTCGGTTGACTGCCCATTCAGTGTTATCCAGCTGTTTGTCTAGGGAGAGTAGCACAAGTGGGAATACAGTGGTGCAACTCTTGGCAGTTACAACACGATAATGACCACTTACTTCCAGCTCTATCTCCTAAAATGTTCAGCTCAGACATATCAGTGATTTGTTCTGTTATGTGTATTATGACATTTATGGGTGGACTTATAGAAATATTCTGCCATAGCTTATGGTATCTGTGATCTAATATAAATATAATAATGTCGACATTATATACATAAATAGGTAGTTAAATCTGAAGTTAAGTAAAATAATATTCAAATAATTCAAAAGTTTACAGAAATAGAATACAGTAAAACATGTCTAAGTGGAACACCTTTGGTACCTTTAAAAGTGTGCCACTTGAGAGGTGTTTTACTTATAGATGTTTATTTAACATTAAGTCAGTTGGACTCTGAAAAGTGTTCCATTATCAGAGGTGTTCCATTTCTAGGTGTTCCACTTTACACATTTTTCTCTCTATGTTTACCTGATCAATATCCCCTAGCAGGCTATGAAGATCTCGTCCAATGTCTCGTAGTAAAGACAGGCAACATTTGTGTCTGGATGTCAACTGAATCAACAGACTGACTAGCACCTTGATTAAACCATTGTCATCTACAAGTAACAAATTGTTCACAATGTCGGATATAAAAAGGGTGAATAATTGGTAACCAGTGGAAAGCAATGATGTTTTAATGTGCTCCAGGCAGATAAATGAAATCAAGTGGCAAATTTATAGGAAACCATGATTTTAACAACTGCAATTCACATTCCAAATGTCACCACCTGCCATTTGTTACAGACACCCCCCAAAAAGTTGAAGACTATTATAACAATATTTCAACATTGTGGTGGTGACATAAAATCAATAGGTCAGTAAAAACAACCCCTTGTCGTTAATTCCTGTTTTATATGCGTCCAGTTTTTCTGTTAAAGCAGCCATAACAATTTATTATCTTAATAGTGTCCCCAGGTATGGTAACACAACAGCTACTCCGAGAACATTAACAATAACCCTTTATTTGTATCTTCAACATTACCATTAGGTAAATGAATCAAGCCCAAGTGAATCGAAGGCAAGGATCATACAAAGTAAATGTACAATTAAAAAGAGGAACACTGTAAACCTGTCAAAATGATTCTGAAATTCTAAGACAGAGTATAGAAGTGATGAGACCATATGTAGACGGATGATTTCTAGATTTGATAAATATAAACATGTTTGTAAGATGCTATATGAAGTGTAATTTATGTTTATTGATTATTTGGTTATGTTGCCTGGTAACAACTGTCACTTTCCTGGGTGACTTGAAATTCTTCTTCAACCTCGAAAGTACTATGGACACAAGTTCTAATGAACATGAAGTTAAGAACCCGTCCACGCCTCTTCCAAAATATGGCATGGCAAAATCTCAATATAACAATTATGTGTTAAACAAAAAAATCGGGATACAGAACATTTTGGATCGTAATCCAAGTATCGCTGGAAAGAAGCTGTTTGACGAACTGGATGAAATCAACAATGAAGAAAGGTCAAATTTATACGAAACGGCTCTATTGATGAAAAAGGTAGAGGCCTTCACAGTACCACAAGACACAATGAAGTGCTATAACCTAACCACTGGGGAATTCAGGTTTAGTAATGTATGCAGGAAGGTGGAGTTTGGTTGGTTCCAGCCTCTGACAGCCCTCGCCAGTTACCCTGGTAGCGGGAATACCTGGACTCGTCACCTTATAGAACAACTAACTGGTGTATATACTGGTAGCATATATGATGCTAATGCTCTAAAAAGAGGGGGCTTTATGGGGGAATCGCGACGGGATAACTCTGTGATAGTAATTAAAACCCATGAAAGTCCAGCAAAATCCAATATAAGCTTCACAAGGGCAGTACTGATTATAAGGAATCCATTTGAGGCGATGATGTCAGAGTTCAAACGTGAATATATGCAAGAACATGGACAAATAGACAGCTTAGCAGCAACATATCTTCCTGATAACCTTTTCACAAAATACAAATCACAATGGGAATTTTTCTTTTATGGAAAACAATGGGCAGCTAATTACTGGTACAATTTCTATGCAACATATATCCAGTTGTTTTTGAATGGTCGGACAATAGAAGACCTTCTTGTGATCAAATATGAAGACATGAAAACAAATTTGGAAAGGGAACTAAGAAAATTGGCTAAATTCTTCAAAATTGATGTATCTGATAATGTCGTCAATTGTGTTGTTTGTAACGCAGAGGGGAATTTCCACAGGAAACATTACAAACGCAAACATGACACTGAAACTGATCCATTTGATGATGGCATGAAAGCCCAGCTGAATAAATATAAAGATGTTATGGACTGTATTTTAGATAATGGATTAAATGAAGATGGGACATTCTCAAGAAACAATCACACAATTATGGAACTATGCTCTTATAAACATGATTTTGCAGGTGCAGCATTCTAATCTCCATTTGTAGTATTGCACTAGTTTTTGTAACTTATCCCATATAATATACAATAAACAATATCAGGCCAACATTATTTGTGTTATTGCCTGGATGAACAGACAGATGAACTGACAGACATATGGATCAATAGAGGCATAACATTCATAAGGCATTAACATGCAAAATGTCACCAACTGCCATTTGCTACAAACACTGACTCCTGACCATCAGCCACCAAACACCGACTGCTGAACATCATCCAAAAATGACTAATGGTGACACAATAAAATGATTATGAAGAAAAGAACCTTCCTGAAATGGCAACATACCTGGTGTTTGCTCCTTGCATAGATTACTAGTCCAAGTGAGGAGTTGATCATGTTGGGGACTCACTGAGGGTAGTGCTTTACCCAGCTTTGCTATAGTTTCTAGTAACATTGAGGCTTCCTTTGATGGCCTATCTTCACTGGTCAACACACTCATCACCATGCGCTAGAAACACATTTGCTTTAAATTCAAATACCCAGTATTTCATAAGTTGCCATTATACTGTTGACAAAATATTCCATACTTGAAAAATTTACCACATTTAACAATAAGAGTCACAATTGTATATTTACTTCTTGATATTCATTTGAAAAAAAAACACAAAAACAAGTCATCACAAGTTACAACCTGGTAAAGCAATAACAACATGCCACCTCTTCATGGGCCTTTGAGCTTACATGCAGTAAATATCATAGACAAGGCATTAACATGCAAAATGTCAGCACCTGCCATTTGTTACAGGTGCTGACCACCAAACAACGAATGCCGAACACCAACTGCCATCCACAAAAAAGATGAAAACTTTAACACTTCTGGTGGTGACATGTTAACTTACTTGTAGTTTCTTAATGAACCTATGTATAGTATCTACATCTGAGAGAACATTGGTCTTATCTGGTGTAGTCACAGGGTCTGAAATGTAACAAGGTCACATTGTGAAATATAACAAGACAACAAACCTTCACTTCCCACAACTGCTACTTGAGAAATAGTACCATCTGGAACATCACATACTACTAATGCGCATCCCCATGAAAATTTTTACAGATACATTTACAGGTTACTGTACCTAGTTTAATGAGGAATGTCTGAAGACTGTCTGTGAAGCGTGTTTTTACAATGTTGATTGCGTAATACAGTCCCTCCACACAGAGCAGCAGAGCAGGCTTACTTAGTGCATTCAGGTGCGAGTCTGCATTGTCAGTTACATTTGTGTATTCCTTCAGTAGAATCCTTTAAAAATGTGGAAACATTTATAAGGGCATAGTTTGAAATGAAAAGATAAGTGAAATAAGGGAATGCATCAAACTACTGGAAAAATGTACTTCAAATTACAAAGAAAAAATGTAATTAATGTTTTGGGTAACTTTAGTTTTACATTCCATTGTTATATTATCATGAAATAAATAAAAAAAAAAAAAAAAAAGTCTAGAAAATCAGGTTGGAAGAAATACATCTGAGATTTTCCAACTATCTAAATCTGACTAACTATCAGAAGATTATAATCCAGGAAATAACTTGGCTGAAGCATGAGACAAAGTATTAGCATGACAGAGTGTTACAACCTGATAAATTAATGCAAGTTATTTCACCACCTACCATTTGTTACAGATGCTGAACATAATGCGTCAAACACCAACCACCGACACAAAAAAAGTTGGAGATTATAACAATATGTCACCATTTGTGTTGATGACATAATCAAACAATAATTCCCACCTTACCTGGCCAATGTTGTAACATACTCCAGTAGTTTCTTATGCGTTACATCCTCTGCTTCATCCGGTGTCCCTTTATCCGAGATCTGCTGTAGTTTCTGCACACCTACACTGAGAAGATGGTGGGTGAAGTCAGGACTGTTACGGAGGATAGCAAGACTCTCTTGTCTGTCTGGCATTTCATCACTGAAAATATAGAATAACATACATGTAATATACACTGAGAAGATGGTGGGTGAAGTCAGGGCTGTTACGGAGGATAGCAAGACTCTCTTGTCTGTCTGGCATTTCATCACTGGAAATATAGAATAACATACATGTAATATACACTGAGAAGATGGTGGGTGAAGTCAGGGCTGTAACGAAGGATAGCAAGACTCTCTTGTCTGTCTGGCATTTCATCACTGAAAATATAGAATAACATAAATGTAATATACACTGAGAAGATGATGGGTGAAGTCAGGGCTGTTGCGGAGGATAGCAAGACTCTCTTGTCTGTCTGGCATTTCATCACTGAAAATATAGAATAACATACATATAATATTCACTGAGAAGATGGTGGGTGAAGTCAGGGCTGTAACGAAGGATAGCAAGACTCTCTTGTCTGTCTGGCATTTCATCACTGAAAATATAGAATAACATACATGTAATATACACTGAGAAGATGGTGGGTGAAGTCAGGGCTGTTACGGAGGAGAGCAAGACTCTCTTTTCTGTCTGGCATTTCATCACTGGAAATATAGAATAACATACATGTAACAAACAGTGAGAAGATGTAATATCAGTATGTATAGGACATCCAATCAATTGAATGGGTTGATATAAACAATACTTATTATTTCAATTATGAAATATATGGTATGCCATTTGAACAGATTTTTTGTATACTTTGTACAATTTAAAGTAGAATATCCTGTGATGATCATTATACCATTATTAAATTATAGATACAAAAAACAGGCCAAAATTAGCTATGTCAAAATACAAATGCAAATGAGCCTACATCTTTATTAATATCTCATCTGATATGCCCAATCTTCAATTGATGCCAAAATCATTAAATTTGGACAAAAATTAAGATACATGTACATCCAAAAATGTATTTCCTCTTTTTTAACAACAGTGATTATGGAAAAGGGTATTTCAAATAACTTTTAACTATTACCTATTACTATACCAGTAAAAAGTTGGTATCTTCAGTTGACACAAAATGAGGGGGAGTTGTTTGTCGAATGAATTGGGAGAGTTTTTTCATGCATTTCACTTATGTTTTTCATCCAAAAAACATCAATTCATTTTAAAACCAATTTTCTTTTCAACATAAAATGGGTGAGGATGTTTGTTATGTGTTAAATTATTGCTCAACAATGTATGTGTGTGACAACTAAAATTTCATTTGAAGTGAATTTACAATTTTTCAAATAAAAATTCTTTCAAAATCAAATCATTATTAACTTGAACATTTTCACCTAGTCCATTTTGATAACATTAGTCAGGATAAGCCAAAGTAGTTTTAACTTTATATGGGGCCTTTAAATTTACAAACATTATTGTTTATTACTCCCCAGGCCAACGAGTGTATAGAATTGACCTTAACGCTTGGTATGCATAAAAGTCAACATGAAGAACAGCTTTTATTCGGTTGAACTGCACCAAAATGCACTGAAACTACGATTTTATTCATTTTTTTGAATATCATGAAGATTTATTGCGCAGACTATGAAAGAAGGACATGATGCATTACAAAACCCATTCAAATAAAATCGCAACCTTGAATAAACAATAAAATGTACAAAAAAATTTTTTCTGTTGGCCATGAAACAGCCCAGTAGGTAGAGGCAGAAGCTCCACAGTGTAGCAAATACCAAAAATAAAATATATTTCCACTAATCATTCTATCTAAATACATTACAATCATAAATACATGTATTTGAATATTTTGTATTTTGGCATCTTGAATACACCTCGTTTGACTGCTGGTGAAACAAATATTTGGAAACTTTTGATTGGTTTCATGAAGATCTTCAAGATCCTCTCAGGCATGACACACCATGAATATAGAAGATGGTATTTTGAATGAAATCTCAAAAATTAGTGCCATTTCCTGCATTTGGACAACCATTTTGTATTCTTATTGTCACACATCAGAAGCACAACAGAATATTTGTAATCTCCATATACTCTTAATAACCTCAGGTTTGAATATCATTAAGATATACTTTGGTGATTTTATGGAGACAATAATGATGTTGATATACTCTACCAAAATTTCATACATCATTCAATTATAATTGAATCATTGAATGATTTTGATATTCAAAATTGAAAATGTGTAAAATGTCTACCAATGGACACCATTCTACCAAACAAAATGCAAATTAGCTCACTAGTATTTGAGTCTGCCTAGACGGACAGACAGACTGACTGACTGGCTTCGCTACATCTCTACCAAAATTTATTCATTGGATAACCAAAAAATGTCAGCATAAAAATCTAGTATGGAATAGATGCAGCTGTGACTCGAGAGCCGGATAATATCTTATAATAATGTCTTACAATGATGCTGAGAACAGAGTGAAATTGCTAGGTGTTCTAACAGGACTACTGTCATCTACATCTCTAACATTTGGTGGATTATGTGTACAGCAGCTCAGTGATAGAGATATTGGGAACTTTCAACTGGTATTTCTCAGGATGATTCCACATCTTTTCATTGCTTCAATATGGCTGATTAAGAAACAAAATGAAAAAAATAAGATAACACATTTGGAGATTCAAAATGGTGTCTTCAATTTAATAAATAGTGTACTGTATACATTCTCAGTGTTCCTTTTGGTGGCTGGACTGCGCACCATGGCTGGTATGGGAAGCATCTACAGCATAATGAATTCAGGCAGACTGGTACTAGTTGTTATTCTTGCTCGAATATTTCTCAAGGAAAGGATCAACTTTATCAAATTATTTACAGTTATTATCAGTATAGCTGGGATCATATCTGTGACTCAACCTGATCTGATTTTCAAATATGTTAAATCTAGTGTTTTGTTACGACGATTGTGGACAGAAAGTGCTTCAGGAATCGATGACCACATTACAAATACTAGCGCTACAACCATTGGCACTACCAATATCTGTCCTACAAACTCAAGTATAAGCACTCTAAACTCAAGCAATGGTACTACCAATGTACCAGAAAGTATTCCACCAATTTGGCAGGGATACATAATTGTGTTTATAGATGCAGTCAATGTTAGCATATTGACAATAAGTACTAGTACATTGATTAAGAAAACCACATCGTCTCCAGAGATGTTTTTCAATATGAGTGCTGTTGGGATATTTCTCACTGGCATAGGGATATGCTTTGAAGGCTTCAAGACACCAAAAAACCTCCATGATGTCTTATGTATCATTGGCTTCACAGTCGGGAGCATTGGCTACAATATTGGATATATAATAACAATGAAACTAATACCAGCATCACTTGCTTCTATTCTCTTCACATTCACTATTGTCCTTGGAGTAATCTTACAGTATACCATCTTCCATAGTAGCTACAGTGGACATGCCAATATATTAGAGATACTAGGATGTTGTTTGGTTATTATCAGTATTCTATTGATACCTGTTCAAAACATTTGTCTAGATGAGAATAATAAACACAAAAAAGCAACATTACAACAGGTTATGATACGTACAAACAAAGACGTGGTTTTGACAAAATCTAAGACTTTTGAATTTCCACAACTTTACAAATCGAATGAATAAAACTATGTGTTAAGGTATTTCTGTATTCCAGAGGGAGTTTGGGAGTTCGAACCCCTTTGGCTAAAAATTCTTTCACAATCATGCAGTTTTCACCATTCTGAGCACTTTTCAAGTAATTTGGGCTATTTTTGGGCCAAAATTGTCAAAAGCGAACCCCACTGGAATTTAACAAAAATTGTACCCCCTTTGCAAATCCTGGCTACAGACCTGACCAACAGCTCAGTGATAGAGATATTGGGAACTTTCGACTTCGACTGGTCTTTCTCAGAATGATTCCACATCTTTTTATAGCTTCAATATGGTTGATTAAAGCACAAGGAGAAAAATAGATAACAAATTTGGAGATTAGAAATAACGTATTTAATCTAAAAAATAGTGCAATGTATACACTCTCTCCATCAAGGGTTTTGTTACCACTTGTGGACAGATAGTATTTCAAGAATTGATGACCATATTACAAACACTAGTGCTGTAGGAATATTCTCTCTCATAATATTTTATATCCGATGTATGTTTGGCCCTAAAAGGGCATCAGTACTAATAAAATCTTATTATTGTTGTTAACAAATATTTATGTATTACCGTACTTAAATTGTAACAAAGACTAAAACAATTATTACACTGGGACATTTAAAATGGGATCTGTTTAAATTGGTACCATGGTACACAGCTATTTACAGTGCACATTTGGTCAAATTAGGATACTGTATTTCATTATAGAAATAACTAGGCAATATCAATGTCTCATTCATAAATGTTATAAAACCTGTATAGTATGATACAAAATGTGTTAAAAAATGCAACTTTACTCAAAATTTGTCCAATGAAGATGACAAAATGATGTGTTTTACAAATGCAGTGGATCTAAATATTCAAATGGCAAAAAAATCATATTTTCGAAAGAGATTAAAATAACTCTTTCTGAAATCAACTTTGTAAAATCAAAAATGTAGCAAACAACTTTATGTGTGAAAAGAAATGTCTTGTCAAAAGTAAGGTAGGGTCAACACCAGAAATACCAACTCCTAGAGCTATAATTTTTAGAAGACTCACTCCTTAAGCAACTGATCACTATTTTGAAGCTATATGTATCAAAGTGCTGGATGTATTAACAAAATTGAACTTATTGTTTTGAGAAATTGCCAATATCTCTAGAACTGAGAAGACTATGAAAACAGTGATGCCAAAAAATTAGAATTCAGACTTATACAAATACTAGTAGTAGTTTTGCATTATGAATATGTAAGCACAAATTCCAACGGTAAAATACCAAAAATTGTTACAGAACAATTCACAATCTAATGTGAAAAGAATTCATACTTAGGTCATTACAATACATGTTGAAGAATAAATTGAAAATTGTTAGCCAATAGTCAAAACATCAAAAATAGTTGTAGATACTAGTATTCATAAAACATACAGCAACTAGAAAAACAGCAACTCCACGGAGTAGCAAATCCCACCAAACAAAACATGTTTTGATAAATAGTGGCCATATAAAATTTGAGCCAAATCCATCTTCTGGTATTTGAATTATCAAAGATTATGTTTTTATGAAACATGGTTGCCATTTTGAAATTCAGCTGTAATGTTTTGATTTCTTGTTTAGCAGAGCTCCTATGTCCCAAGGCATCAGCATATACAATTTAATTCAAATCCGTCAACTGGTACTTGAGTTATCAAGGATTACATTACATGTTTAATGAAAAATGGCAGAGATCTCGATAAATAGCAGCGACCTTGAAAATTTCTTCTCAAGCAGAGCTCGTTTATCTCTAGGCATCAGTATATAGAATTTGAAGTAAATCCGTCCAATGGTATTTGAGTTATCAAAGAATACCTTTATTTATGAAAAATGTCAGCCATTTTGAAATTCAGCTGACGCCTTTGAATCCATCCACTGGTATTTGAGTTATCAATTATTATGTTTTTTTACGAAAAATGGCAGCCATTTTTAAATTCAGTGGCCATTTTGAAAATGTCTTCTTGAGCAGAACTTCTTTGTCTCTTGGCATCAGCATATAGAATTTGAACCAAATCCGTCAACTGTTATTTGAGTTATCAAAGGTTACGTTCTTTTATGAAAAATGGTGGCCATTTTGAAATTTAGCTGCCATCTTGAAAATCCCTTCTCGAGCAGAGCTCCTATGTCCCTAGGCATCAGCATCACAGTGTTATAGCATGACGGTTACGACACCTCTGAAAACGAGATTAGACGACTATGATCACTGATTTATCAAATAAAATGGCCGCGATGGAACAGAAAACTAAGGTTGGTGCATTATTTTCTTCTACTGTGTATCAATGAAAGGATGAACGATTTTTGTAGGCATCGAATTCGGTGATGCATTTAGTAATGTATATTTTGAATGTATTCTTTGCAAATTAATGCCTGGGGATAACATGAAATAAGCGAAAAACTGTTGAGTTTGAAATTCAAAACTACACAAAATTTAGTAATTTGTTTATTTTTGTCGTTAGGGCAAGGTCTACATTGCCTCATGACCTCAGGTTATATAGATGTAACCTAGATACGATCATAAAAAGCCAATTGAGCATTGGGAACCACCTAATATGTTCTACTTAAGCCATAATATTGTATTTTTAAGTTGCGGTTACGCAAAAAATTGATTGACGGTTACGCGAACCTCGTTCAAATATGTATCCCAGATTCATTGTTATTAATTTTGTCATATTCATCAGTGCTTGATGCTAATTCTTCTTTTGCCTCTTCATTGCTATCTTTTTGACTTAAATTGGTTCCATAAATAAAGCAAGACACAATTTTTTCCTTGCCCTATAGAGGCTCAAACAAGAGCGTCTCTTGCGAGTCCTGAAAACAACAATAAGCAATTCAATATTCTATTTCTTACCCATTATAACAATTACATGGAAAGAGGCTTTCAGAACTAGCAACCTTAACTTGAAAGATGTACATGCACCTAACCGTCTGCTAAATATCTAATGTACATCTTATACAATACATTAACGTCCATAGAATTCATACGTGAGTCATCTAACGACATTGCGTTTGAAACATTATTATTTACAATATGACCACCTCCCTTTTCTGGATTTGTCATTTTATTGCTTATTTATACACAGTTTACTTACTGTTAATAGTTTGAGTAGCTCTGAGGCACAATTACTGAGAAATCACGAGAATGGACTAAAAAATATGAACTTGGACTCTCAGTCGGTAAGTTTACAGCTTATTATATATTCCGCTTCTAGTAAACAACCTGGCAGATTTGACCCAGTCTTTATACCCATCCATATATATGTCACCGAATGGAACTAGTTGAAAAGGAAATCTTATCTGTGAATCTTGCCTACAGGCGAGAAAGAGGGCATGCTGTCTTTCCCATCCGCCATTTTTTGTTATCGTTACAAAATTTTGCAAATCGCCTTGACGTAACCGTCATGCTATAACACCACGAGCATGTAAAATTTGAACCAAATCCATTCAACGGTATCTGAGTTATCAAAGATAATGTTTATTTACGAAAAATAGCCGCCATTTTATAATATGGTGGCCATCTTGAAAATGTTTTCTTGAGCAAGGCTCTTTGTACCCAGGCAACAGCATATAAATTTTAACCAAATCCATCCACTAGTATTTGAGTTATCAAAGATTATATTTTTACCGAAAAATAACCACCATTTTGAATTAAGCGACCATATATTGAAAATTCCTTCTCGAGCAGAGGTTCTACACCCATAATGCATAAACCTATAAAATTTGAATGAAATCCGTCAACCGGTATTTGAGTTATTGCCCGGACACACAAACGGATGGCTTTTCTATATCCCCCTCGAACAAAATAATCAGTCTCAAATGATGTGGGATAAACAAAATCCAGTCTCAAAGTCCATAGGCATTTCAAAGGGTCAACGTCCGGTGGTCCAAAATATGGCGAAAAAAACAACTTTCTTTCGGATCATCTTCCTCATTTGACTTACTGTTGTCCATGACCTAAAACACCTGCACACCAAATTTTGAGACCCAAATCCCATGGGAAATTTACCCACGCTTCGACTGAAAAATTCGGTTATTTCATGATTTTTTGCTTTTTTCGATAAATTGCCATCTCCTTTTTCCTGGTGTAACATGGTCATTTTCCATTGTTTATATTTCTTCTATTCATATTGACCAATCCCCATCCATGTCATTTTAACAGGTCCCTTCATTACTTTAAACCAGTGTTTCAAATATTTAATTCCAATGTCTTCAATTCTTTTGTATACTTTCTACTTTAGCTTCCTTTGTTTAAACCAGTTTTTTAGCTTTTCATGGTGTGATTGTTTCGCACTGTTTTTGTATTCAATATAATAGCCTTCACTCACATGTAACTGAGTTGGGGTGTTGTCTTTACTTGTTAGTGTTGCCTAGAGTTTTGTGACTGTTATACACAGAGTATTTCAAATAGATATTTTAGAGAACATTTTAACTACATCTACTGTTACATTTTATTGCCACCCACGGGCCTTCCACTCGCCCAATTACATTGGTACCAGGAGTGGGGTTTCTCACGTGTGTATCCTCTGATGCAGAAAATAGCAATTCCCAAATAATTCCTGCATTTCTATTTGTAACTTCTCAACATCTGGATATAGTAAAGTTCGTTATAATCTAGCATCAAACCCACTCATAAGCCATTACGGCAATTAGGTATCCAATAATAGTTTTGATCCGTTTGATGGCATTTTATCTACATTAAGATCCAATGGAAATCCAGGTAGGACATTAACGGCACCAGTTGGTTATTTTCTAATCCAATGTGCAATATATGTACTGATGGACGCTCTCTGTATGTTAAATCCACTAGGATATCAATTCACTAGTCTTTGATCTCGAATTACTTCCACTATTCATTTGGTATTTAGAGTTCACTATGTGTGAATTCTTAATTCAAATTTTTGAATGAAACTGTCAGAATATCGGTCAGGAACCTGATGAACGTTGTTTAGATGTGAACACCTTCCAATTCAAGAAAATATCCAATTGGTGCAATACTACATTCATCATTCAAAGATGAAGTATTTAGTGATCAGGGACTTTTTTGAAAACTCCTCTCAAAATGTGTTTTCATGATGGACAGTAAGCATTGGTATTTATAATCTCATATGTAAGTGGTACCAGGAGTGGGGTAGGCACAAATAGCGACAGTGGCGTAGGCAATATCGATAAGATAGCAGCAAAAGTGTTGAGAAACTGTTGATTTTGGATTTAATACAATAATGAAGAATGTGGATTACTATTCGATGATAACCTGTTGGTTCTGCAAGTCTCCAGGGCATACTAAAAGATGTTGTAAACTGTTCAAAAAAGTGAAGTTTTATATTTTCCATATTTTGTGGCCGAGTAAGGCTTAATGCGGGACGCATTAGGACGTGTCCGCGTGGATGTAACATGGTCATTTTCCATTGTTCATATTTCTTCTATTCATATTGACCAATCCCCATCCATGTCATTTTAACAGGTCCCTTCATTACTTTAAACCAGTGTTTCAAATATTTAATTCCAATGTCTTCAATTCTTTTGTATACTTTCTACTTTAGCTTCCTTTGTTTAAACCAGTTTTTTAGCTTTTCATGGTGTGATTGTTTCGCACTGTTTTTGTATTCAATATAATAGCCTTCACTCACATGTAACTGAGTTGGGGTGTTGTCTTTACTTGTTAGTGTTGCCTAGAGTTTTGTGACTGTTATACACAGAGTATTTCAAATAGATATTTTAGAGAACATTTTAACTACATCTACTGTTACATTTTATTGCCACCCACGGGCCTTCCACTCGCCCAATTACACTGGTATAAAATGTTTCTATTTTTTCATAATAAACATTTTTGTAGGACTCTTTATTACTTATAATACTAGGAGCCCAAACACCAAATTTTGAGACCCAAATCCCATGTGAAATTTACCCATGCTTTGACTGAAAAATTGTGATTTTCACAGTTTTGTCCGATTTTCAATAGATTACTGTCTCCATTTTCCTGGTATAATATGTTTCTATTTTTTCATAATAAATATTTTTGGATGACTCTTTATTACTTCATAATACTAGGAACCCATACACCAAATTTTGAGACCCAAATCCCATGGGAAATTTACCCATGGTTTGACTGAAAAATTGTGATTTTCACATTTTTTCCGATTTTCAATAAATTGCTGTCTCCATTTTCCTGGTATGATATGTTTTTATAATAAACATTTTTGAGGACTCTTTATTACTTTCTAATACTAAAAACCCATACAACAAATATCCACCAAATTTTGAGACCCAAATCCAATGTGAACGTTACCCATGCTTTGACTGAAAATCGGTGCTTATGATAGCTTATGATGTTTTAGGGGCATAATATGTTAATAAACATTATGGTAATTCCTTCTTAATCCAAAAAAACACCTAAATATCAAGACTTTAAGTCTTATTGAAAGGCGACAAATTCAGTAGTTTGGGGAAAATTTAGGATCTTTTACTTGTACATTTATATACTGTGGTTAATATTAAGAAGTGATGACTCGACAGCAACTCAAATGCCTTGAAGATTTGGTTTGTTGGTTTCAGTAGGGATACATCACAGGACTTTGTTTGGATTTGTGTGAGATGTTATATTCTTTCTCACATCTTTGCAGGGTAAGGTCAAACATCAAATCTGATTTTCTTTGGAGAAATGATTTTTTGATTGATCAATGTACGTATCAATGGCATGGTCTCTGTTGTAACCAGTAAGCCTGTACCAAATCTTCAAGGGATTCGAGCTTCCACTGAGCTTTGTCATTTCTCTGAAAATGTTCATGCCCTGAAAGTACACAATGTAGAAGATAGGAAGAGCAATGAGAAACACTTAAGGTAATTCTGTATGTTCAGAAATTTTAAGTGGAGTCCAATGTTATTTCTGGAACTCATTCCATACTTGGTCAGCTCTTTCAATTTTACACTGAGTTCAAATATGTATTTAGATTATTAGTTGATGGTTAGTAATTTTCTATAATGTACTATGTGCTATGTTTATATACTGTTTGTGCATCTGAATGGAATGAGTTATGTGTTCCTGAAAAAACACGGGGCTCCAATTAGGAAGCCATTAAAACTGAAAATAAGGAATTACCTTCAAGTACTATATAACCATCTTTCACGATGTAACGTATGTAAGGCCAAACAGGATAATTAAGACAACGTGTAATACAATTTATTACAAATTGCACATCACACAACAATGATATGGTGCTCTAAAGGACAAAAATCAAAAGTATATGATCAAAGCAAACGTGAATTTCCCATGGGCTTCAGGTCTAAACATTTGGTACATATTAAATGTTTGGGTTCCTAGTATTAAGAACGTATTAATGTCCTCCTAAAATGTTTAAAAACTAAATATAAGATTAATGTTGATCTATTGAAAATAGGAGAAAATTCGCAGAAAGTCACAAATTTTTGGTTGAAGCATGAATTAATTTCTCATGGGGCCAGGGTCTCAAAATTTGGTGCATATTTGGGGTATGGGTTCCTCGTATTATGAAGTAATAAAGAGTCCTCCCAAAATATTTATTATAAAAAATAGAAACATATAATACCAGGAAAATAGAGATGTATTGTATTGTATATGAAATAACCCAATTTTTCAGTCGAAGCGTAGGTAAATTTCCCATGAGATTTGGGTCTCAAAGTTTGATGTATGGGTTCCTAAGTATTATGAAGTAATAAAGAGTCATCCAAAAATATTTATTATGAAAAGACATCTACCATTTTATACCAGGAAAATGGAGATGGCAATCTATCGAAAATAGCAAAAAATCATGAAATAACCCAATTTTTCAGTCGAAGCGTGGGTAAATTTCCCATGGGATTTGGGTCTCAACATCTGGTGTATGGGTCCTAGTATTATGAAGTAATAAAGAGTCCTACAAAAATGTTTATTATGAAAAAATAGAAACATATTATACCAGGAAAAGGGAGATGACAATTTATCGAAAAAAGCAAAAAATCATGAAATAACCGAATTTCCAGTCGAAGCGTGGGTAAATTTCCCATGTGATTTGGGTCTTAAAATTTGGTGTGCAGGTGTTTTAGGTCATGGACAACAGTAAGTGAAATGAGGAAGATGATCTGAAACAAAGTTGGTTTTTCGCCATATTTTGGACCACCCTAACGTCCATCCACAAATCTGTTGCCAGAAATATATCCCAAACTTTCTGGCATGTCTGCTTGCATATACAGAAATTACATGCATATGCCAAATATAAAGTGTATACCATGCCAAATATCACATTGTAAAAAAAATCAAATGAAGAAAATAAAAATTACAATTTCATTTATAGTAGACATTACAAGCAGTGAAACAAATAGAATTTACATTGAGAAAATAATTATAATGTCGTACAATGATTCCAACAAGAACCAAGTGAGGTTGCTAGGTGTTCTAACAGGAATACTGGCATCTACATCTCTAACATTTGGTGGATTATGTGTACAGCAGCTCAGTGATAGAGATATTGGGAACTTTCAACTGGTCTTTCTCAGGATGATTCCTCATCTCTTTATTGCTTCAATATGGTTGATTAAAATGCAAGGAGAAAAGAATATAACATATTCAAAGGTTGAAGATAATGTCTTTAATTTAATAAATAGTGTGATGTATACAGTCTCAGTGTTGCTTTTGGTGGTTGGACTGCGCACTATGGCTGGTATGGGAAGCATCTACAGCATAATGAATTCAGGCAGACTGGTACTAGTTGTTATTCTTGCTCGAATATTTCTCAAGGAAAGGATCAACTTTATCAAATTATTTACAGTTATTATCAGTATAGCTGGGATCATATCTGTGACACAACCTGATCTGATTTTCCAATATGTTAAATCCAGTGTTTTGTTACGACGATTGTGGACAGATAGTGCTTCAAAAATAGATGACCACATTACAAACACTAGCACCACAACCATTGGTACTACCAACATCTGTCCTACAAACTCAAGCATTGACACTCTAAACTCAAGCAATGGTACTACCGATGTACCAGAAAGTATTCCACCAATTTGGCAGGGATACATAATTGTGTTTATAGATGCAGTTAATGTGAGCATAATGACAATAACTACTAGTACATTGATTAAGAAAACCACATCGTCTCCAGAAATGTTTTTCAGTATGAGTGCTGTTGGGATGTTTCTCACTGGCATAGGGATATGCTTTGAAGGCTTCAAGACACCAAAAAACCTCCATGATGTCTTATGTATCATTGGCTTCACAGTCGGTAGCATTGGCTACAATATTGGTTATATAATAACAATGAAACTTATACCAGCATCACTAGCTTCTATTCTCTTCACATTCACTATTGTCCTTGGAGTAATCTTACAGTATACCATCTTCAAAAGTAGCTACAGTGGACATGCCAATATATTAGAGATACTAGGATGTTGTTTGGTTATTATCAGTATTCTATTGATACCTGTTCAAAACATTTGTCTAGATGAGAATAATAAACACAAAAAAGCAACATTACAACAGGTTATGATACGTACAAACAAAGACATGGTTTTGACAAAATCTAAGACTTTTGAATTTCCACAACTTTACAAATCGAAATACTAAAAGTATGGGTTAACATATTACTTAAATCCAAAGCTGGCCTGTTTAGACTTCCAGTCTGAATTTTAGTCAATCCCTTTCATCACAGAAATTGCCAGTATCTCTCAAACTGAAAAGACGTTGAAAATTGTGATTGCAAAAATAAATGTGCATATTACTGTGTACAACAAATAGCAGTTTTGTGAAACTAAAATGAAACATTTTGACACTTCTGCTTGCATATACAGAAATTACATATGTGTATCCTAAAAATAAAGTGTATGTGCATAATATCCCCATGTGAGCTCAAACAATTAAAACAAGACAAGAAAAATTGCAATCACATTATAATAGACAAATAACACCTGGTGAAACAACTTGAAATTAACATTGAGAAAATAATAATATGTCACAATGATGCCGAGAACAGAGTGAGATTGCTTGGTGTTCTAACAGGGATATTGTCCTCTACATCTCTAACATTTGGTGGATTATGTGTACAGTAGATCAGTGATAGAGATATTGGGAACTTTCAACTGGTATTTCTCAGGATGATTCCACATCTTTTCATTGCTTCAATATGGTTGATTAAAACTCAAGGACAAAATGCAAACGCTTTAAGAATACAAGATACATGCAGGCCTAATATTTTTAGTTTAATAAACAGTGCACTATACACAAGTGCTGTAGTCATGTTGGTGGCTGGACTGCGCACCATGGCTGGTATGGGAAGCATCTTCAGCATTATGAGCTCAGGAAGACTTGTACTAGTTGTTATCCTTTCTCGGATATTTCTCAAGGAATCACTAAACCTAATCAAAATATGTGCAGTTGTTACCAGTATAGCTGGAATCATATCTGTGACTCAACCTAATCTGATTTTCAAATACATGCAATCCAGTATATTGTTACAACCATTTTGGACATTGAATTCATCTTCAATAACTGAAGATCAAACTACATATGGCACTACAAACTTAATCATTGGCACACATATTGTACCAGAAAGCATTCCACCAATTTGGCAAGGATATATTATTGCCTTCATCGATTTAATAAATGTGAGCGCAATGGCAATTTCTACAAGCATTTTAATCAAGAAAACCACCTCATCTCCAGAAATGTTTTTCAGTATGAGTGCTGTCGGGATATCCTTCACAGCTGTAGGAACATGTTTTGAAGGCTTTAAGAGACCAAATAACCTCCATGATGTCTTATGTATCATTGGCTTCACAGTCGGGAGTATTGGCTACAATATTGGATACATCATCACCATGAAATTGTTACCAGCTTCAATTGCTACTATTATCTTCACTTTCAATATAGTCCAAGGAATACTTCTACAGTAAACCATCTTCAAAAGTAGCTACAGCGGGCATTCCAATATTTTAGAGCTACTAGGTTGTTGTTTGGTTATTTTCAGTATCTTCCTCATACCTGTTCAACAAATCTGTCTTGATAAAAATACAGACAAACAAACAACATTACAGGAGATTGTGCTACCTCTAAGCAAAGATGTGGCTTTGAGATATAAGACTTTTAAAATTTCCACAACTCAAAGACTATAAGGCAAGGTGAACATTGGCATATCCATCCAATAGGTAACTGATAAAAAAATGATTGAGAATTTCGTATTTGAATGAGAAACACACTTTACATAACTTTGAAGTACATATATGCACAATTTGAAGAAAAATCCAATAAAAGGTTTCCTTGAATAATTTGAATACTTATCAACATATGTACAAACGGAGGAAAAACTGATTTGTGGTTTTCCTGACGTTTTGATGACAAAAAAGTGGGACTCCAATAATGCTCACTGGTACAATTATGTTGTCATTTTAATGATACCACCAACAGTGTGACAAAAATTAAGCTTGTATTTGCAAATGCAACTTATAACAGCGGTCCGATTTACCTGCTATTTTATGGGCAACTTATCTAAATATAAATTGTACCTGCCACTATTCCATTCATATCTAAATTCGTTAGTCATGAAATATTAGGTTAATCCGATAGCCGACAGGCATTAGTTGCATTCGTGAATACAAGCTAGGCCAGATGTGCTTGCAACAACAATTACTGTATTTACATGTATCTATTGATTGAAATTCTAAAATTTTATGAAAATAGGTTACAAAGATTTATACACCAAAGTTAATATGGGAGAAAAAATTGACTTGAAAAAATCTTTTTATTCTCTCATATGTAAAAAATATATTTCATTAATTATTTGTAGCTCTTTTTTCATATTGAACAGTAATGACTACATGTATATATCTGTATATATTACAGGCACTTTTTACAATATTACTTTCTTATTAATTTTATAAAAAATTGTCATAATATAACCAGATCTACATTTCAGATTATTTGGAAGGACATTCTGTTTGCCCTTTATGGTATACACACTCATTATATTAGGACATTCCGTTTGCCCTTTATGGTATACACTCATTATATTAGAACATTCTGTTTGTCCTTTATGGTTTACACACTCATTATATTAGGACATTCTGTTTGCCCTTTATGGTATACACTCATTTTATTAGGACATTCTGTTTGCCCTTTATGGTATACACTCATTATATTAGGACATTCTGTTTGCCCTTTATGGTACCCTTATAAAAAATTCAACCTTGAAAGTCCGAATTTAAACCGTTGCACAATCCTTGTACAATCATTGATCCGATCATTTATGCAACCATGCCAACCGTTACAATGCAACCATTACAATTTTGGTTGTAAACTCATTGAAAATGTTTCAATCATATGTAAACATTGTAAACGCTTGACAATTTTGATTGAATTTCTTGCAACCGTTTCAAACGAACGCAACCCTTTAAACCTATGGCAATATTATCTCAATACAACATAAAATAATTATATTGCTCTTTAAAATATATATTTCAAATTTCATTCATGCATACATGTCAGAATTTAAATTTTTTTGATCAAAAAGATATTTAAAGTATTGAAATAGTTTAGTAAACTTGTCTTGTGAATGAAAAGATATTGAACCAATTTTATTGCAAAAACATTTGAAATAATTTTGATTGGGTCAAGTCTTGAATTTTACAAATTCAGACACTTATACTTCACCTTCACCTGAGTAATTATCACAATTATAAAGGAGGGAAGATCTGTCTGGAAGGAAGAAATCCTTCAATCAGAAAATAATCTGTTTATTGATTTGATATTTTTGATTTGATAGAGAAAATGCAATCAGACATTACAGGATGTGTTTTAAATAATTAAGTCAATAAGCATAACTTAAAAAATTCTGATTACAGAAAGACTCAGTCATCTTTAGAGTCTGCTTTGAAGGATGTGTCTAAAGAAACTTTATTAATCCATTAATCCATAAACAAAACAAAAATAATTCGGCAAGGCAAAACAAACCTTATAACAGAGAGATTTGATTAGATTCTGCTATAAAGGAAGCATCCTATGTAATATAATTATTCCATACACAGAACATGATAAATAATTTGCCAAAGAAAATTTCCCATATTTTCCTCCCCCCTCTGCATGAAATAGAGAATAAAAAAATATATATAGTATAACACAATATGAAAATAAATATAACAGAAACTAGGAATATGAACCCTATTTCTGGTCAAGCATTTTAATTAGCTGTTCAACCGTTTTAATTAGCTGTTCAACCGTTTTAATTAGCTGTTCAACCATTTTAATTGGCTTTTCAAGCAGTCTGATTTGCCTAAACCCATGAGAATATCAATATGTACATGTAGTAGGTATTGTTTGATCATCAGTCTGATCATGAACAAAAACCATTGTGTCTCATCTTGTGATTTTGTTAAGTTTAAAGGAAATCTTAAGATGTTCCTTGGAATTTTGCTCAATTCTTTTCAGAATTAACATCATTTTGGCAATATCTGATAAAGGGAAATAAACACTAAATATGGTACTTTTAATTTGTGTAAATAATGTAAATGACAGAGAACATAAATTATCATATGCCATTGAGTGGAAAATTAGTCTGGTATTGCATTCCTAAATTCGTACTGGAGAAAGAAACATATTAACATGAATTAAGTTATTTACTATAATAAACATGCATGTATGCTTGCAGAATCCTTACTTAAAGATAATTTTAATTCAGGTAAAATGATAATTTTTTGGAACGATACTAATTCAGGATGGTTGCAGGGGTTGAACTATGTAATCATTGAACAAAACAAATTGCAACCATTTACATTTCAATGTGAAATGGTTGCAGTTTACAATGGTTTCAGATTACAATCATTGTATAGAAACGGTTGCGCATTCATTGAAAAAGAGTTGACTTCGCTTGGTTGAACACAATGGTTGCTTATCATCGTACAATGGTTTTCCCTTTGATCTTGGTAGTTGAAACAATCATTATTCAATGATTGGTGGAAACGGTTTAAATTCGGACTTTCAAGGTTGAATTTTTTATAAGGGTATACACACTCATTATATTAGAACATTCTGTTTGTCCTTTATGGTTTACACACTCATTATATTAGGACATTCTGTTTGCCCTTTATGGTATACACACTCATTTTATTAGGACATTCTGTTTGCCCTTTATGGTATACACTCATTATATTAGGCTTTGTTTATGTATGTAACCATGTCCCAGCAGGTATACTTTCCCATATACTAATGGTCAATGACATTTCAGCTCGAATGAAGCTTGAATCAAAGTTTGAGAAAATGTCCACCATGTAAAAAAAGTAATAACATTAATAAAAAACTGTCATGCTGTTAACCACATAAGTAGGATTTTTTGATAAATTCAAGCTGTGTCTAAATTAACAGTGGCCCAGGTTAACCCTTTACCTATTGTATGTACAGGGTCAGAAAGAAAAATGCAATATTCAATCATAAAGTCAGGGTAATAACTTCCTCAGTTAACATGGGCTCTCCATTAATCAAGTGAAGATGTTTTGAATTTGGAAAGAAGTGCAATACATCATCAAATAGAATAAAAAATAACTAGAAAACAGCAACTCTCCAGGGTAAGAAATAACACAAACAAATCATAAACACATGAAATCAAAACCAAACCTGACAACTGGTATTTGAGATATCAAAATTTTATTTTATATGAAAAAAAGTGATGGCCATTTGAATTAAACAGCCATATTTAAAATTGTTTCTGAAACAGATTGTTCCTTTTCAAAAAAGACACGACCCTATAAAAATTAGACCAAAATAAAATATAAATTGAGACAAATATGCCAACTAAAATACAAGTTATCAAAATCATATTTCTGACAAAAATATTAAGTTGAAGCCATTTTGAATTGAGCAGCCATTTCAAAAATTTCTTCTCTAACAGAGATCCTTTTCCCCTATACGACAAAATAGCCTTTCAAGTTTAGTCTGAATCTGATAACAAATATTCTAAGTATCTTTTCATAAAAGTTGGCAATTTTCAATTCTTCGGCTTTCTTAAATTTCTTATTCAGCAGAGGTCCAATTTAAAACAAGGTTCAACAGAGGTCTTATTCCCCAAATCCTATTTCTTCATGAAAAATGGCAACCATTTTAAGATCGATGGCCATCGTGAACATGTTTTCTTCTGTAGAGGTTTGATGTCTCTAAGGCACAGAAAAACAATACAATAATTGTGGTCTACTCTCTAAAAAACTTTTGAGTAAGATGTAGACATACTACAAATTACTGTATATTACAAAAGCAGGTGGTAATTTTTGTTTTTCTGAGACATGAATCAGAAAAATGATGTAATATTTACAATCTACTGTAAAATGCTTTTCATCAATAACAAAGTCATACTTCAGAATAATCTATACATGTGAAATAGATAATCAACCAAAATTTTAAATAGCAATACTGATAGCTTTGTTCAGAAAAATTTAGATTTCCAGCCATTTTAAAAGTGGCAGCCATCTTGAAAAAGATTTCTGCCTGAAACCATTAACCAAAATTCAACATTTCATTGAATATGAAGAAAAATCCATTCGCTACAGTGTTTCAGTTATTTTCTTCACTTAATCCGAATTGAACTTCGTTCATTGGGTAATAAAATTACAACAAGGCACAGGGTGAACAATATTGTACCTAAAACATAACAGTGTGGGCTTGTTGACCCAGAAAGCAAGATGGCCATCGAAAAGTCAATCAGCTGTAGAACTTATAACCATGTAAAAATCCATTAAGTGATTTTCATGGAATTGCGATGACAAGATTTATCTAAAAACTTCCAAAATGGTCATCAAAATGTGTAAAAATTTGAAGTAAATCTGTTAAATGGTTTTCCTGGAATCACTATGACAAGATGTATCTAAAACTTCCAAAATGGCTGCCAGAATGCAAGATAACTGCTGAAAAGTTAATATGCTCTAGAACTTCTTACCATGTAACATGTGTAGAAATTTGAAATAAATCCACTGAGTGGTTTTCCTGGATTCACAATGACAAGATTTATCAAAAAATTCCAAGATGGCCACTGAAAAGTTAATCAGCTCTAGAACTTATAACAATGTAACATGCATGAACTTTGATGTAAATCTATGAAGTGGTTTTCGTGGAATTGTAATGACAAGAAAAGTGAGACTCTGACAACAACATCGCAACTTTTTTTAGTTGCAATAAAAGTACTCTATGGTAAAATAAGTTGAACTTACTTGCACATTCCAGTCAGAGCTCCAATAACAAACTTCATTGAGAGTAGACTGGTTGGTGATTTTCCTGAAGATTTTTTCTCTTTCTCTTTGGTAAGACGGATCAATCTTTGATAGTTGGCAAATAAGTCGACAATCTGCTGGAATCTTTCAGTGCTATAGGTACATGAAACACATCATGAAATAGTACTGTAATGTAATTCAAAATGCTGATTATTTTTAACACAATACTGAATTTACCTTATAATTGTTTTAGAGTGTGCTATGTTTTGTGTCGCACTGTAATAATACTAAGGCTTAATGAGAGGTAATATTTACAATTGGTATATTATATGTCCCTTTAAACAACATTATAGCAGTTCGTCAAAGCAGTATATGCATAATGCAAAACTAGGCAAAAGATTTATACACTGTATAATATATATATATTTTTAACCAATTTATTATTTTATATTCTTACCTATGTCCCTCCACATAGAAATTATACTGACATAGTGACTCTAGCAAGCCCAGGACTAAGATGGCGAATATTGTATTTTTGACACCAACACCTGTGTTCAAGGAGAAGTCTGCTGATTTATCCTAAAAGAAAGAAAAATATGCTAAGTGGAGAGGTCAAATTATTGAATCTCATGGAGGATTGTCCTCTCTTCACTTTTCTTTTTGTAAAAGGCTAGCTTTGTAAAAGATTAGACTCTGTTCCTTAAAAGTTATAATATCATGATTTGTTTAGCCTATTGCCCATAATACAACAATATTAAATTCTATGCGAGTTCACCTACCAGTTCAAAGTCTTCAAGTTCACTTTTAATCATCCGTCTAGATAGCGAATCCAGCATATCATTGATGTCATTATAGACATCTGTATCATTATCCTCAACATGTAACACACACTGTTGCATGGCGTACACTAGGTGAGCCTTAATATGTAACACAATATTATAGTACATAGTAACACACACTGTTGCATGGCATACACTAGGTGAGCCTAAATATGTAACACAATATTATAGTAAATAGTAACACACACTGTTGCATGGCGTAAACTAGGTGAGCCTAAATATGTAACACAATATTATAGTAAATAGTAACACACACTGTTGCATGGCATACACTAGGTGAGCCTAGAAATGTAACACAATATCATAGTACATAGTAACACACACTGTTGCATGGCGTACACTAGGTGAGCCTAGAAATGTAACACAATATTATAGTAAACAGTAACACACACTATTGCATGGCGTACACTAGGTGAGCCTAAATATGTAACACAATATTATAGTACATAGTAACACACACTGTTGCATGGCGTACACTAGGTGAGCCTAGAAATGTAACACAATATTATAGTAAAAAGTAACACACACTGTTGCATGACAACCACTTGGTGAGCCTAGAAATGTAACACAATGTGATAGTAAATAGTAACACACACTGCTGCATGGCGTACACAAGGTGAGCCTAGAAATGTAACACAATATTATAGTAAATAGTATCACACACTGCTGCATGGCGTACACTAGGTGAGCCTAGAAATGTAACACAATATTATAGTAAAAAGTAACACACACTGTTGCATGACAACCACTTGGTGAGTCTAGAAATGTAACACAATATTATAGTAAATAGTAACACACACTGTTGCATGACGTACACTAGGTGAGCCTAGAAATGTAACACAATATTATACTAAATAGTAACACACACTGTTGCATGATGTACATTAGGTGAGCCTAGAAATGTGACACAATATTATAGTAAATAGTAACACACACTGTTGCATGATGTACACTTGGCGAGCCTAGAAATGTAACTCAATATCATAGTAAATAGTAACACACACTGTTGCATGACGTACACTTGGCGAGCCTAGAAATGTAACACAATATGATAGTAAATAGTATCACACACTGTTGCATGGCGTACATTAGGTGAGTCTAGAAATGTAACACAATATTAAAGTAACACTAAGATAGACCATGCAACAATTTATTGAACCTTTGCTACTGTACAATAGTTGTAACCCCTTACAGTAACACATGCTTTATCCATACACTGTAATATTGTATATACAATATGAACATAAAATCACTTAAGCCAATGAGCTTGTGATGAGCATAATCTTTGTGACATTCAAGTTGTCCATTTCATCATAAAATGTTCAGACAATGTAATAAAAATAGTGTTCCATATAGATCCCCTGACTATAGGCCTGTCCCCTACTCACCAGAGGTTCAACCAGGATGATCTGGTCCCCCTGTGCTGTTATACATTTCTCCAAGTCTACAGGAGGGACAACATCCTCAACACTTTTGTAGTAGACCTTCATCTGAGCCTTGAGCATCTGAAGTATAGGTTCCCCAAGCACTGGATTCTTCTGTAGGGTGTCACATAGTCCCTAGAATGTTTTTAATGTAAATTACATTTTCCACCTAGTAGTACTGTTATGAATTCTTACAATGTATGCCTGATACAAGTAAAAGGATGTTATTTTTTTGAATTCCTTTGCAAAAACTTCATTGTTTCCACCCTATTTTGAATGATATTCAAGATGTTATTTTAAATATGCTAGCCCATCTGATTACCTGGTATAGAGACAGCCTCACATCAGCTTGCTGTGTCAAACATCTCCGAAGGCTTCCTACAATCTCTAGGCTGACAAGCTGTTTACTTCCTAGGGTTGTGTTCTGGTGAATGTCTACCAGCACCTTGAGTAACCATTACACATACTTTAGAAATCTTAAATATAGTACAGGGTTGACAAGACATTAACATGACAAAATGTCACAACCTGGTTGAAATTAAAAAAGTGTAACACTTTGATACAAACCAGGTAAGGCATTACACACCTAAGTGTACCAAAGTTGTGCTTTGCTATGTATTTACATTATAAACAACTGCTCACATAAATGAGCAGCTAGAACCTCACCTGGCTGGCAGTGGATTGACTAGAAGAGAATGACTGGCTGCTTGTTTGGCTAGATGAGAAAGCAGTGAGGGTCTTAGAGTGCTTTAACAGTTGAAGGAAACCACCAACGGCTATCTTACGTGAATCTAACTGCCTAAAAAGATATCGCAATCAAATTGTCTTGTACAGCTAAACTAGTGTTTGATGATTGAGATGGGTAATCTATTAATTTAATACTTAAATAATGCAATATTGATTTAAACTAAATATCAAATTTCAAATGTAATTAAGATACAACCAAATGAATCTTACAATAATAGCCAAGACCTGAAAGATATGCAATACATCCCATTACAGTATGGACGAATTATAATACACAATGGAACCTACCTAGAAAACATAGCCTTTCTTAGGATCATATTGAGAGAGTCTCTTAGAGATGTACTAATGTTAACCAGGGGTTGTAGTGACTTCAATATAGCCAGAGCTGAGGCAGGGGGGAGTAAGGCAAGGTAATCCAACAGCTCTCTCACTTTGTTAAGTCCATCTAGGACACTGTGAGGTGAAAACTTAACAATGCTCTCCAATAACTCTGAAATATAAAAATATTATAAAACATCTTGCAATACACAGGGTGCAATACAATAGAAAATATGGGCTGCAGATAAAAGAATTATAATGCTTTACAATTTAATTAAAAGATTGATATATACTGCTTTATATTTCCACAAAATACAAATAATACAGTTAGAATATCTGATGGACATGTAGCCAGTAATAACATATGGAATTTATTATTAAATGTACCTATATAGTGGAATACAGGGGCTGTTGTCTTGGTAACAATTCTGTTCAGCAGCTGTTCCAGGATTTCACTACGCACAAGATTATGAACCTAGAACAATAAAGAACAAATATTTTGTTAAACAGGGAATTATAATAATGGAATGTGAATGGGAATGAGTCAAGGTTACATGCATGTAAACTTACCATGAATGTTTGTAAAAGCAGCTTGGAACCCAGGTTACATGCATGTAAACTTGCCTTAAATGTTTGTAAAAGCAACTTTGAACCCAGGTTACATGCATGTTAACTTACCTTGAATGTTTGTAAAAGCAGCTTTGAGCCCAAGTTACATGCATGTAAACTTACCTTAAATGATTGTAAAAGCAGCTTTGAACCCAGGTTACATGCATGTAAACTTACCTTAAATGTTTGTAAAAGCAACTTTGAACCCAGGTTACATGCATGTTAACTTACCTTGAATGTTTGTAAAAGCAGCTTTGAGCCCAAGTTACATGCATGTAAACTTACCTTAAATGATTGTAAAAGCAGCTTTAAACCCAGGTTACATGCATGTAAACTTGCCTTAAATGTTTGTAAGAGCAGCTTTGATCCAAGTTACATGCATGTAAACTTACCTTAAATGTTTGTAAGAGCAGCTTTGAATCCAAGTTACATGCATGTAAACTTACCTTGAATGTTTGTAAGAGCAGCTTTGAATCCAAGTTACATGGATGTAAACTTACCTTGAATGTTTGTAAAAGCAGCTTTGAACCCAGGTTACATGCATGTAAACTTGCCTTAAATGTTTGTAAAAGCAACTTTGAACCCAGGTTACATGCATGTAAACTTACCTTGAATGTTTGTAAAAGCAGCTTTGAGCCCAAGTTACATACATGTAAACTTACCTTAAATGATTGTAAAAGCAGCTTTGAACCCAGGTTACATGCATGTAAACTTGCCTTAAATGTTTGTAAGAGCAGCTTTGAATCCAAGTTACATGCATGTAAACTTACCTTAAATGTTTGTAAGAGCAGCTTTGAATCCAAGTTACATGCATGTAAACTTACCTTGAATGTTTGTAAGAGCAGCTTTTAATCCAAGTTACATGCATGTAAACTTACCTTGAATGTTTGTAAGAGCAGCTTTGAATCCAAGTTACATGGATGTAAACTTACCTTGAATGTTTGTAAAAGCAGCTTTGAACCCAGGTTACATGCATGTAAACTTGCCTTAAATGTTTGTAAAAGCAACTTTGAACCCAGGTTACATGCATGTAAACTTACCTTGAATGTTTGTAAAAGCAACTTTGAACCCAGGTTACATGCATGTAAACTTACCTTGAATGTTTGTAAAAGCAGCTTTGAATCCAAGTTACATGCATGTAAACTTACCTTGAATGTTTGTAAGAGCAGCTTTGAATCCAAGTTACATGCATGTAAACTTACCTTAAATGATTGTAAAAGCAGCTTTGAACCCAGGTTACATGCATGTAAACTTACCTTAAATGTTTGTAAAAGCAGCTTTGAACCCAGGTTACATGCATGTAAACTTACCTTAAATGTTTGTAAAAGCAGCTTTGAACCCAAGTTACATGCATGTAAACTTACCTTAAATGTTTGTAAAAGCAGCTTTGAGCCCAAGTTACATGCATGTAAACTTACCTTAAATGTTTGTAAGAGCAGCTTTGAGCCCAAGTTACATACATGTAAACTTACCTTAAATGTTTGTAAAAGCAGCTTTGAGCCCAAGTTACATGCATGTAAACTTACCTTAAATGTTTGTAAAAGCAGCTTTGAGCCCAAGTTACATGCATGTAAACTTACCTTAAATGTTTGTAAAAGCAGCTTTGAGCCCAAGTTACATGAATGTAAACTTACCTTAAGTGTTTGTAAAAGCAGTTTTGAGCCCAAGTTACATGAATGTAAACTTACCTTAAATGTTTGTTAAAGAAGCTTTGAGCCCAGGTTACATGCATGTAAACTTACCTTAAATGTTTGTAAAAGCAGCTTTGAGCCCAAGTTACATGCATGTAAACTTACCTTAAATGTTTGTAAAAGCAGCTTTGACCTTAAGTTACACGCATGTAAACTTACCTTAAATGTTTGTAAAAGCAGCTTTGAATCCAAGTTACATGCATGTAAACTTACCTTGAATGTTTGTAAGAGCAGCTTTGAATCCAAGTTACATGCATGTAAACTTACCTTAAATGTTTGTAAAAGCAGCTTTGACCTTAAGTTACATGCATGTAAACTTACCTTAAATGTTTGTAATAGCAACTTTGAGCCCAGGTTACACGCATGTAAACTTACCTTAAATGTTTGTAAAAGCAGCTTTGACATTAAGTTACATGCATGTAAACTTACCTTAAATGTTTGTAAAAGTAGCTTTGAGCCCAGGTTACATGCATGTTGGCTTGGTGTGAGGCTTCCTGGTAGGACAAGTTCTATCTTTCCAAACACAGCTCTTGGACCAAAGGCATCCATCAACACAAATCCTAGCTCGACCAATCCCTGTGTCACGTCATCCCAACCATGCACGCTATAAAGGAAAGATACAAAATACTGTATTAACAGATTTACATACATGTGCTGTGTTACTGTAAATGGTATCATAATTAAAGTTTTGATATTTACCAATTAAGCAACAAAACACCAAGGACATTATTTTCAAAATGTTCTGAATGGACCCCTTCCTATTCTGAATGTATCCCTAACTAGACCCCTACTTGTTCTGAACAGTATCCATGATTAGACCCCTACCTGTTCTGAACAGTATCCATTACTAGACCCCCTACCTGTTCTGAATAGTGTCCATGAATATACCCCCTTGTTATTTTGAGCTGTATCCATGACTAGACCCCCTACCTGTTCTGAATAGTGTCCATGAATATACCCCCTTGTTATTTTGAGCTGTATCCATGACTAGACCCCCTACCTGTTTTGAACAGTATCCAAGACTAGACCTCCTTCCTGTTTTGAACAGTATCCATCACTTGACCCCCCCACCTTTTCTGAACAGTATCCATGACTAGACCCTCTACATGTTCTGAACAGTATCCATGACTAGATGCCTAACTGTTCTGAACAGTATCCATTAATATACCCATACCTATTCTGAACAGTATCAATATATATACCCCTTTATTACTTTAAGCTGTATCCATGACTAGACCCACACATGTTCTGAATAGTATCCATGAATACACCCCCTTCCTGAACTGTATCCACTATTAGACCCCCTATCTGTTCTGAACAGTATCAATGAATTTAACTCCTTCTTATTTTGACCTGTATCCATCATAAGTCCCCCTACCTGTTCTGAACAGTATCCATGACTAGACCTCCGGTGTTAGACAGCTTTGGGAACATCAAAGAGATAAATGTGCTGTCAGTCTGTTTCTCCAGGTCCTTATAGCTCTTTAATATGGCACTTTTTAGAAAATCAAATATCTGCAAAAATATAAAGCTTGTTTAAACACTTCATATTACTATAAGTCTGCCACAAAATTCGAAATTTGCTCATAGAATTTAGGATCTTGATCATCAAGGAATATTTATTCAGCTTATTCACCTATAGTTTTGATCAGTAAATCATTATAATATCAGATTAAATTAGGAATTAAAAATTTCTTGACTTTTTTTTGGAAAGTGAGGTATGAGTTAAAATAAAGTTTAACCTTGAATGAATGAATGGCAAGGTATTGATATAAATCAAAATTTACATAGAACTATACATGTAGGAACCATACTTGTAATGATTATCATGTGTAAAATAAAAATTAGTTGTGTGACTGTTCAAAGCAAATTAGAAGTGTACCTGTTCTTGAAATCTGTGCATTTTGGCAATAGAGAGGCACAGAGCTATGTTGAACGGAGCTAGGGCAGATTCAGGACTACTCTGGTGACAAGCCTGAAAGACAAAAACAAAGCAAAACATAGATTATTTACATGTATCATTATCATAGACTATCAGGATATAATATGAATTATATATGTGAGCAAACAAAGTGCTAGCATTCCTGCAAGAATATTGTTCAATTAATTGTAAAACTAATGACTTAGGTAACACAAGAATAAAACTCTGTATTTGTTGTGCCTGTAATTGTTATTGAAATACTGTGGTTTTGTCAGACTCAGTTGATAGAGAACATAACAATACCTTTATGTACTTCAGAAACTCTTTGCCCAGATCTTGGTCCTGTTTTATAGCAAATGTAATGTGTAAGATGACAGTGCCCTCCGTATGTTGTAATGCATCACTATGGTTACCTTCTGAGAGCTCCATCTCATCAGCCCTGAAATAATATAATATGTTAGATTATGATTTGGGATAGTTGGGGTTTGTTTTCCTTATGACTGGTGTACTAAACAAAGCCATGATCTGAATGTCACTGATTGATTCTAAATTCCTTTGCAAATTATGTATCAGGGCCTAGGCTAGGCCAAGTTAACTTTTAGGAGATCTTAGACAACGAGGAGTGTGCTGCATTATCTTGCTTAAATATCTAGAGCAGATCAATGACTCAAGCACATTAACAGGTACTTTATCAAGAAATTAAAACAAAGCGTAGATGCATTTTGAAATGATAAATGTTCATTTGGTATCAAGATTATTCTGCACTGTTTTCGATAATTTTATATTTAATTGGATCAAAACTGATTACAAATAATTCCTTCAGAAGAATTATTAATTTGGCAATTGGATTGGGTGGTTTTTCAAATGAAGCAGGTTTTAAGTTGTTAAGTTAAAATCTCGATGTGCTTTGATTAAATGTCATGATCCAACACAATTTCTGATATTAGACATTGCATTTGTAGAATTATAAAATATATTCTTGCTTTTCTTGTACTTCTTGTTGACACAATAATCAATGAAAACAATGAAATAGAATTAATGCTTATTGATTTGTGCATTAATAAGCAAATGACACTTGTACACGACGTCTCACAAATATCAATTACATGCAAGTTGGCCAATCTTATATTGTTATATCAAAACCACTTATGACTTTGGTGATAGACTGCAGAAATTTCAATAAAGAGGATTAATCAGAAAGAAAACTAAAAACAGATCTGAGATAAAAGAAATAAGAGGTTGTAGCATTTCAAGGAAATGTGCTTCTCATCATACAAAAAATTATTTAATCAAAAGCCACAGATACCATATTGAATTTTTTTATGAAAAACATTTAATTTCTCTCCTAGCAATCTAGATATATGTAGATACTTCCTATATCAAATAATTCTAGGAATATTAAGATCATCGGGATGATTATTCATATAAGTTCCTTTTCACAGACATATTCCCAAATAACATGATTGGATAACTTGCTTTAAATGATGTTTATGACTTTTTAATTACTTATTTATGTAAACCATGGGAATACATGTCATATTTTAATCATGATGTCTAATTACTGACACAGTGTTCCCGCATGGGTATTGAAGGCTGATTGTGCAATTAAGCTATTAGCAAAGTCACTTATACACCTTCTGGGCATTATGACATTATTAGATTGTCTATAACTAGTGCAAACACTAAAATATAGTAACTAAGGAGTAAGCAAATAGTTTCCTAATTGTCATTAAAGTCTGCCAAACTTGTTAGATGGTATCAATTAACAGGTGAACGTAACACATTTTCTTCATTTTATCCATTTTGTACATATGATTAATGCAAATATGCTCATATAAGTTAAATCAAAATATGCACACAATGCTGTACATTTTCTTTATTGAGACCAATGGAGACACATAGAAAAGAGAAAGTTGAATGTCCAGTCTCAATCTAACAGACTATCTATGGAAGTGAGAGTCGAAGGAACTCAAAAGTTCAAGAAAAGCATTCATACACAATGATGTTAACACAGACAATTAACCTATCAACTAAAACGACATATTCAACTCAATTTAAATGAGGCTGATTTAAATAAAAAATGAAGCGAATAGTGAACGAGTTTACAAGCAACACCTCTGGACATGGATGGGGTATGGTTGGCTGTACAAATAGCAAGCTTGGCAAGTTATTATGGGTAGCTATCACACTAGGGTCAACCATAGCTGCAATTATATGGGTATTGACCATTGTACAAACATATGCAAAGTTTGAAACTAAGGACAGAGTGGAGTTGAGAGCAGATGAAGACATTGTATTCCAATCTGTCACAGTGTGTTTATTATATGGCTTCTCTCCCAAGAAAATAAGAGCAACACTTACAGACCCAAATAGTGGTTATGTGCTCCAAAATTCATTTTTAAAAACAATATATACTAATCATGTAGTCCTCACACAGATGACAAACGAGTCAATTTTGGAAAATATTGTTGGACAGGCAAGAACAAATAGAGGATATTATGAAAACCTTGGCCCAAGTGAAATATCCTCTCTGGGCCATAACATTGGTAGTCTTATACCATATTGTATGTACCAAGAAAGCAAATGTACAGAGGCAGACTTCAGGAAGCTGGTTCATCATGAATACAAAAATTGTTATACCTTCAATGGGGAGGATGTAAATCTAACAAAGCCAATAATAACTGAAGTTGGGGCTCAAAGTGGCCTTTCTTTCACCCTGTATCTTGACCACAAAGAGGGTGCACGTGTCACTTATGAGAAAAGTCGAGCAATGACTGTGGCATCTGGTGCACGGGTAATAATACACGAGAAGGGGACACTGCCAGACCCTGACAGTAAAGGATTTGATGTGGAGCCTGGACATTTAATCAATGTCGCTCTATCTGTGGACAAACGGGAACTAATGAAACCCCCATGGGGTGAATGTGCTGATCATACCACATTACACTCAACTGATTTCAAGTACACTAGAAACACATGCAAAAGAAAGTGCATGGAGAAAATGATTGAAAAACAATGTGGATGCTGGAAAGATTTACTCCCTGTTGATTTAAATGACACTAGAGATGACGATTTGCAAGCGTGTGGCAAGATGAATAGAGAAGAGTGGCTTAAAACAACAAGAGCAAATGTAACCGTTCTGAAGGAGGATATTGCCAGGATTAAATGCCAGAATGAGAAATATTCATGGTCAGAAGTATCTGAAGCTGTTGTTGGTTGTGAATGTAAATTGAACTGCACATATCTTTCATACAATATTGAAACATCCCAGTCTGTATGGCCAATGAAAGGGTCAGAGTTAGATTTCTATTGCATTGGATTTTCTTATGACACTGGTTACAATGGTTCATCTATTTATGATGAATTTCACGACAAGATTGGTGTGCACTGTTCTGACCATTTTGAATTTGAGAATGTTTCAAAGAATTGGGGAGATGAATTAAGAGCTAATTTCCTTCGCATAAATGTATATTTTAAAGATACTGAAACAAAATACATCATTGAGGAGGAGAATTTCCCATTGGTTTCAATGATATCAGAAATTGGGGGAGTTCTTGGTTTATTTATTGGAGTATCACTTATTACAATACTTGAGGTCTTTGTGTTGTGTAGTAGTATTATTTATACACTACTTGGAAGAAAAAAGATGTCAAACGAGATACATGAAAAAGAAAATATGTCAGTCTCTAAAACCAATATAGAGAAATTGTCTGATTGCAAAATTGCTGATTATCAAAATAATCAATTTAAATGACATATTATAATATCACTTAATGAGACAAATCATATTTATCTTTTGGTATTGCAAATGACCATATACATAGAATGTCTTTCAGATAATAATAAGAATCCATTCATCTAATAAACTACCAATCAATATATTACATTAAGTTCACATTAAACAATTTGTGATTGATCTGAAGTGTCTGCATTGATATTCAACTTTAAGTGTGCATGTCAATGATGGCTTTTATGTAATCATTCAGACGCACTAAAAGTAAGACATCATATACATGTACATTTTTTAAAAATAAGATAACATTACTCTACTAGCCATAGGCTAAACAGATAACAAACAATTAAATTAAATTATCTTTCATACGTTTCCATATTTATTCACTTACTTTGAAAACCAAGGCACTTTCAAACAGATAAAATAACATTACATGTATTCTTAAATCAAATAAATTTTTTTTATTCATTTGCATTGGCTCCAAATTAAGCTGGCTGATCCAATATTATGTCAGCTTTAGGGGTAATTGTATAGTACCTGTGCAAGATTGTCCATTCTCGATGAACTTTGATAATTCTTCTTTATAGAGTCGAACATGAGATAAAAAATAAAGAAACATTATCAAAGTGAGTCAAGAATGGACGATCTTGCACAGGTACGAGTACAAGGAAGTTTTTCTCATATGACTCTGTAATATGCCATATTTTCACCTTTTTAAAATAAAACTGAGTGAAAATAGCTTTAAATCAATAGAACTTCATCTTTCAATCATTATGACGTCATAACAATATTGTAGAAAATACACAGATACGTGTGGCAAAAAAGCTCCATTGTTATGATGTCAAAGCTTATTTTTTGTAGAATGAGCATTGATACTCATAGCAAAGGTGTATCCGTTGTCATGTTGATGATGTTTATAAACCAGTGATGTCATAAGTAAATCTTATCTTGCAAGTGTGACTTTTTAGTATAAAAGATGGCAATATCTTGCATGGGGTAAAGATGGCTGTGTCTTTGTTAGTCATATGAGAAAATTTAATCTTCATTTCAGCCCAAGTTTTTAACAGATACTATGGCATGGTTGACATCATTGCTTTTCATTATCCTTTCCACCTCTTCTAATAGGATATGGATTTGGTGATTCCAACTTCTGAAAATAAGCCAAATAACTAGATAATATATGCAGTGTATATCATAATGGATTTCATGATGTGAACTACATGTAGATACACAGGTTTAATACTTCAGTAGCATCTAGACAATGTAAAGTAAAATTCAAATGGATTATGTCTTGTTTTGTAAAAACTGTGAGAGAGATAATGAATAGTATAGAGAAACGAGTAGGCAGAGGTGACAAGTGGAAAATCAAGGAATCTGAATTAGACTAAAAGTATCAAATTTTTCCTTTTTAAATGCCATGTATATATTATATTATATATATATATTAATTGTATATACGAAGGGGTGATCCAAAAGTGTTGGACATATATTTTATGGGGTTTTCTAGATAGTTCTTAATATAGAGACCCTGCCACCCGGAATGGTATTCGCACATGGCAACTTTCAGCCTTAAATGTTGCCGTCATTTCACTTGTTTTGCAAGTCTTGACCACTATCTTTCTTTGAATTTTGAATGTTAAACCATGTTAGTTTACTTCCTTTGTTACCATGCAACCAATTAATTGTGTTTTAATTATAATGTCACATATGACAATGGCCGTATATGTCAAATTCTAAGAAAATGACATCAGAAAATCAACCCTCAAGATGCAAGATGGCTATTGAAATGCAGATAATGACAGAAATCAAAGTGGAACAAAGAATACAACAAGATATTTTCACTATTATTGACCTTGAGCAGCTACCATATGCACGATACAGTCTAGATATGGCTCCGTGTGATTTTCTTCCTTTTCTCCAATTTGAAAGGAGGGTTGAAAGAAAATGAATTTCTTACTCATTGGATGAGGTTTAAAGTGGCACTCCAGCAGCATTTGTATCACATAAGCAATGGTGGTTTTATAAATGTCTTCATTCATTGGTAAAGCGGTATGAAAAATGTGTTCAAATTCGTGGAAAATATGTTGAAAAGTAGGTCTTAATATGTGAAGATGATGATGGCAGATGACACTCAGATTGAAAATCGGAAATTCTATCATATCATGACTGGTGTTAGGTTGTGCAGCCAAACCTAAAGTATTTGCCATTTTATAACAGTTGTGACGTGATTTGCTATATCTAAATACCGTTCCGGGTGGTAGGGACCGGTATCAAAAAATATTTAGAAAAGTAGCTAAATTATATTATTTTCTGTTGAAACTTAAACACAAAGTTGTTAAGATGCGATCTTTATTATCTGAAAGTTTCATGTAATTATATTAGAAAATAGCAAAGTTAGAGCGGGTCGTCCAAGACTTACTGCATTGTAATTGCTTTAACATGTTTTTTCTCTGAAATAAATATTTTAAAAAAATTGTGAAAAAAAGAATATTAATTTTAGTGTCTGTACATATAAAGTAATTTTGATTATGCTGGTAAAAAATATTAAAAGTAGCACACAAAATATTCAGTATGTACGAGTAATAAATATTATGAAATGTTTACCTTTATGAAGCAATCTGGATTTATTTCACATAGGAAAAGAACAACCCATCTTCTGCAGCCAATATCATGATACTAGTATACCTTCATGATACACATTACTGCCATATCACAATAATATTCAGCTACATGGTCAAAATATTGTCTAAAGCCTTCTTTTTGTTTGTTGAGTTTAGAATAAATCTAGTGTTGGCCTTCTCCATACCTGTAGCATAAATCATCAATATGAAAAATAAAGAGTACACAAATATAATTAAGTGATACATTTACATGTTTCTAAGTAAATGGTTGTAAAAATGGTACCCCCCCCCCAGAATAGCCAAGTGGTGAAATGAAGAACCATCTTGATCATTCAGATCTGATACTTTGTATTACATTGGCTGAAATGTTTGCTTCTCTTCTGACATCTATTCTTAATTAATGTATCTGGATATATCATTAAAATGAATAGCAACTTGATAAACCGATTTTACATTACATAGAGACAATGCTAAAAGATAGTATAAAAAGTGTTTTTTAAGAAATGGAATACTTACACTTACTTTCTATAGTGTGAATAACCGTCAAGTTGTAAGCCATCAAGTTCAAGCCATTCAACAGAAAGTACCAAATAATTGCTTTTTAGGAAAAACAAATTCCTAAATAATGTTGCCCCAGTGAAATTTAGACAAACGGACAAAAGAATATGAATATTACTCATTTAAAGTCAGAGTAAAGACTGTAATAATATTGGAAGCAAATTTTTGAAAAAGAAATGTCAAAATTCAAGAGAATTGAAAACTGAGTCCACTTTTTCAGTCACTCATCTTAGCCTTAAAGAAATAAAAAAAATATTATTTGAATATCTTAATTGCACATTTTAGAAATCATGAATCTTTAATATGGTAAAATCAATACACATTAAGTTAATTACACAATACAATAAGTTGCCTTGGCAGCAAATGCAAGAAATGGAGTGTCAACAACTCATTAAATACAAAACTATAGAAATAAATGTAAAAATCAATTCTGCTTCTGCCACTTATGTTTAGATGTTTTTAAATATAGGGAGTAACACAAAGTCTACAAAAATCTACAAAAAATTAGTACCGTGGGTACTGGGCTCACATGCTGACAGAAAATTTTAAAAAAACTGATATAATTGTTTGCTGATTTTTTGTAACAAAATTATTTCAAGCCATTTGCCACTATTTTGGACTGACTGAATTTCGCGAGACAAGAATGGTGACCACTTTGAAATCAGGCAAGCTTTTGAACCAGGAGTCATAGGGGAGTTTTTGGTATTGGTGATAAACTTGAAACTGGAATCCTATCGACAGAGGTTTTAAGCAAATGGTCCAAAAGAAGATTTTGTGAGACAGATGGACAAATCAATGTTAACTAAAATGGCTGGAAAAAACAACAGATATAATATTTTGCCGATTTTTTGTAACAAAATTATTTCATACAACTACTCTTTACAGTGACATGGCTTTTTACAATGCAGGACAGCTGAAATTATTTGTGAAGCTAGGAAATGGGCAAAAAGTGAATTTCGCGAAACAAGAATGGTGACCATTTTGAAAATAGGCAAGTTTTGAACCAAGAGTCATAGGAGTTTTTTTGTATTGATGTTGAACAAAATTAACTTAAAACGGGAATCCTATCAACAGAGGGTTTAAGGCAAATGGTCAAAAAGTGGATTTTTTGAGACAGATGGATAAATCAATGTTAACTAAAATGGCTGAAAAAAAAAACGGATATAATTCTTTGCCGATTTTTTGTAACAAAATTATTTTATACAACTACTCTTTACATTGACATGGATTTTTACAATGCAGGACACCTGAAATTAATTGTAAAGCTAGAAAATGGGTCAAAAGTGAATTTCGTGAGACAAAAATGGCGACCATTTTGAAAATAGGCGAGCTTTTGAACCAGGAGTCATAGAGGAGTTTTCTGTATTGATGTTGAACAGAAATAACTCAAAACAGGAATCCTATAGACAGAGGTTTTAACACAAATGGTCCAAAAGTGGATTTCGCGAGACAGATGGACAAATCAATGTTAACTAAAATGGCTGAAATAAAAAAAAATGGATATAATTCTTTGCCGATTTTTTGTAACAAAATTATTTCATATAACTACTCTTTACATTGACATGGATTTTTACAAATTATTTATAAAGCTAGGAAATGGGTCAAAAGTGAATTTCACGAGAGAAAAATGGCGGTCATCTTGAAAATAGGCGAGCTTTTGAACCAGGAGTCAGAGGGGAGTTTCCTGTATTGATGTTGAACAAAAATAACTTAAAATGGGAATCCTATCGACAGAGGTTTTAAAACGTGCCACTATTGTTGACGGACGGACGCACGCACGGACGCACAGATAGACGGACAAGTGAGCGATTGCAAAAGCTCACCATGTGAGCTAAAAAGGCAGTGTTCCTTTAAAGAGTTGCTTAACATTATTGGAATAACCTCCCCTGGAAGTGAAAGGAAATATATAGAGAGTAATTACTTGTTTCTCAATCCATTCATATTGAACAGAAATGAAAGTGAGCAGGAAAATCTGAATATAGGAGTCAATGAAATTTATTGACATTTTACTTTATTGCTTGAGTAATTTTAGGTATATACGCTTGTTTTGACTTGATACTTACAATAGTCAATATGGGCATACTTAATTTTAGATATAAGAGTTAACTATTAAATGAACTGGGGAAAGAAGAGAGTATTTGTACTTCAGGGAGAATGGGATTTCACCACAAAACGAATAATAATGAGAATTGAAACAAATAAATGATAATTATTAGGAAGGAGAAATTTTGAAAATTAAAATTAAAAATGGATGAAAATGGTTATATAGTAATTTAAGTGACTAAAAAACAACAATGAAGCGAACAGTAAATGAGTTTACAAGCAACACATCTGGACATGGATGGGGCATGATTGGTCGGACAAACAGCAAGTTTGGCAAGTTATTATGGGTAGCTATCACACTTGGATCAACCATAGCTGCAATTGCATGGGTAACAACTGTTATACAAAGGTATGCAAAGTTTGAAACTAAGGACAGAGTGGAGTTGAGAGCAGGTGTAGACATTGCATTTCCATCTGTCACAATTTGTCCGTTATATGGCTACTCTCCTAAGAAGACGATGGAAACATTCTCTGACCCGGAGAGCGGGTTTGTACTTCAAAATACATTTTTAACATCAACTTCCACCCACTTTGGAATACTCATGCAAATGACCAATGAAACAATAGAGATTTTGCATGGAATACTTCTACTGGCAAAATCAAACAGAGGATTTTATGAAAACATGGGTGTTAATGAAATATCAGCTATCAGTCATGAAATTCAAAATCTGGTGCCACATTGTCTCTACCAAGGAAATCAATGTACAGAGGAAGACTTCACGAAGCTTGTTCACCACGAATATAAGAATTGTTATACCTTCAATGGTAAGGATGTCAATCTGACAAATCCGATGATAGCTGAGAGTGGGGCTCAAAATGGTCTTTCTCTCACTCTGTACCTTGAACACACAGATTACACATACGCCAATTATGATCCAAATCGTGCTGTGACCGCAGCAGCTGGAGCAAGGGTGATAATACATGAAAAAGGAACACTACCAGACCCTGACAATGAAGGATTCGATGTTGAGCCTGGGCACTTGATCAATGTTGCACTATCTGTGAACAAAAGGGAACTAATGAAACGACCTTGGGGAGAATGTGCTGATCATACCACATTACACTCAACTGATTTCAAGTACACTAGAAACACATGCAAAAGAAAATGCATGGAGAAAATGATTGAAAAACAATGTGGATGTTGGAAAGATTTACTCCCTGTTGATTTAAATGACACCAGAGATGCTAAAATGCAAGCTTGTGGCAAATTCAACACGAAAGAATGGTTAAATATAACAGAAGCAAATGTAACGGTTCTCAAAGAGGACATTGCTCGATTCAAATGTCAGATGGAAAAATATCTGTGGTCGGATGTTTCTGCATCTATGGTTGGCTGTGAATGTGAATATAGCTGTTCGTATTCAACTTACAATGTGGAAACATCACAATCCGAATGGCCAATGAGGGGCTCAGAGTTAGATTTCTACTGTAGCGGCTTTGTTCACAGTCCAAATTACTATGATTTGACTATGTATGAGGAATTTCACGACAAGATCGGTGTGCACTGTGTTAACTACTTTGAATTTATGAATGTTTCAAAGAATTGGGGAGATAAACTGAGAGCTAATTTCCTTCGTGTAAATGTGTATTTTAAAGACCTTGAGACAAAATACACCATCGAGGAAGAAGATTTCTCATTGGTTTCGATGATTTCAGAAATCGGGGGAGTTCTTGGTATATTCATTGGAGTATCAATAATCACAATACTTGAGGTGTTTGTGTTGTGCAGTGGCATTATTTATGCATTAATAGGTAGCAAAAAGGTCTCCAGTGAAATACATGTAAAAGAAATTATGTCAACACCAAAAAACAATCCAGAAAACTTTTCTAATCACAAACCTGATGAGGCATATAATGATCAATTTAAAATATATTAATATCTTATATCTGACATAAAATCATGACGCTAGACACCCAATGTGTCACAGAAATTGAAACTACATCTAGACTATATTTAAAAGAAGGCACTTATATCTAAGGGCCTTCACAGTCATGTTAAAGACTAAGAATAGTTGAGAGTTACATTCTATGTCATCAGATAGTCCACGTTTTCATTTTTGCCAATTAACTTTAAAACTAAAGGATTATCCTGAAATTAAGTCAAAACTGGTCTTTGTTGTCTCTTTAAATGATGTATAAATCTATTACTTACGATGAAGATCTGCTGTGTTCATTCAACTTGTCTTGCTTTGTAAAGAAAGAGGAGATGCCACTTAACACTTGCTTTTTGTGGCCCTGGAAATGTATAATCATCAATTTCAAACTGCTAAATATCTTATCACATATCTGCTTTAATATGGACAAAAAGAACAAATGTATGTAAATTCTAGTACAGTAAAACCTGTCTCAGTTGAACATCTTTGGTACCTCATAAAAGTGTTCCACTTGGGAGGTGTTCCACTTCGAGAGGTTCATTTAACATTAAGTCAGTTGGTCTTGGGAATCTGAAGTGTTCAAATTCAAACATTTCACGGTACAGTGAAACCTGTAAAGTGGAACACCTCTGATAGTCACTGTACCGTGAAATGTTTGAAGTGGAACACTTTTCAGAGTCCTGAGAACAGCTGACTATTAACATATATGTTTTAAGCTTTAATGCTTTCAAGTTTCAAAATGGAATCTATTAGTGTGTACAATAGTTTAAGTTTCTATGCAAATAATTATAATGTTATGCAAGTGTACACAATAGTTATGCAGTTGTAATTAAAATAGAAGTATTATACCTTGGTTGATAATAATAGAAGTTGGTATATGAGTGGAGGTAATTCTACAAGATCCATATCATCAAAGATTCTAATAATTTTAGCGACAGCAAACTTTGTTTCATCACTGGTCATATCTACATCTCTTAACATTGCAGCGAGTTGTATGGCACTTCTTGCATTCCATCTGAAAATAAATACAGGTATTTACATTCAAGGTAGTGTCAATTTCTTTCATTCAATCGGAATATAAATACAGAACTGTTATAATTACATTCAAATATATTTGTTCTATTAATACTTGCATTATCTATATATATCTGATTATACTTCGACTACAGTAAGATGGCCTCTTGCTGATAAAAGTTTTCAATCTCTTGGTTCTTTTATTGGAAAATAATACTGTAAATGGACTCCATTATTCCATTTTCAGAAAAACATATCATGCAACGGATATCCTCATTATAGATTACACAGTGGGAGTTTGAACAATGATGGACATAAAGATCAATTAACCCAACATGCCCAAAAGCTGTTCAGTTCTAGATTTTCATATTAAGTACCACCCATCAAAATTTCAAATCAATGTATCAAGCAGTTTATCTAGATAAGAAAAGTGAAACATTGCCACCCACTGCACACCCACCCAGCTGTTGAACAATAAAAATAATTCACAAAGTAGACTCAAACTTGTCATAATACGAACTTATTGCTCATAAAATATGATATAAGGGGATCACTTAAAAGTGTATAACTGAATAGTACGAGTATATGTCATATAAACATGTCCAGATGTATATACAATGTAACAGAATAAGGAAATAATCATTAAAGCTTTTAATGCCCTAATGGATATTGTTAAGTACAGGAGTAGTATACTATGCAAATAAACCTAATGATCCTTTTAATAGATTGCAAGGAGTCAGAGAAGAAACCTTGGAGTGATCTCCCCAGGACTACAGCAAGTTGGCGCAGCAATCACCTGCGATTTTAAAAACAGGCTTCCACCCACCTGAGATTTCATTTGCAAATGAGAAAATTCATGTAAAATGGGCAAATTTTGACCAATTTTGGACTGAATTGTGAAAATGAGAATTTTGCACCCATTTGAGAAAAAATCCTTGGGAGAACACTTCATTTTTATACTAATTGCCTCTCCTTTGTAAACATGGAATCTGAGATGCTAAATCAAGAGGTTGCCTTAATAATTCATGATAGAGTACAAACTTTTACTGAATTTAAGATCATAAATAATGTAAAATAATAATGAGCCTCTGAAATAGGCTAGGTCAATATCATATTAGTGTTTTGACATTTTGTTGAAAATCTTCCAACTTCCTCAAAAAACTTAATTGTTCTCTGAGGAAGGTTGTATATGAGCACAAAACTGAGTTCATTTTGATTCTCAAAGGATTCAGATTTTAAGAAACATGAAGTGACATTCTCCGTATGAAACATTTAACTAGGCATTAATTTTGGACAACCAATAGACCTTCCCAGTAAATCCTGCCACCTTTTGATAGATCAAAGAACCTATGATATATTCGGCTAGATTGAAGATGTCATAGGTTGTTCTTTTTCAAAATTAGCAATAAGTTGATCCTATTTTTGCTAGGACAGACTGCCACCAACAACCAATGACATCATCAATCTAGCCAATATATCCTAGCTTCTTTCACCTACAGAAAGGTGGCAGGATTTACTGGGAAGGTCTATTCAGCTAAATAACCATAATCATGGTGATAATGAATACTCCATGTATCAGATTAAAATTGATCCGGCACTCGAGTACTCTTTGTAACTCTGCTTGTAATATAGGACCACTTTACCTGCTAGAGCAGAGTTTGTTTAACATTTGCGACTTGTATTCCTTCCCTGTCATATCTCCTCCTCCATAAGGCACTGAATCCTGGCAGGACAATGATGACAGGATCTTTGGCAGCAACTCAAGGAACCTAAAACATGGAGACACATGCCTCAAAGCTGTTTACAGAAAAAGGGAGCGATTTAACAGTCTATTTTAGCTCAATGTGTAGAGTCCTCCACAAGTTCTTGCTTTTGGCATGTTGAACAAATACTTAATAAATAAAGAATATAGATGAACATTTTGCATAAACACACTGTAGATTTACTAAAACAAGAGAGTAGACAAGATTCATTGCTAGAAAACATTAAATCATGAAATTGTATTCAATATTTATTGTAATATGGTTGAATCCTAGATGGTTGAAAAGCTGTTATGTTTAAAGAACAAAAGGACTCCATCCCCTAATCTTGTTGGGAGAAAACTAATTAACAGAAGTCACAGAAATATAAACTTGTCATGGAATATAAACCTGTTATTCCTCTATGAATCCCTTGGAGGCAGTTTTAAAAAGGGTATTTTACAACTAACCAAATGAAATTTCCACAAACATTGAGACATTGATATTTGGCAAGACTCCTAACATGTAATTTATGGCTCGAAAAACTATTCATCTTTTAGTTCATTTGACATACTTTGTGTTGAGATCCTGTCCACTCTTGATGGCATCAATGTAACTTGTGACAAGCTCTGCTAGACAACTAGCTCTTAACTCATCTGTCTACAAAAACATATATTAAATGTATTAATATTCTAACAAGACAGACAGTGATAAATATCACACTCTGAAGAGCAAAATGGCCGTCAACTGTTCTAAGCACACTTCTTAAAATTTTATTCATACATACGTTTATTTCACCTCCTTACAGTAAAATCATTACAGGGTTTCAAAAATATAATTACAGCATCAAACATTTTAACTAGTTGAAAATAGATTCTATCTTACTTTCAACATTAATAGTCCAACAATTTCAGATTCAATCTTTGTAGACCAGGCACCTGACTGCACGTGATTTATACATGCTCGATAGACAGACATCAACTTGTCCGAGTCTACCACAGAACTATGGCTACATCCTGAAATTGAAGTGTGATTCTTAATCTAAATGTTTAGCAAAGAGCATTTTATAACGAGAAAATCAGTCAACCAAATCAGCAAAAAAGTATTCGAATTATCATCTGGGCAGACGAACCAACAGGTGGATGGATGCATGAATGAATGGATGAATGGTCACACTGTTTCTCTATATCCCTACCAAACCCATTCCAGATTTTAGCGAACACCCCTAAGACCCTTGGATAAAAATTCTTTCAAAATCATGCAATTTCCACCATTCTGAGCAGTTTGTGATTTTGGGTCAAAGTTGTCAAATATGAAACCCCTGGAATTATTTGAAAAGTGAGTCCCCTTGGTAAAACCTGGCTATGAACCTGGCTGCTTAATAATATATGGCTAGTACAAAAGGTTAAGAGGTTATTCTTTATGCCCATAGCAACTACATGTAATAATTTGGCAATGTTCATATACATGTACCTGTCAACAAGGCCCTTGTGAGCCCAACAATGCTGTTCTTTTTCTTGCTGGTCACCCCCCTGATCAACTCATCAATCTGCAAATAGGGTATTAAATTTTTATTTACAATTATTTACAACATTTTGCAACGAGGGAAACAGCAAGTTTGGAACAACAAATCCCACCAAACAAACATATTTTATCAGATTACTCAAACTCGTCATTCTGAACATTTCATGATAGAAACAACCAAGCAGCAGTACATGTATTTATGATTCCAAAATGGTAGAAAGTAAAACAGCATAGATATATTTAGGCATAGCTTCCTCTGAAATTCAATTATACACTGAACTGCCTGTACATATTAGTGTGATAAAAACAACAAACAACTTAAAATGTTAAACACAAGATCATGGCGCTAATTTAACATGTTGAAAGTACCTCTTTCTCTGAAGTTTTTTCGACAAGACTCAACAGTTCCTCCAGTTTTCCAGCATCACAACTTTGGATAAGCTTAACATCCATTATTCCCAGTTGGCACTTGTACAAGCTAAAGCATTCCCTAAAAAGTAAAACATAAAATAAATACAGCTCAACCCCTCAAATTTGAGATCTTAGAAATATTGTAAAATCTAGATTCTGGGCTTAGAGATAGTATGTATCCAACAGACTGACTAGAAGTCAGTCTGTTATGATGTACTACTTTCCTGTGGAAATTGCAGTGAAATTTTTTGCACAAAATTATCAATTAGAGGAACCCTTTCTTCAATAAAATAAACATTACAAAATTTCAATTAAATAGTAAGGTACAATTAAATGCAATTAAAAGTAACACAGCATATTGTCAAGTGGAAATAAAGCTAGTTGAAGAACAAATTTGCAAATAAATTTCACCAATCGGCCATTTTGAATAGCACTTCCTATGTAAACAAATATTTCATATTACCAAACTTTAACATAGGTGCCTTATAGTCTGAATATAATTCAGACTAAATAGGATATAGTCTAGGCTTAGAGAGGTCTGTTGAGACATTGGAAAGAGTGTAACAATTTGAAGAAGGTCTAAGCTTCGCAGCCTTCAACATCAAAAAGTATATGATACCAGACTACTGAATGTAATGCACTGAGAAGCAATATTCGGCAAGGGCAAACATTTTGAATAATACAAGTAGATCATCCTTATCTATTGCCAAGACTTAAAGGTGGTCTTGGAAACTTAATAAGAGAATGCTAGGCCCAAGAAGTAGGACAGCATCCCATCTCTACAGCTCACAGGAACCTGTATGAACTGGCATGTATTGATCGCCAAACATGAAATAATGAGCTTCTATTCTTTAACATGTATTATGTATGTATTCATATTGAGGTGTGTATTACTTATTCTTGTTATTCTTCAACTCAAGGGCCACCAATAGACGGTGTAACAGCTTTCTGTGCTTCAGCTGTACAGGTTTATAGGCGCCGATGGTTTAGAATCCTTGAATGTATCTTTAAAGTCACAGAATGATAGAATTGATAAATATTAGAACAGTGACTGTCCTTGGAGTAATTACCTATCGGCATTTAATCAATAGTCCGTGATCAATTATCAATAGAGACCTAGGCTTACTATATTTGCACATAGCCATCTCTCAGGAGATAGCTTTGTGCAAACTAGATGTAAACCTAGGCTAACATAAAAATTTCCCTCTGTCTATTATCGCCCACATGAAATTTGAAGTCGATGTGTGATGTCATTTGAAACTATTTCAGTTTAAACACTACTATTTCATATAAATAATATATCCATGATAATTCAACTGTTATGACTTTAAATAACGATGCTAACTAAGGTAGTAAAACTTACAAAAACACCAAGCAAAACTTTTTTAATTTTCTGAAAATGGCGCGCCAGCTAGAAGTTAAGACTGCCTTTCATATGTCACGAAATTTTATATTAGATGATCCTCTACCTGTATTAGAATTGTACTACGTCTCTTTATGTTGAAATGCTTCTTCCATTCGCATGTAACTACTTATAAAATGAAGTCAGATGGATATAAATCAAATTGTCAAAATATTGTCATGATATTGTCAGTTTTTTGCAAGTGGAAAGTTTATATGGGCACATTTCACTTTGCAGGATACCCCCATGTTCAGGTGTTACTCAGTCTCTAGCCAATTCACGATATACTAGAAGAAGGTAACCCCCATGGTGCTCCACCAAGCCAATATATCTATTGTTCATATAATTTCATTTTAATTAATAAAATGTTTAATTTGACATTATGTAATATACTTGAACTCTTGTGATTTGTCCTATTGACTAAAATGTAAATGGGGTAGTGGGATTGATGATTTATTCATATTAAAGGCATTACATCTGCCAACAACCACAAAATAACACATAATGCCTGTGAGACGGTTTGAGTTGGTTATGTCAAATTAAATAAACGGAATGTTCTTAGTGTTCATTGCTCAGCACCTTATGAAGTCAATGCCAGTTATAGATCAAGGTTAATTAAGATGTCAATGGAATGGAACTCGATTATTTTCATTTGAATGGATCTTGGTCAACATGCCCCTGTTAGGGTATTGATGCCAGTACCCATATACAAGAGAGTACAATAGATGTAAAAATAAACTTGATTTTACTGCCAATGCCAAACTTGTGCCAAGTGTGCCCTTAATTGATATATTTGGGTAGGGGTGCCAGAATGGTACAAGTATGTTAGCTCACTAAACTTTATGTTAGTCTATCGCTCAAGGAAGTTGACAAGAGGGGTGAGAACATTTTTCAAAAATCCTTTCCTTGAGAATTACATATAGGGTCCATAGGCCAAGTAAGGGTAATTTAAAGGACACTCAAGATGGGATTCCTAGATCTGCCATTAACTAAGCTCATTATGTGTGGGAGCTATAGGCCTAACTTTTATTTCCCATTATAATAGATCACATGTAAGGTTGATTCCTGAATAGAGCTTAAGATCAACCCCATCACAGGTCAAATATTTTGGGCCCATATTCACAATTGTCATTAAATCACGCTCACATTCTTGCAATAAACAGATATACTAGGATGATATAGGGGTTAATAAAATCTTGTCCTTTTTGGTTTGGTTTATAAAATAAATAAACAAAACACATTATTTTATGTTACATGTCATGGAGTATATTATGTGATAATTTCTCCACACTATATAATAGTATATTATGTCCAATGGAAGTTACTCAATCTATGCATATGTGATATTTTTACAATATGATCTCTATGGTTACAACAAGGTACACAAATATGGGATGGATGAGGTAGATTTTTGCTTGAATCTCAAACTTTAACCAACCTTTTTGAATTCCTCAAATTTTCACTCAAACCCAGTTTTATGTCAGTTTGCTCAATCATCTGTCTTCCGAAACCCTACAGCCCAAATCTAATCCACATAGAATCCATCTAGACACAATGTGAATCCATGTAGCACGGATTCCACATGGATGAGAATTGGCTGTATGGTGGGATACAAGATTATGGGGAACTAAAGACTCCACACAAGCCCATTTTGAATGAAAATGTTGGGGATTACAAAGGAGGCTTATCTATGCTATAATATCATGACATAGCCAAAGCTAGAATCATTAATCAAATACTGTTTAATTTCGATTGACCAACAAGTTTACATATTTTTTTAATGAAATTTGAACTCCAGTCTAGTACACAGCTCCAGAAAACAGCAGTAAATAACCTATGCCAATCCATGTAAATTAAGGATTCTAGGAGCCATGTGCTGGACTGCATCATATTAAATATCCATTCATTTTAAGATCCAACCATATCTGGTAAGATGTTGAAAACAAAGATTTAGCAAGATTTTTCCGTCATCTGTTGGGACATAATCAAACTTGAGTTTACATAATAGTCTGCCCAAGTCCAGGTATTAAGTTCCTGATTAGTCGTTCATTGTTAGCCCATGAATGATAAAAATCATAAATGACTAAAATACAATGTGATAATGTACAGTTTATGTTGTGATGTCACTGACACCGCCATGTCAGATTATGACATGAGCGGTAAATATTTTTAATACAGTGTAAATGCAAATTAAGTACACAATTATAGAGGTAATATAAGGTGAGTTATAAATATGAATGACATAATCTTGTATTAAAACAGCACAAATTGGTTTATATATTTCTTATACAATTCATGTTTAGATCAAATAAACAATCTCAACCATAACTTGTTTGAGAATGTAATCATAACATTGAATTTGGTGGTAAATATTAAGACATTTCAACCCAAGAGTATTAATAAAAGTTAGTGTATGTACAGGCTTTTTAATACTCATTTGAATGAACCCCAATATCAGTTTTTATGACATACTTAAATCAGCATACATCCCAAATGAGACACTGGTTGCCATGGTTTCCATATCCCTATGGAGAAATTTTGATATACTAGTAACCAATGACGATGTTTCAATACAAGAATGAAATGATGGGACTGAGTCTGCTATCTGACTGAGTACAATGAATTTGCTCGTTCCAAAACATGTTCTGTGTGATGTCAATATAATACATTAAATAATATCTAAAATACCTATTCTAGCTACACGGCACCTAGATCGCAAATCTAGATTCTTTCTACATTTGTACATACATGAAATACCATGATAAAATGTTACAATGTCACACCCATAACACAATATTTCATTGAAATTTGAATAAAATAATCTACTTCAAAGTAGTGTGAACTACCTGCATGTTATTCTATTCCATATTCTATTCTACAACTTTATTCTGAATTCGTAAAATTTGACAATGTGACATCTTCCATGGGTGACAATTATTAAAGATATCCCTGTATAGTTTTATACACTGATAGACTGATTTCCAGACTTTACAATGTTTCTGTACACAATAATTACTTGTATATTATAATTGGGTTTAATAATGCGATTTAAATACAATAAAATACATTATGAAAGGATGATACACTAGTTCTATAATAATAATAAAAATTTGAATAAAAATAGTTTGGCTTAATATAAAGTAATGTTGTTTATAAATGATAGTAAAAGAGTACAAAAGTGCACATGAAACTAGGACATATGTGGAGTCGATGTATGACATACGTGGAGCCATGGGTACCACATATGTATGGAGAAGCTCTCCTACCACATATGTATGGAGAAGCTCTCCTACAACATATGTACCACATCTGAAAAAGCTACAACCACCACATACATAGAAGTTGGGACTACCACATACGTCATAAAATAATGAGATTAGAAACAAAGAACGGAAACATAACAACAGAATACGGATAATGATTTATGAAGAATACCACACATTCTGTAAATGGTCCAAACTTTACATGTCACGCTTCACTTAACTAGCAATTTAGATTACTTTGATTAAAAATCTGGTATTTTAACAGATAAAATCTGAAATTTTAACAGATAAAATCTGAAATTTTAACAGATGAAATCTGGAATTTTAACAAATATGGGAGAGATCCCATAAAGCTTAATAAGCACATGCATGGTATTTTTCACTAAACATTCACTTTTGGTTCTAATATATAGAGCACCATGGGTTGTGATAAAATATTTATACATGTACTGCAATATTATACAGCTCTGTTATAATCCACTGTTAATCTAATAACAACTCTTATACTTTTATATATGGATTTAGGTTAAATTGTATAAAATCAAAATTGTATTATTAAATCATCAGCCTACTAGTAAAATCATTATTCTAGCTTCAGTGGTAAAGTAGACTGAGATTCGTTTTAGACACTACTACACTAGATGGGGCTGGTGGTTGACAACACATTGTGACAAAATAGATCTGCTTGCGTTCATTGTTCCATAACTACGACTAGATGTGCAAACTTTGAATGTCACAATATTATGTGCATCTATTTGGGACAAATATATCGACCCTAGTTGTAAAAACACCAGCCCCAAAATGCAAACTGGTCACTTACAATGAGATCTCTATGATTCAACCTCAATGTCAACTCTGTTAAAACACAAATACAGACACACATGAAATTCATGACAAACCACAAATATGTTTGTTATTTTCAAGACTTGTTTATTTTTGGGTTGTCATGAACATGGCAGTGAATGTGTAGCTATATATTATTAGACATATTATACAAATGGCCCTATACTCTTAAATACTGGCCTACTGAACCCTTTCTTTCTACATATATACACTTCCACTTGGCACATGGTTCTTGTCTTTTGATCCCCTCATGACACAACTAATACATGAGAACAGGTACATAAAAGAGGATTCGATTTACATCAGATCCTCCTTACTGCCTTTGGCCTAGGCAGAGTCACACAATGTGAGCAACAGTGTACTTCTGGAAGTGATATATTCCTGTATGGCTATGATAGGGCAAAGGCAAGCCAGTCCATTTCCAAAAAGAGATTTCTTCAACCAATATTTTTCAACACACTACCTGACAGAATAAGGGGGTTTCCTTTCCTATTATTGTACATACATAAATTTCTCTATATGACTGTTACCAAATTGTTTGAGTACAGCTTCAAAATAAATAAAGTACAAGTGAAACAAACGACATTATCAGATTGTGGTCAGTTTTCTACTACGTAGTAGTTCTGATGTTAATGATTGTATTGGTCGACGTACATCTCATTTAGCCAGATTTAGCCTGAGTATTGACTTTCCGATATACTTTTATAAAACACTCCATCGAGTGTCCCTATATGACTAAGGCTGGCACTCGCGGTGGTAACTTGCCCAATATTGAATTTCTTCTAATAATTTCTTCATTTCTTCATTCAATGTACCAATTTGATTGTCCAAGGTTTTTAAAGTACTGTGATTCTCTTTGAATTTTGTCTCCATTTCTGAAAAGTAAACAATTTAAAAATTACTATTTATAATGTTTTGAATTCATAGCTTTATTTCAAAATTATACAAGTAAAATGTCCAGGAGTGGGTGAAACTTCATAACTCTCAAAATGTGTTACAATGAGGGCATTATCACACGTACAATAACATGAAATAATTTCAAAATCTCTCCCAACTCGACAATGATGTAGATTGTGTTAAAATGCCTCAATAAATTGAACTTATTATGAAAGGTGGAAAATTGCATACAGCATTACAAGGAACAAACAAAATGTTCATCTCTTACTGATAATAAATATGTATTCATCTTACCTTGTAATTTGGTTAATTTATCAGTTATATCTACAGCTAATATAGTGGCATTATTTTTAAGACTTTCTGCCTTGCCCTTGGCCATGGTAGTTTCTTCATACTTCTTGGTGAGCTCCTCTTTCACTTTTCCATAATTATCAGTAAGATTTTCTGCAGCCTAAAAACATATAACTCAAACCATTACTTGAATTCTCAAATAAATATATATACACCTTCTAAAACTTGAGTTTTCATTAGACATTTACCCAAGTACAGATACAGTAATTTACGACATGCAATGTATACATATTTCGTATTTGAATGAGTAAGCATACTAACTTATCTGCGATGAACATTTAGGATTACAGGTGCTCATAATTCATGCATTATATGTGTTTTAACTGGTGCATATTTAAAACACACAAAATATGAAACTAGATATTACATATTGCCCCTGTATTGGTACTAATACAATGATCACAGTATGGTTCAGGATTTATAAGCTCAGAGACTTATGGGTCTAACTTACATCTTCTGCTTCATCTGCAAGTTTTTGAGCAACTTCTGCCTGACGCTTGGCTTTCTTAACATCATTCTCATTTTCAAGATATTTAGTTTTTAGCTTCTCAAGACGTGCTTTGAGATCTTCTATATCTTCATATGCTCTTGTGGACTTGTCTAAACCTGCTGATGTCTCTGATTCAATCTGAGAAAAAACAAACAAAAATGTTAAACAATCTAATAGAAAGCATGAACATGACACAAAATCAAATTTTAAGAGGTTTCTGCTCCAACAATAGCATACTACAACAGCATAACACACTGTCTCTTTATACAATTCAATATCTCAATTATCTTGATAGTTCTCTACTTACAGAAGTGAGATCTTTCTCAGCGTTATCAATGTCTTCATTTGCTGCATCTATAGCTTCAGTTGCAATATCTTGTGCTTCTCTGGCCTGTTTGAGTAGTTCCAATATTTCATTGGCAGTATCTCTGATAGCATCAGCATTCTCCCTATCAAACAAAGGACGATCAAACTGTTAAATATTTTTTGGGGTTTTAATGTGACCATGTTTGAAATTTGTGCTGCCCAGGCCCCGTATAAAATGGTGGGAAATTCAAATATTTGAAAATGATAAGATGAACAAATTTTTTCAAAATTTTCACAGGGCCTTTAATGATTTTTATGAGGTTTGAAAATCAACTGTAATTCCAGATTTACTTGTGACTTGTCTGAATATTAATAAGATCATTTACTTTGCTTTGTCTGCCCTTTCTTTCAGATTCTTTGCTTTCAGAAGATCATCCCGTGTAGCATCCAAGATGGCGTCAATGTCTGTTAGTCCTGTAATGGTCTCGTTGATCTGTCGTGATAGGTTCCTGATTTCTTCAGGTTTGAGAGATATGACCAGATCCAACACTTGTTCACAGTACTGAAAACAAAAACAAAAAAAAATATGCACCACAATTCTGAAGATCTAAAATATTTCATATTTCAAAAGCGTGGAATGTCTCTCGTGATCATACACCAGCAATAAATCAAAGACAACGTATGTATGTTGCGATTAAGATTTTTTGAAAAGCAGTCCTTGACCTTGGCCATGGATGGGCCATATAATACTACATGAAGCTTGGGCAGTCTAAAATAACATACAAACTGAAATTGTAACAGAGGAACATGCGGAATTCCACAACTATATGTATAAAAATGAACAAATATATTTAATCTGAGAACAATACTGACAGAAGACACAATTGATATTTTCAGCATATGTACTGAGGTAGACAATGATAATTAAGATGACATGAAAATGGAACATAATGATTACAACATTACAGCATGATACATCACATGATATGAATCATTATCATTAGTGCCCATAATGAGACCATGACATGGTGATGTTAGATTTCTATGTCACCACATATGGTATATTAGTATATACACCAGTGCCAAACCTATGAACTGAACATACCCACACTACAACACTAAACTGACTAATCCTAGGGTCACAATTACAGTAGACTAATGTACAACGTACCACAGTAGTAATGGTAATGAATCAATGTATCTAGGGGAGAGGGAACACTCTACAACTACATAGGGGTAGTATTATAAGGGTTTTGGTGGGTTTCTTTCATTATAACTTCTTTAAAATGTCCCATATAATAAGAGGATTTAATCTAGATGTTTGAAAGGTTTTGACTCAGATCTTTAAAGGGGAATGTCCAAAATTTGGAATGTGTGTTACACCAGATTTTTGTGGTACCTTATCCCATAGTAGTTACTTCAAATCGGTGTCATAGCTTCAGAAACATCGATTCTAACTTGAAATATCCACACATGGTTTAGGATGAAATACATTTTTAATGAGCTCCCTGTATTGAAGGATCCATGTGTTATGCTCCCTGTAATGAATGATCTATGTGTTATGCTCCCTGTATTGAATGATTTATATGTTATGCTCCTTGGATTGAAAGATTTAAATGTCAGTCCCTGTATTGAATTTATCCCTGTAATAATGCATATTTCAAACTGTTGCCATGACTACCAAAGTAATGATGAATGCCTAAATTAACTGCCAGGGAATGGTAACAATATGTCATTAATAATATGTGAGATGTTGGGAGTTACCCCGGTTATTGCTATTGTTACTAGTCCTTTATTATTGCCTGCTGTTAAACCCCTGCTTTGCTACTACAACCCTTCCTTTGTTACTACCCCACCTTTGTTACTACTGTATGTTACTAACTACTCTACTAAATTGCTAGTAGATCAGAATTTAAGTTCGGCTAATATGTTATAATACCATATAGGGTCAACCAGACCCAAGGGTTACACCCAATACCATATATGGCTGTAAACCAAAATGTTTAATTTAATTACTACTTTAGTTGCTATGGAGATACAATTGGCCATACATACATCAAGATAAAACAGGGAAAATATTTCCAGTAAAAGATCATGTGTCTTGATAAACAAGACATATGTTTTAACTTTCTATTTTCCCATGATCTACTGGATGGTAGGCACCTCTACAAGGAAGAGTTGTTAATTTGGGGATATTGTATAATTCTCTTCATTTAAAGAGCTTGTGTATCAAATCTGGAAAAAAGGGTATGAACAGTCATGAAGTTCATACATCCTTTATACAGGTTCATCAATCTTACTTAGTGCATGGATGGAGAGAAGAAAATGTGAGTATAGTGTCACAAATATACAAATAATGCACAATCGAGACTTTAATTTGCATGCTTGATCAGTGAAATCATCAAGAGAGTCTGTTTCTAGAAGACAAAGTGTTATTCCGGGTACAAAATTTCACTCATGGTCGTGCTTTTTCAAACATTCTCACACAATGTATCTCTAAATAAAGTGCCAGGCTTTCGTTCATTCTTTTTTTCTATATAATTTAGAACATCAATTTCATGCTTGTTGAGTTCATCCTGGTCAGTACCAGGAGAAAGTAACGGTCATTATATACCCTTTCAAAATGGTGGATTGTAGATGTTGATTTCAATATTTCGAGCTTTCCATGAATTCAATGACTTTACCATGGACATTTGTCTTTAAATTTCTACCATATGAAGCTTGTATGACATCAATCTATATGTGATATATGAACAATAATTATTATAATGTTATGATACAAGCTTGGTGTGGTCACAATGTCAAAGTCAATATCCACCATTTTAAAAGAGGGTAACGGCTGTTACCTTCTCCTGATACTGCCCAGTGACTGTGAACCACATTGTTTTGTAATTTCAACTCTGACCACAGTGAGATTTTGTGTACAGGACTAACAACTGCCTCTATGAGACATGGGTGACAAAATTTCAATATGCTTTATTTTTCTCAACGACCTGATTCAATGAAGGATATGCTACCAAATATGGTCATCTTAAAGGGACTCAACTTCTTTCTCTTATCAAAATTTCTAATAAAATATAATTGTGGCATTCTGTAACTTACACTCTAAATAGACTATAATACAAACCTTATGTTCTGTAAAAAATAAGATAAGTCCCATATTAAGCTTGGACATCTTCAAATCTCCTTGATCAAACACCTGGCCATAAAAATGGCAAAACAGGGAATTGATATGTTGGGGCCTTACAGATCGAAACAACTTTATTTTTCATGGAGCCTTTAAATAAGGAAATAAAGCTTGAGCCCCTTTAAGAACTATGTGAATTATACAATGAACAATAGTGTGACTGTTGCATTTTTAGTTTTGGTAGATACTTCAAAGATTGACCAATTTTACCAAAGAATTATTGAGAAAAATAAACATATTTTTGTGATTTACAGTCTCGGGAATTTGTTTAACAGTTATGTGTGCCCATGTCTGCATTTTCGGCAGTGAATATAACACAGGAGGTGATTGGTCGAGTGGTTGAGGGCATACTTACTGTACGAACTGAGTCAACCTGTAATATTGTAACAATAGCAGATCAAACATACATTGATTATTAGAGACTGAAAATAACAAAATGCTTTTCTCACCATGTCTTCACAAGGCTGATTTAGAAACTCAACAAACAGTTAAAAACTCATGCACTTTCATGGAAGCGTGGTCCAAATCTTTGAACAATTTAGCACATGAGTTCAAAACCATTTTGCTTTCCTTCAAATGACATTGTTTACCATAAAACTCAAACTTCTACTTGATGTACTCATCTTTAGCTTCAGTTTATATCATATGATTGTTGTGATAAAATATCCTTTTTTCATTGGATGTTTGTTATCTTTCTAATATCACCTAGGAACATACTATTGTTAGAAATTCAAAATGATGTCCATTGATGAAAGAGTATCAACGAAGATGAGAGAAAATGCAGAGATGTAAAAGTGATGAGATATTTAGGTGTACAATGGCAAATGATGGATCTTATTATAGTTGAAGAAAGAATTTTGCATGCAATTATCCTACACCACAACACTAAGATCAAACAACCAAGTAATAAAGTGTGTAAATTATGCTGTTACTCTCCACCAGGGAATATCAATCAGTATTCTTTACCAGTAAGTGTCTACAAGTGTAACACTTGACCAGTGAGTGTCTGCAAGTGTAACTCTCTACTAGTGAGTGTCTACAAGTGTCACTCTCCACCGGTGGATGTGTACTTGTGTAACTCTCCACCAGTGAGTGTCCACAGTGTAACTCTACCAGCAAATTTTAACCAGATGAGTGTCTGCCAGTGTAACTCTCCACTAGTGAGTTTCTACAAGTTTAACTCTTCACCAGTGAGTGTTCACCAGTGTAACTCTACAAGCAAGTTTTAACCAGATGAGTGTCTGCCAGTGTAACTCTCCACCAGTGAGTGTCTACAAGTGTAACTCTTCACCCGTGAGTGTTCACCAGTGTAACTCTACCAGCAAGTTTTCACCAGTGTCACTGTCCACTTATGAGTGTCTCTCAGTGTACCTCTTCACCAGTGAGTGTCAACAAGTTTAAGTCTCCACCAGTGAGTGTCTATCAGGGAGTATCAATAAGTGCAACTCTCTGTTATAAATGAACCTATGCTAACCAGGGCACACATCTATTTAGTAATTTGTGAGTATCACTGGCTAAATATTCTAGTGCTAGGTTGGTGTATGTATGGTTTAAGTTGGGTTATTCAGAAAACCCATTATTTTATTACATTTTATCAAAAGTGTGAAAACCCATATATAAAATTGCAACTTAACCCCAGGATGCAGTGGTGAGAAATCATGATGATAGTGAGTAAAATATCCTCATGATAGTGTTATATATTGCCAAACAGTATGACATATCCCCAAACAGTATGACATATCCCCTAACCCGAAACAATGTGACACATCCCCTGACATAGTGTGGAGTAACTCGTTAATAATGTGCCATAACTCTGTGATATTGTGACATGGCCCCATCATAGTGTGACAAATCCCCTTTATCACCATGATTGTGTGACATGGCCCAATCATAGTGTGACAAATCCCCTTTAGAGTGTGACCTATCACCATGATTGTGTGACATGGCCCCATCATAGTGTGACAAATCCCCTTTAGAGTGTGACCTATCACCATGATTGTGTGACATGCAATTAGTGAATACTTAAGAAGTTATCTACCCAGATAACAGTGTGAAAGATATGTTTACTGGCTTATGTAACTAATAACAGAAGATATAGGAGTTAAGTATATGGAAAAGGGATAAATCATGAAAATAAATGAACTATATGAGTAATATATTGAAACATAAACTAAAAGATTCTAGAATGGTGTACTAATGCTGATGGCAGTTAATAAGCATTTCTCTTATATGACCTCCTTCTGCTATGACCCAAAACTATGTTGTACCTATTATCTGACTACTTCATGCACATGCTTCTCATAGAGCCGATCATACTGAACAACTAAAGAATATTCAGTTTAATCTAGATTCATAGCAAAGTAAAAGTAATTTGAGCTATTACATACAATGTACACATATACTGTCTATTCTATACAAATATAGCAAACCATTGATCTTAAGACATAGTTTAAGACATATTCTATCAAATTATTAACATCAATGCTGTTTTAACTGACATCTACAATAGCACATGCATTTTCATTTGCTAGGGTAATATATCATGTTTCTATGGCAACCAGACTAACTGTAACAATGACAACAGGAAACAACAACTTACAGTCCTGACTTCCTCTGGTGTGGCTCTTTGCTGTGATAAGAAGTCTCTGATCTTCTGGAGGAGATCTAGCAACATGTCCCTCATTGTGGTAGACTGATTCATAGCCATGTAGGCACGGTCATATGCCATCTGGGCTGCATCTTTGGCATCATCTGCATCTGCCTTAGCATCTCTTACCTTTAAAGAGGATTTATTGAAATAGTACATTCGAACATAGGTTTTTCAAACTACAGTAGAACCTGTCTTAGTGAACAACTCTCTCTCGTAAACACCTGTTTAGTGAACATTACTTGAAGACACCCTTTACATTAACTCCTGTATAAAATCCCTAAAGTGAACACCTATATAGTGAAAGCATTTAATTGGCTCCATAGGTGTTCACTATATACAGGTTTTACTGTATATTATAAAATATTATGTTTTCCAATATTCTGCTTGCTACACTCATCATAATGGCCTTGACCTTAATGTATTCTCCATGGTGAAAATACTAACACTGTTCAACAAGGTATCTGATTTCTCTTTTTTGTCAGAGAGAGATACATTCCCATCCTTAGCATAGTCTAGAGCGCCTTCTGCCTTGGAGACTGCACCCTCATCACAACTGAGACCCCCACACTTGCCACATCCAGCTCCTCCACACAACTCGTCACATGGTTCCCCACGTTTGTCACATACCTGAGGGAAAGAAATGTGAAGATAGAACAATGGTTGAATTCCAAATGGAAAAACCCAGCATAAAAATTTAAACTCCAATTTTTACTGCCTGACATGATGATAACCCAATTCATGATTTTGGGTTGAGACCCTGTGAGATCAAAGGCTTTGTTGTTGCTTTTGGAAAATATTAGTCAGGCCTGAGGATATGTCCATAGGCTGTAAACACAAGGTTCTATTCATTGGATCATTATCTCATTCATATTCACTATTTTAATCATTATGCATCATGTAATTTCATTTCATTATTTTGACTTGGGAACTAGAGTCATATATTACCAAATGCCATAACATGCCATTTCATTTTTAATATACAAATCATGGTATAATGATGTGACATACCATTTCGTTCAAGTCAGTAATTCCTGCATCTAGGTCATTGACTTTAGAGTCAATATCATCCAATTTCTTATCATTTTCCTCAATTTTCCTATCAAACTCATCCTGATTGTCTGCGAGGATTTCATCAACTTGTTGGCGAACATTTGATGAGTCTATTACAGTGTATTCTGTTTGGTCGACCTTCATCTGGGCTTTGCGGGAATCTTCCTGGGCTTTCTTCGTGATATTGTTGAAGGCACCTACAAAAATAGGCAAGATGTTTATGTCTCTAATCTTCGACAGGATATGAGTTCTACACGGAAAATGTATGTCAATTTTAATACAAATTTTTAGTTTAGTTATCAATTTGTCAATGTCAAATGCATAATTAGATTAAGTAAAAGACCTCCACATTTGTAACTCCAGGATTACAATCATGTTATACTATACCGGTTTATTTAGAATGTCCTTTCATTATATGGCTGCTGCATCACATACTCCCCCTGCCCCTTTAAACTATTAACAATTTTGACATTCCTCTATTACCTTCTACATCTCCCAGTAAGATATCTGTTGCATTTTTCTCCAGTTCTTCAGCTGCTTTCTTCAGGTCCTCCACTTTACGTTTAATATTGGCCAGTTTGTTGTCGACAGTTGTCACTCTCTGGTTGGTGTCATCAAGGTCGATCTTAACGTCATCTATGGCATTGTCATTCTCAGTCAGATTTGTTCTGAAATGAATAAAATAGTTTATGTTTTACACAGATAGGTGTGGCTACTCTGGAAAGTCTGGTCTCGACATCGCCTGAAGGTATTGTCCCAAAGACATCAACAAAGATCCTAAAAAGTTTTTATTTGCTTTACTATATGAAACAAATATTTGTTCACCAGGAATACCTGTAACTTTGCATAACTGTAAAAAGCTTAAAGCCTGTAAAAACCAAACTGTCTACCAGGATTTTTTAAGTTGAACAGATGAATGAAGAGATATGGACGGATGGATGGATAAAGGAACAGATGGGTGGATGGCTTCTCTATATCCTTGCCAATCTGTCTTGTGGGATAATTAAAGTTTGCTCCACATTATCAAGATATCATCCAACATTTAGAATATGACTCTCAAATACCAAATGCTGTTTGTTATCTATAGCATCATACCTTATAGCTCTTAATTTCTCCTTTAGGTCGGTGATATCTCCACTGGTTATGTTTGCATTCTCCACAATATCTCTGACTTGATCCAGTTTATTCTCCATGTCTTCAAACTCCTTCTCAAATGCCCCTGGGGCACCCTCTCTCTTAATATCAGCAGCTTCGTCAATCAGAGTGTTGGTCTCAGCTAGAACAAGAATAATCATGAATTCTAAAATTTTTATGAACTTTGTTGAATACAACTTGGTTTGTTTAATATATCATGAATTCGACAACATATTCTAAAAGTGAATTGACTAAAATGTGATACAGGAGTTAAAATGTTTTCATGTTAACAAGCACAAAATCGTTTCATTAGAAACCAATGCTTACTTCTCAGTTCATTGATGATCCTATCCCAGTTCTCAAAGCATTCTCCGCAAGGCACACAGTTAGGTAGTGTTCCAGTGGTTCCCCTATCACAACGGTCGCATCTGTCTCCTGCTACACCCTCCAGACAATCACACAGTCCAGTTCGGCGGTCACATTGGAGTGTGGCAGATCCACTGGCATTGCACTTGCATGCTGAAAATAAAAGTCACCATTTAGATTTATGACAGCTCTATTCATATATTTTGAGAATTTGACAATACAGTTTTAGGTTATATATCGAAGAACTAATGTTATTTTATCAACACTATAACATGGGTCACATATGAGATTCATCTATATTTATGTATAATCTTTGAAACTCTGTTTGCACTATTTCCTCAAACAGGCACACAGTGATAAATAGCTTACGATAACATCCTGTGGAAGGGTCTCCCCACATGTTCTGTTCACAATCAGAGCATGTTCTGCCTCCTCTGCCCTCCTCACAATCACACTGTCCTGTGAACTGCAACAAAACAAATGAACAATATTTAAAATACACCATATTTGGCTTGGGAACTGCTTCATTTGTGATATCATATGGCATTCCATTCAAAAAAGAGAATATTTTCTTAAAAGTTCCCATAAAACTTTGAAATTTGTAATTGCCTGTAATCTATCACTACTCTTTTAAGACTTCAGTCAAATCAAAAGTGAAGTCAAAAACTATACTGCATACATATATGTTTATGTAAAAGTCAGAAAATAAAAGAAGTTAATGCATGGGATTCTCGCACTGAATGAATTCCTCACCTGATTACACTGGGACCTGAATGAACCAGTTAGGTCACAGTTACAAGCCTCACAGCCCTCTCCACTGGCGATCTTCCAGTAGTTGGGTGCACACTGATCGCATGACTGGCCTACTACATTGGGCAGACAGGGACACTTTCCTGTGTTGCTGTCACAAGGGCCTGCAGATTGGTCTGTGCCAAGTGGATTACAGATACATTCTACAATAGAAAGAGATATGAAGTTGTACAAACGATGTTATCAAGACACAAAAATTAGTTTTATTAGTATGGATTGTAAAAACATATAAAGTGGATATTATTTCAGTATGTTGTATTGATGTGTTCTTTATAATAACAAAGCACATTATACTCAACTGACAATTAATTTACAGTATTTGGATTTCTAAACAATGTAATATACAATTTGTGTATAAATAATTTTAATGAAGAAAATGACCAAAAAAGAAAGATGTTTATATTTTGACATTTTTTAAGGTTACTTGAACACCCATTTACTGTTTCGCCTCCTCCTCACTAAATTATCAAAATAGATTAAAAACCAAGGAGGATTGGCTCCCAGAATGCAACACCGATATTCTGCAAAACAATCACCTAGCGATAGCTTTGTTGGAGAGTATCGGGTCATTCTCCATGCAGTCGTACAAATTATACAGACACGAATAGCAAATGACGCATGCGTGGAGATTAAAGAATATCGAGTTGGAACCCTGGCTTCCAATCCTCCTTGATTAAAAACCTTACTTCTGCATTCTTGTTTAGTTGCATCACCATAGTAACCAGGTTTACAATATTGACAGTTGAAGCCTTCAGTGTTCCCAAGACATTTGAGGCACTCTCCTGTTCGCTTGTCACAGCTGCCTGGTACTCGTGAGTCGATGTTCCCGCTGCATGTACATTTTTGACAGGTCCCGCCTCGCTGCCGAGGGTTACCATAGTAGTTCTCAGCACACTCGTCACAGTTGGCACCTAAATAAATACGAGGACTTGTGATATATGCAGGGGGCAATTCTGACTATCATTGATAGTATATAGGAACTATATGACATTATAAACCACAAGTCAAGGATTACCTTCAGCTTTTACAATTTTACAACCATTTTCTATGTAAATTGATCCAAAGTTAAATGATATTGATGCTCAAAATCAATGATATATTCTTGGATAGGTCACAGTAGCTGGATTAAATGTTTTTAATTCCAGAGATTGAGAAATGAAAAAAATCACAATAGTTACATTAGTTTCCCCACAAAGCTTACCTACATATCCTGGTTTACAATTGCACCTGACATTCTGTGTGACACGGTCAAGTTGACAGGTATCTGCATGCTGCATACCACTGTTGGCACCACCGGGGCACATGCACTCCTTGCAAGCGATTCCCACTCCTACACGGGGGTCACCATAGAAACCAGGGGCACACCTGCAGGGTAGTCAAGATATATATTTCAATATCTACATTGTACTTATGATCGAGATAGTAGATTCATATACAAGATGAGAGTTGGATCATTGAAACTTTGCAGAAATTCTTTTTTGACAATATATCTGTATATATTAGAAAAAAACATTCCAAATGACTTGATAGTTCAGTGTCCTTAGAATGAATCTTGAGTTGTTGTTATATATTTCTAGGGGTTATATTACTCAAACAGTTATCAGCTAACTTACACTCCACAGTTGGGTCCAGCAGTATTATCAGCACATCGTAAGCAACCACCAGTGCCATCTGCACACTCTGGGGCATGTCCGTTACACTCACAAGGCTGGCAGTTGGGGAAGTTCCAGAACCCTGGGAGACATTTGTTACACTGGCGCCCCTTGATCTTTGGAATACAGAGACACTGCCCCGTGGTCACTTCACAGAAGTTATCCCTTGAACCACGACCATCGCAATCACAGGCTGGAAGTAGAAGTATAGTTATTAAAATATTCATGAGCTCAATTGATATTATGAGCATAGAACATAAGCTAAACCAGCCGCTACAATGGAGGTCTTTTCTATGGCTTTTATTCAGCGCTTTTGATACTGGAACTAGAACAAGCTAACAGTGTTCAGATTGGCAGATATTCACATTTTAATGTCTTTAAACATGAAACCCTTTTGGTAAATTAAACAAATGGGACCCAAAAAAGATTGACATTGTAAATTGGTTAGAGAGGTTTTTGAATATACAAGTTTTCCTCCGCAGTACTTCTCATTCATGGTGCTCAATGGAAACTGAATTAAAATAACAAACAAAATATTAGGTCAATATCTACCAGAACATCCTCGTGGTCCAAATCCATAGGTTCCAGGGGCACACTGGTCACAGCGACGTCCAATCACATTGCTCTTACATTGACAATCTCCACCTAGTGGTGCACACTCAGCACTATGGGATCCTGTTACGTCACACTCGCAAGCTGCAAAAATCAACACATATGTACTCTGTGAACTACGACCATAAACTGTTGGACCTACAGTTTTTTATACTCTAAATACATGAGTTAACCCTTCATTCTTCTACCAAATCTAAGTATTATTTCTATATATTTAACATTATGGGATGCTACATCTTTAACTAAAATACAACTCCAGAAAGATTTATTTTTGACTGCATAGACTTTGTTTTGGAGTTTCATTGGCTACCAAGATTTCTTCCTGATTTTTGCAATCAGTATGTTCAAGACCAAAACCAACAAGGAACCTTGGGAGCCATTCCACCATGCCCAAAACTCAAACGTTGACATATACTCACGTAGCGCCCTTTGATGAGTAACAGCTCCAATGCTGAATATAAGCTTTTTACAAGATTCTGGTAATTCTCCTCTGATCATGGATTCCTGTTTCTCTCTACATTGATCACGTATGAACTTGATCTTAAGATCTTCTGGCAAACCTGGTCCTTGGAAGATTGGGATGCTGTCTACATTTGGCATTAAGGCAATCTGCAAAAGAATAATTATGATTTATAAAAACATGCATTCCTGTTTCTGGGTATGCTTTCTAGATTTTTTCATAACTTAAAGGTTGTTGAGCTACACGAGGCTGATTTATTTATTTCCATGGTGGTATTTCATAGCTTTTAATGATCCCGTTTCTTACTGAGTCTATGAGAATACTGGCATCTGGTGTCGTGCGGTCACTCTTGTATCGGTTGAAATCTAAACGTATCGTGTAGCTCACTCCACTCTCCAGGCAAGATGGCGGTGTTACAACATAATGGCGGCTACCTGAAACAAAAATCAAAAGATTAAAATTTAAGGAAAAGAAATTGTTGAATTTGTGATATCTGACAGTGTAGTTTATAGCATTGTGTGATTAGGACTTTTTGTGCATATTGAATAAATATTTGACCCTAAATTTCTTGTAAAAATTTAATAAAAAAATGGTTCAACTGATCAAATCTTCAATTTCAGGTATTTTTACAACCCATCACCAAACAATTAATTCTGCATTCCATGGCTAACTTGGATTAGACATTGACATCACTTTCCCTTATTAGTTAATGGCAAAATTCCTTTATATTCTTACCACAGATAAATGATAAGAGCATTGTAGCAAAAATAAATAAATGTCCAAGTTAGATTTTTTTTATAAAAGCATTAACATATATAAAACATATTGGCATTTTTTGTTTTATGGTTTTAAGAGGTTTATGTTTTTTTGTTTATCAAGTTATCCCACCACTCAACCCAATATTGTCTTTTAAACTGTTAATAGGTCTTCTGTACTAAAGTATGTTATAGGTAGTTTACTCTTTCTAAATCATTTTGTTCGTAAATCATTGTTGTGGGATGGGGCTCAATCTAAGGGCATGCTCTGGGTTGTTCTCTTCTGTAATAATAAATCTTGCACCAACCTAAACGTTTTGATTTGTTGGTTACATAATTGTTGTGTTAGTATGATAAGCTATGGGAACATTATTTGAGTCAATCTATGTTTTTGGAGGACAATCTGAATTTAATTTGAACTAAAGCTGTAGTGTTAACTGAGTCTCTCACAAAGTGACATGGTGTCATGTTGAATATACAATGGTGACAAATTGAACATACTATGGCGTCATATTGAGCATAAAATTGAATGAACTATGGAGTCATACTGAATGTATCATGGTGTCATAGAATAAACCATGGTGTGATATTGAATACACTATTAAGTTCAAGATGACACTGAACTGGCATTTGCCATTACAATTTAGGTACAACACATACAGCTTCAGTTTATTTGAGGCATGATTAAATCAAGCTACTTCTTACCCTGAAAGCTACCAAGTGTTTAGAGCATCAATACATTCACTACATCCATTAAATCAGATAAAATGAAGTCATTCAAATGTTCCCATTAAATTCTGTATCAAATATTCCCCTCCCTCGCTCCAACATTAATCACCAAAATGCTGATACTGCACTACTATATTTGGATGTTCTTAAGATGATGCTGACTCAAAACACTTGGAACTCTCAGGGGTTTCCTCTCTTTGAGATATCCCAGCCAGCTCAGGGCTGTGGGCCTCATGCTGGCCCTGATTGGATGATTTACCTATCCGCGTAACTATATGCTGTGTCCTTACTTAATGGCCAAGACAAGAAACAAGGCAAATATCAATACATAATAGCATACATCAAAGAACATAGTAACATTGTGTATGTGCTTCATGAGTTAAAAGTCAGTTTTGGTGAAGACCCCTTAGTATCAATCAAGATGTTTTAGTACAAAATGCAACTGTAACAATAGTGAACAAGGCATTAACATGCAAAATGTCACCACCTGCCATTGGTTAAAAATGCCAAGTACCAAATCGCTGACTGCTGCCACAAAATAGTTGGAGACTAACAATATGTCCCCACTTTTGGCGGTGACATAATAACTTAGTATGGTAACACACGAGCATGACACAGCTCTTAGTCTAAACAAAAGCTACATATTTTAATATATTTAAATAAAGTGCATCCAGATTTAGTACAGATAGCCATAGTAACATGGCATTAGATGAAATTATAATAGAGAAAAGATAGAGTAACACTTCAAAACCAACAAGACAACAACAATCAGATTGAAGCTGGAAGAAAAAGTAACACTGAAATACAATGAGACACCAACGGAAATGAAACTAAATGTGATTAATAACAGACTAACTGTATGTGTATAAGCATGGACTTCAAGTCAGTGGTACAAGAGAAGCTGTTCAAAACACTCCATGCTAACAAAGGTGAACAGTGCATAACAATAATTTAGTTATTTGCGATTAATATGTGCTCAAAAGTTATCTTTAAACCGACCTGGTGGAAGAGTTGTGGCTTTGAGATCATCCTGAGGGATGCTGTTTGCACAGACCCCCCTCTGGTCAGGTAATTCAGGACGGATCACTGTCACACGTACATCTTCCCATCGTTCAGGCATCTGAAATGTAAAGACTCCAGAATGAACATGTGTCAATATAGAAATCTTGGGCTTCTTAGGCCACATGGATGAAAGAATCAATTTAACGCAACCAGTTTATCTCATTCAATAATGCTACTACTCATCTCCAAGTCAGTAACATTAAATGAAACAAACTTCCCTTGCGATCATCAAATTGTTTCTTTGGTTGTATGTATCAAGGCAAACAACAACAATGATTAGTATAAATTCAAATGTGTTTAAAATAGTGAGGTATATTAACATTACAACAACTTTTAAAACATGGACTGATTAAACGGAATGAACAACAATAGTGAGGAAGGTGTTGAGACATTAGTGTCAAATATTTGGAAAACAAACAACGAAGGTGAACATACTGGTTTTTACGGAGAACAACAATTAACGAGTATAAAAATCTAGGTAATATGTTAAACAAACTTAAACACTGTAACATTCTTAACATGTACTAAACATATCGTAACACACTGCTAGGAACATGTTGAACATATTTCTTACCAATGTATTCCCATTTCAAACAGGCTGCATGGGATGAAAAGCACACACTAATTACTAGTAAATATCTACTCTTGGCAGATCTATTCAAAGCCATTGACTTATCATAAACGTAATCAGACAGATTGTGCAATTTCAATTTTGAATTTACCACAAGCAGTTTTATACATAAAACTAAACACATGTAGTAACTATGTAACTCCACTAACTAAAAGTTTTGTGATTGTTGATTGTCCATTTTTTTGTCAGCATATACAATATGAAACACTGACAATTTGAAACTTTCATTTGACGGAGCACATAACTACACACAAAGTACATTGGAAGAAGGACCAACTACAGGACGATAGAGACGCATGGTCTACGATATAACCTAAATAAAACATTAAAACTAGAATGACGCTCACATTTTCTAGAGCACACTCAGTAAAAGCTTGTGAATGACACACAATGAGTGCATATACACATATACAAAGAATAATCTTGTCATTTTAAGAGAAATCTCATGAATGACTGCTTCTCTCGGTTCATGCTCTAATTCACCAAATTTCTCTCTAAAATTTGAATGAAGTGTCTGATTTTTTTGTATTTCTATACAATTTGGAGTATTAACTTCATGTCTGTAAACTTAATTACTTGCCGATTCCCTCATTTCCATTTTTACTTGCAATCCGAAACATGGGTATGATATTTTAAACAAGACACAAGGTTGACAGAGTTTATACACAACAGGCACCATCACAGGGCCAGGAGACAAGACAGGGCATCTCTACTCTACACACCTTGTAATTATTACAAGTTGTTTCCATGACAAATGCACAAAAATGCACACTATGCTGAATTCACTATGCTGAACGGTGCACTATGTTGAATTGTCACGTCACATGCTCTAACGTAATGCAACATTGTTACTTGTAACAGGCATTTCTAAATAATCCAATCCTGCATTTAGTTAAGGAACAGCTTTAAAAATGAAAATAATATTTCAAATCTTTTTTGTAATATTGTTATTGATACTGATACTAAAATTTGCAGGATTAGAAATTTAGATCAAGCATTTATAATCATATTCAAAAAACCCAAAATATTCACATCACAATGTATTATTGTAGATGTGACCAAACCATTTCTCACTTCCGTGAACATTACAAACTCATTAATTGCAGTATAGTATCCCATTGTCTGGTTTGTAATATACCATTTGTGAGGAGTGGCTTTCTTTGGGTACATGGCAGAAAATGGCAACCATAATCGTTAATTACTAACAAGAAAACCACAGGGTGTCTATGATGTCTTAATGATTTTACTCCAGACCTAAAGAGCCATCATATGGCATTTTCAATGCAGACTTGAATTCATAGTTGGTGGTGTTGAAAAATAAGGCTTTGGATGTATTATGGTTGCCTTTAATGTGCCTTTATCTGATTGGTTCTCGCAGAAAGCATCGGAGGCAGTGCTACAATACTCACGAACATATAGTGGTTGAAAATCTGGACAAAGGTGTTAAACAGATACAATGTTTAGTACAAGCAATTCTTATGGAGCATTCCTCAAAAATTCTCAATTTCTTTCAAAAATGTCAAAAGTCACGAGCATCTATTGATTTGATGCATTAAATGTAATTCATGGTTCAAAATATTTTTCATTTGAAAATAATTTCAAAATTATTAATTTTTGATTTTGGAAGAATGCAAATACACTGTATAATGAAATGTGGTTAATAGTAGCATGGCCAGACATTAAGGTAATTTCAAGTGTTTTGTATCTAATTGGATATTTCTTTTTGTTTATGAAATGCTGGTACTCTAAATGTATTAAAATACTTGAAATATTAGGAATGTCTGTATTAAATACCAAGCATGCCATATATTTGATAAAAAAATCACATCAGTCATTTTTAAAAAGTTCAATCAATCCTTCTACAAACTGCATTTGATATAACTCATTTGCATATTTATATACTCCTATGATTGATTGCGGCTTTTTAGACAATTTAGCATTTTATTTGTTCAAATCAAAAGGTGTTGCTAAAAGATGTAAATAATTTGATAACATATTTTTATCAGTTGAATAACTGAACTGAGACGAATTCGAATTCAATCATTATTTCAAGTCCAACTTTTACATCTTTAAATCAGAAACACCATCGAAATGAAAATCAAATGACAACAAAAAGCAAAAATCCCATTCAACATTTTCCCACTGGATGGCAGTAATTCTATTTTATATTGATATTAATAAACGGTGGTATATTACTGTATTGTTATATATTGGTGGTATACAATTGTTATATATTATTGGAATATTTGTGGTATATTATACTGGTATATTGGTAGTATATTATTATTGGGGGATCATACCACACTATTTATATATGGAAATGGGATATTGTTTACATAAACACATATTGACTGCAACATTGGTTGAATCAATGGTGGAGATTACGGCAAGAAGCATGTAAAGCGTAATGATGCACAACAATACAGTGTTTGGTTGATCTCATATAATAGCATTATATCACTCGCCATTCGTAACACAACATTAAAAGGTGCAAATTCTTGAATTTATTGTCGAGATTCATCACAATATTATTTTCAGCCGGGCAGCAAGACCCCTGGATTCAATTGTCTACGTTGTTTGGCATTAAAATGTGGTGTTCTTCCGCGGAGAGAAAGTAGTTCGTTAATTGGATTTCTATAAAAATGACAGCCTGTTTCAAACTAAGTTTAAGGGTATTAGGAAAATGTTTAAATGTATATTTATCCAATATTATGTGAGAGTGTAGTCTCAAGCGTCGGTCTGATGTACTTTTGAACGAATATCTTATTCATGGAAGTGTCTGTGACGTATTTCCACATGGACCCAATACGATATATTTTTTAACCAAAATAACGCTTGAATCGCAAATTTTGCTGGGCCGTTTGATGATAACGTTTGTTATATTTTATCATATTCAGATATGTGGTAGCCCTAATGACGCCGGTTCTTTTCCACCTTGTGGCCTAATCAAAATCACAATATGAGTTGGCAAGATCTGACTTTGAAATTGGGCTTCGCAATTCATACAATTACATTTTTTATTTTGACATGAGTAGAAATAAAGGTTTTAAACTCTACCAGAAACTTACAGAAAGTCTAAGAAAGCAATTTATTTTAAAAACATACATTCAAATGCATCTTTGCTGAAATTTCTAATGTTAGGTATTAAAGCTACTCACTTTATCGATGTTTTACTGCAGACGATGATTATTTGCGCTGTAGAAAAACTAAATAATTTTTGAGCCAAAAATAAGTCTGGGCCGTTTTATGATAACGATAATTTCATTTTCTCAAATAAGTGTTTTTTTATAGTGCTGATTCCATATGTTATTGCTGTCTCAATAATCAATTGAAAGACGCAAGAAAAGTTGGTGAATTTCAATCATGAAGATAGGTGAAAAATGACAGGTCCCCAATCAATTATATACGGCGCCATCTTTTTGCATAGTTCAAGGTCACTGAAATAACAGTCTTTTCTGTGGAATTATGCGATAATCTGGCTCGATTAGGCTAAGTTATGATCTTTCCTTGTTGAGAGGTGTCATGCATTTATATAAGATGTCAACTAATTATCAAGAAAAGGTATGTATAATTCCATTATTACGTCGAAATCGTTACGATTACAGTATTTTTTTCAAGAATTTGATTTTGGAATTTGTGAATTTGATTCTGATTTTTAAGAAGTACGGCACTGTACATGTATCTCCAACTAGGAATGAAATAATTTTATACGAATACCACTAGACTTCAATAATGAAGTCCATAGGCACTAATGGGAGCCCGGGAATGGGAGGACTTTGTATAAAAAACCTCCTACCTCATACATCTATCCACCCTCAATAAAATTGTCAAATCTGACAGAATTGAGTATTTGATGATGACCTACGTGGGACATGATACAGTCATTGAAGGTTTCAATTTTAAAGATTTTTAAATCTCAACATAGCTCTAATTATTTCCACAACTCCGGATTTATTTTAAGACAGATCCATGAATAAAGGCATATGGGTTCATTGTAATGTGTAATGACCTGAGGGTGCCCCAGGGGAATAACTAACTAACAACTGCGAGCATAGGTCCAACAAGCCAGATAAAGAAATTGAAAGAAAGTGTGCTAAATTTGATGCCCCAAGTGGGAATCGAACCCAGCTGGGCTGTAGTAGCAACTTGCTACCAAGGGTCGTTACAAATGCATCTATAATTCATCATAAACTAAGATTTAATAAACTAAGATCTTTGAACCCTTCAAAGACTGTATCATGTCCAATGTACGTGGGTAGGTATGTATGAGGTAGGAGGTTTTTTATACAAAGTCCTGGGGGAGAGTGATTTGAACATTTAATGTACCCAAGATCTGACTATAGCCTCTTTCGAGCTTACATAGATGATTACTTAAATACATGTACAGTATCGCTTCAAAGTACATTATTTATGCTGTCTACATGTAACATCCATGTTTGTGTGCTCTACTGTTGTGTATCTCGATTCCAGGACCATCACACACGGACCCACATTTTATCAGAACAACCATGCAGTGAGTACACAAGGTGACGAACTGCTGGGATGGACCGCTGAGGATAAGGGGACATGATGATATACAACATAATCTATTTGCTGTCCTTAGTCATTGGATTGAGTACAAGGATCTCTATGCAATATGTAGCTCTGGGACAACTGTCAGTCAGATTACTGTGTGCTGCATTGTATTTCATCTTTATATCTGTCCAAGAAGTTGGGAGTATGTCTGTCTGCTGGATATGGGACTGAGATTAGCAAGAATATATAACATTCAGGTAATAGTATTTGTGTGCAAGCGATCAAGATTCCTCTGGCGATTTCCGTAGCAGATACATGTACGGCATAGCTAGAACCTGAATGACAGAGAAATTCAGATCATTGTTGACAATGTGCCTGATGAAAAGTCATGTCTGATTGTTAGTTTATCATAATCTTATATACATATAGATATCAACTATCCATTATTAGTAATACTTGTTGCACTTTCAATGATTCTGCAAAGTGTATTCCACTGACCCTTTAGGCTTTGGGTAATACACTTTTCTAGAATCGTTAAAAGATGAACAAGTATTTTTAAATTAAACCGTATGAAATATTTGTATAACTTTTAACGTCTTTTAAAACTTTGTTGATTGAAAAAATGTGCAATTAAATAGTTTAAGGGTGACAATGTTATTTTGCTTTTATAATTTCAAATAGTAGTCAAAATGTAGATATAAAATTTCTCTTCTATATATTTCCAGGCCAATGGGGTACTGGCTGACTGGACCCAATCAAGAGAGACATGTTTCGAGGAATGCAGAGCAACAATGATTTATTAATAATTGACCTAGGAAAATAGGATTATGTATCTACATAATATACAAATCAAGATACCCTGTGCTGATTATTGTTGCATCAGAATATTCTGAATACTGTTATAAGTTTTGGAAAAATGAAGCTGTAAATAGTATCATTGACAACAAATATCCAGATGTATTGAGAAACAATTAATGTTGAGAGGGGACATTCAAGATGGAATATACATTTAAGTTCAACTTAGCAAGAATTTGGTGAGTCTTTCATTGACCAAAAACACTAACACTGTTCTTTGTTAAAAGTGTCAAGGCATAAACTGTAAAGTCTGATGTCTCACAAATCTATTAATCAGAAAGGAGGGACTAAATTCAACTACTGGCAGATGGATTAATCCACTAAATGTTTGTGGTAAACTCATTGAAATATGAAAAGAACATTCATTGAAATATGAATAGAATATTCATTGAAATATGAATAGAATATTGGCAAGTACCATTATATTTAAATGAGTTGGGCATAAGATAGTTAAAGGACCAGGTATAGTATGGCAAGTGATTTTAGACAATCATATTTTTATGAGTACTTTATGAGTTTAGATACAACTTTTCTCATTAACACAATATGTTATCTCTCAAGAAAATTCTCAAGGATAACAAAAATATCAATTAAACAATTCAAATATTTATGAATAGCAACCCCATGTCAACATTTCTTTCAAAATATTGAAGTCTCACAAAGAGGATCTTCTCTTTATTTTAATTGCATGAAAAGATTATTCAATAAGGGGTCTAAACCTCTTCAATTCATATGTAGAAATGTAAAGAAATTGAAATTAAATTTTGTAAACAGGCAAAGGAAATAATGTTCAGTTTTTTTAAAATAAATCTACTTGTATTGCAATAATAATATAATCTAATTTTTAGTGGAAATGAAATGATAATTGAAATTGAAATTTAATCAGGAATTGAGATAAAATATACCAAACCAAAATGCAAAAGTGTCTACAGCACCCAGGTGCTCTCACTGAAAGGAAGTAGGGTGTTCTCCATTATGATCTCCCCATCTTATCCAAATATGTTATTAATTCATGAAACATAACAGTATAAACTTTGGATTCACAAAGTTGTATGGCGTTTCATAAGTGTAATAACTGAATAAGTTGCTTTTGAAGCATTTTTCTATAGCCATTTTGTAGGGAAAAAAAAAAGAAAAAATGTTTAATCTTTTAATTTGAAGTGTGACCTGAATTGATTGCAAACTTCATATTTGCACATCTGACAGTCTGATGTGATATACCATTTTTGTGATATTGTGAAATTATTTAATTTGCAATCGATTCAGGTCATAGTGTATTTTAGGTATTTTTCGAAAATCAATAGAAACCAATGGCTTCAATTGGAATCTAATGTTATCCATATGTTAAGTCAATGGAGCACATCCAATGTCAAGTATATACACCCTTGCTGAACTTAATGACCTCAACCTCAGCCCATGTGGGTCCAAATGCTTAAATATTTTCCAAAGTATTATGTGACATTGCATTCTTTATGTTACACCTAAAAATTATTCATTTTGTTCATGGGGAAATCATAAAGGAGAGTGCACTAGACCCTTTATGTTGGTACACCTTTAGAATGGGCTTTTATTTGTAACAACATTAAAATTCATATTTGTATTAAGTGGCCTTGAATGAAAAATATGATTTTGAGATTGACCCCTCATATATAATATTGCACCCCACGACTTTAATGGAAAGGTACAGTGAGTGCCTTTGTCAGCCAAGGTCACAATGACCTAGGCAGTGATAAACTATAACACAGCATGTTATGTGCAGTATATAGAAGTCCATGACTCCATGTACATGTATTAACCTCCTATAGGCATGATAGAGACTAAAAGGGCTCTATACACTAGCCAACCCTTTCTGGCCGGCCAGTTATCTTCTCCCGGCCGGATATCCTGCTGGTATAGTAACAGTTCTTTGAAAAGGGATTGTAAATGCAGGAGAGAGTGGATTTTGTCTAAAAACTTGATAGAATGCAGTCAGAATTCGATTTCATCTATAGATGTCACGCCGTCCGGTCAAAACATACAAAGGTCAAACTGAGTTCAGAGTTTTAATGGCGGTAGGTTTGGAATCGTTTTTAACCACTCGATCATGTCTGTTTTCTCAACTTATATTTTATCGAATAAGTTATTTTATACAAGGGACATATGTATAGATATATATGCTCAGGCGAGGGTAGTAATCAATACTATATTTTACGTTTTTGCTTAGTAATTGCGACTTGAAACGGTGTTTTCAACAAAAAAGTTGAAAATCTGACAAACTTCTGTTCGCCACGACAGACGTGCGTGATTGTTTCAATATTAGCAGCGTAGATCAGGCATCTTAAGCTCAACGATTCTGTGTAATTTCAGGAATTATGATCATATATTTTGCGTGTTACAAGCAATTCAATTTTCGAAATGAGAGATCTCAGAAATTTCTGACGAAGAAAATTTTTGTTGAACGTCAGCGGATTAATATATCGTGACGTCACGGATTTTAATGCTAACAATGGACTTGAGGGGCTTGCTGCCCGGCTGTTTTATGTAATTAATAAATCACAGATTAACATGTGTAGTGTCATTCACCCCTTGCGTATTAGACTGTCGTTTAATGCTATATACAGAATCATTTTTTTACTATATGGATGCTACTAAAAATCTTTGACCTGGCTTTGAGATTCAATTGACCTTTTGCGATCAGAATTCAGGAATTTTGTTTATGGATACTGTTGTCACGTATTTCGTCTTATTGGTATGACGTCATATAGAAATGATATTAGACATGATGGAATCACGAAATGGCGGACACGTGGCAGTTTTGAGCTAAAAATATTGTCATTTCTTATATAAAAACCATGGGTCGGATATTTACCAGGTATGCCGATTTGACTAGATCATGAGTATGTCTATATATATGCGAAGTTTGGGTGAAATTCATACTAAACATCGATGCCTATAAGCGCCCCCCGTTTTTGTCAAAATCGGGGGGCGCTAAACCGCTATCTAAATCATGTCAGTAAGACCTTAGACTTGGTATGTGCTTAGCATGAATGTTGATCTAGTCAAATAGAACGCTTTCGTGAAAAATAAATCAATAAAGCACGAAATATAGAAGATAATCTCTCAAAATCAAGCATCTAAAGCTGGGTGACCTAATTGTGACGTCACTAAAAGACAGAATCCATTCGGTGATCGCAAATCATCAATTGGTAGAGAGCATTTTAGAATCATCCATATATGTTTATATTCAAAAGGTATAAATAAAATACAATATATAATATATGGTGGTTACATATACATTTAGAAGCCGTCATATTTCCTCAAGATCTCGTGCAGTTTAGCAACATGCTAAGTGTGTTCTTTTACTGTAATAGCACAGAGGAAATATGTTTTGCTTAAAGTCTATACATTGACATAGTCTATATGCTGACATCATCTATATGCTGACATTGTCTAAACACTGACATAGCATTTATGCGAACATGCAAATCACATCACTCATCGCATTATTAACCCTGAGAACTGTCGTGTCGAAAGTAGCAACATCTGCATTTTTCTGATTTTTGATTGGATCAATTATGCGATGACACTCAATTATGATGAGGTGAAAAATTTTGAGTGAGTACATCATATCAAATGCTTGATTTAATTTGTTGATAAATGTGCTGTGTGCGATACGTAAATAGAGAAATCGGGGCTAATCTTGTGTTTTAATACATCGATGAGTCCTGATCCTGATGTTATCAATATATATGTGAAAGTATTAAAATATTATTGAGTAAAAAAATCAATTCTTAAAATATGTCCAAAATTCTCGCCAAAAACTCTGTATTCTGATGTTAAAACATGCAGCAATTTTGAACATATTCATGGAGAAAAATGAAATTAATGTTAAATGAGGGGAACCAATAATGTCATGGGGATTGATCATTTTCGGCTGTTATGATGGATTAATGACCTAGTATGTCAAGCACAATATTCCCAAAAGCATAAAATCGTAAGTACCAACCTCGGTTTTGTTCTAGTAAAAATTATCAATAAAATATGTTAATATTTGATAATGATTTCATAATTTGAGTTACATTTTAGAAAAAGCCTGCATGCTGAAGTATATTTAAGCATTCTAGAATTTTAAGCTCTATAAGGCTTTGTTAAATTCCATCTAATAAATTATCCTCTGATGTTATCTCAGCACTAGAATGTAAAGTTCTAAACTATTTTACGAAAGTTGTAATATTAACAAAATGACACCATTTGCCAGATAAATAGCCATAGTACTGTCAGCCAACTATAGAGTACTAATAAACATTATATAGAATGTTGAATGCCAGTTAAGTAGCATGAAATATTGCGATTCTAAGAACAACTATTGATGCATTTATTACAAAGTTAGAGCCAAGCTCAACAGTGGAAGGCTGCAAATGAAATGTACTGATTATTGAAGTTTCATAAAACATGTCATATGGTATTATGTTGTGAAATAATCAATGAATATGTATTTAAATCCTGTGATAAAAAATAATGTAAAGTGATATAAAATATTTCTTACCTGTGGCTCATATCGGATGATGATGTCATACTCTCCGGAAGCTACGATATCATCAACTTTGAAAGTGAGGCTGTCTCCCTCGTGAACTCGCATGAACCCTGGGCCAGTCCATGTCCTGATACGTCCAGGTATCAACTCTCTTATCACAACACGTGTGCGCTAAAACATAAAAGATATGGATGCAAACCTTATATTATAAAAAACATAAACAGTAAAACATAAGTACATGATCTATAAAATTCTTTCAGAAATGAATATTCGTTACATTTAGATGGATTTACTATTGATAATGATATCATCTGAAAAAGTGTCCATCTATTTGTGTGTGTGGGATGTTCAATTACCTCAGTTCCTGTTGCAAACTCTCCTTCATATTTCATCCAGTCAAGGTCAGGGATAAAGAAGCCTGGTCTGGATTGGTCACAGCGACGTCCAATGATGTTCTCCCGACACTGGCACTCCCCAGTTCGCTGGTCACAGTCATTACTTAGGGAGCCACCAACGTCACAATCGCATGCCTTGCAGCCTTCTCTTTCGTTGCTTAGACCATAGTACCCAGGCTGTAACAAACAATATACACAATTTAATCACCTACGCCAAATGATTTCTGTATGCAATATTAATATCATAACTTAAGTAACATTTTCAGAGATTTAATTCCATATTACAGACAATAAACAAGTCTCGTTCAAAATCATATCTATAATCATTTTTATTTCACTATTTTACACAAGATAAAATCGCTGCAATCCACTCACCAAGCAAGTGTCGCAGCTTCTTCCTGTTACAAATCTCTTGCACGTACAGACGCCAGTGACCTTGTCGCATCCATAGTTACCAACTGTTCCCAAGGTGTTGCAGGTACAGGCTATAACACAATAATAACACAAGCAAATAACATAAAGCATAAGAAGGAGTCAGTCTTACATCAACTCTATGTGGTACTCTCTCCAACTAACCCCCCTACCCACTTCTCTACTCTTGTGGACAAAGCAAGTGGGAGAAGAGAGGGTGGGAGATCAAAGAGATTTGATGAAAGACTAAGCCAATCAGTCAGTATGTAGTTTAATAACACACCTTAAAAAGTCACATATTTGTTGTGTGATAACAGCAAAGATTAAAGCTTTAATAGAGCATGTAAGGCTTTACTAGAGAACAATGGCTTTAATAATGACCTGTTGGTTGCCCACCATATAACATCCCTATTTTTATCATAATAATTATAAAGGCAGTAACTTAGTGAATATATGAGTATGGAATAAAGTCTTAATGATAATGAATCTTTAAATCTTAGTATGATATGTCTGAGGAAATTAAGCTGAAATTATAAATAATATATATGGTAAAAATGATAAATATTATCTTAATGGCAATACTGGTTTGAAACAACCTAATTGTTGGTGAATAAAAGTTCATTTTACTGGAGTCAACTTCAAAACTGATGAAGGGTTGCTGAAATCTTAAATGCATCTAATACAAACTGATAAAGATACACAATGAGACATTCACTAAATCCACTGACTAAGGTACATGTACATCCAATAAATATCCCCAACTAATGGATAACATTAACTTATGTATCTTAAATCAAGGATATTCATAAATGGATCTTAAAACATGAATAACATGGGAGGGTCAATGATGCGAGGAGAACAATGGTGTTGTCAAGTCAAACTCCAACGAATATACGTGATCAAACATTTGGGTGAAGTGTGCTTGTGGTACAATAAATACGATGCTGAAAATGGATTTCATAAATGCTTTCATTATCATATACAAGTAACTCATATAAAAATTGATACTCTGCATTAAAATGATTTCCTAAGATTTTTTTGGTTTTTAAACAAGAATATTCAACCTGTGCCAAACTTGTGTCTCTCTCATCCACCATGCATAAATTAATACTTACGTAAAACTAAAGAAAAAAGAAAATAATTTAACCAAAATATTCCATATAACTTCAAAACTTAACCTTTAGCAGACCACCGGCGACTGCGTCCGCCCATTCAAAACTACCCCCAGAATCCACCGGCGGATCCGGACGACACAAATCTAACTTTTGAAAACTTTACTTTTTCCCGCCGTTCTTATGATCCAATTAGATTGCCCGATTTATTCAGTCCTTAGTAGGTGACTTCCTGTTGACCTAGAAATGGCGATGTTTCGAAAAATATTTCTCAATTCAACAATTCAACAGTGTTTAAGTCGTTTTTAGTGAACAAATCGTACAAAATGACGGCCAAATACGATCACAACGAAAATGTGGAGGAAATGGATTGCGATTTCGAGCTCTTTAGGCTCTTGGAAGCCGATAATGGTCATCGAAAATAGAAACTAGAATATTTTCTGAACTGAAAAGAAGAACATTCGATCTCTGCAAATTCAGTTTTGGATTCTGACCAGACGTTGAATCTCCCGAGGGGCGAAACGGCGGATTCTGGAGGAGTATTCATGGTATATTCAAGCCCAGTCGTGTTTATGTACGAAAAAAATTCATGAGAACATTTTTCTCATGAGCCACGCTAGTGTATCTTCCCTTTGTGAAAATTTTATCCAGATTCATTCAGTAGTTATTGAGATATTAATTATTTAGTCCAGGCATATCATTTTTGAAAAATAAGTCAGATGCGTGGGATATATTTGCTGAAATAAGTCGGAGTGCAGAAGGTTAATGATAAATGTTGATCTTAATGCAACAAAAGTGAAAATAATTTTTAATTAACTTAAAACAATGAAAAATATTTCAAATATGAGTGCATATGAATGTGTATGACAAATATCTATGAGAAGGTGTGTCATGATTTTGATGAAATATCAGCCAATCAGATGACAGCTATACCTTCACATCCATCTGGATTTTCTTCTAGAAGATTCCAGTATCCATCAAGGCAGGTATCACAACGGATCCCAGTTACATAGCGCTTACAAATACAGCGTCCGGCAACCAAGCCATCCTCTTGGTCTGTGCGTCCCTCACATTCCCCGCTATGCTCCGAGCCGAACCTATCGCAGTCGCAAGCTGTAATAAGAACATGCAGCTTTGTGCATATAGCTCGCCTTAACTATTCTTACATAGCTGTAGTATATAAAACAGCTTATCGAGCAATTTGCACTTATAAACAATATTTTTATACTGTATTGGCATATTAGTTATGCTTCTCTAACTTAGGTTTACATATTATCAAAACAAAAAATAACAACCCAAAATACCTATATAAACACCCATGCTTGGATATCAACGTTTCAAGAAATCTTAATGAGAGATCATGCTTCCCTGCATGCCTTCCCTTTTGTGTATATTGCCCATTATATGTTTGCTTTCAATAGTAAAAAAACACTTCGAATTCAATTTTCTATCTTTCAAATATACAGATAGCCATAAATTCAATAGTGGGGTCTGGACTCGTTATATTTGGTAAAAGAACTGAAAATGACAATTATTTAATCCTTGCTAAACTACGAAACATCACTATTTTTTTTACATTGAAAGCACTTTCATATTATGGACAACATAAACATTGATGCAACAGTACAGTACAATGTAAAATGTGAACAGGTCATCCAAGGTGTTTTGTTCAATAAAGGATGGCATCCAAATATACACAGATGTGGGAAAACAAAGATAACACTTTATGACTTAAACCCTATCCACCCCTATAACCAAAGTTTAAAATGTTGATTTACTATATTTACAGGGCCAAAAATGAATATCTTACATCAACAAAATCTTCATTTTCCCCCAAATGTTGATATTTGAGCACCAATGCTAAAATCCCAACAATCTCTTGTGTTTGGAGGAAGGTCATCACACTGAACAAGTAGAGAGACAATGAATTTGTAGAATCCTGGTGAATGAACATATTGCCATCAAATTGTGCTTCAATACAACCTCCTCATTCATATACCACAATATCACCCATCACTTCACATCAACCCCAAAGTGCCACGTAAAAACCATAGATGTCTAAACTTTTAACCAATGTTTACTTATCAATGGCCACCTATATCTGTTTTACTTCTCCTTTCAGCTTTATTTTGCACTTTATGCAATTGTGACAATTTACCCATTGTAGGAGTTTCCCATGCAAAATGACTGGGGCAGCGAAGGTCTGTTTCTCAAAGATAGTTGAATTTCATGATTTGAAATTCATGATCTTTTTGAGAAATGGCCTCTCAGAAAACTATAGAGCATTGAATACAGTATGCAGACTCCTAGCCTAAAAGACAGATGTTCCACGAGCTCCCCGATTTGTTATACTTACGCTCGCAGATGTAAGGATCATTCAGAGCTCTACCAGGGACTTGGTAGAAGAATGGCTTGCACTCCTGACACTGGCGACCCATCGTGTTGTGCTGGCAGTTATCACAGACGCCTCCACTCTGCTGGCCATTGGCCTCATACACAGCGGGGTCAAAGTGACAGCGGGTGGCGTGGTCATTACATTGACATCCTGGATAAAGAAATATAATTAATTACAAAATGTCCAGGCATTGTGCGATTTACTTGACAAAGGGCATCTTTGGTTTGGTTCATGGCTTGGAACATCCATAATTGTTTTGTCAATTTACTTTCACATTTAGCATTGATTGGTTTGGCTCAGGGCTGTTTTATATATGACTTAAATTTAAGATATTGATTGATTTGGTACATTGTTGATTGATTTAGAATTTACTTTCACTTTTTAGCATTGATTGGTTTGGTACATGACTGAATTTTTTATGACTTTCTCTTAAGGCATTGATTGAGTTGGTACATTGTTTACGTGTTTGTTATCTTATTATGCCATGCATTGATTGTTCTGGCACAAGGCTGATTGTTTAGGTTACTTACTTTCACATGCATTGATTGTTTTTCGGAATGCTGGTTTCCATGGTTTGTCATTGTAGAAGTCCTCACACTCAGCACAGTTAAGTCCCTTAGTGTTGTGAGTACATTGGCACCTACCATGCACCTATAACATATACGAGGGCATTAATCACCTATATGAGGGCATTAGACAACCCAGACATGGGCATTAATACATGTACTGGGAGATTATCACAAAGGGATTATCTATTGGTTATGGTACTAGACTATTAAAGATACAAAATAAAAATTTTAGAATGTATACCCGTCAATCTTCAAGATAATATATGTGCACATGAACAAATAAATAAAAACTCATAGATCTGCATATCAATTACATTTTCTGAGTATTTATGAAAGACAAATTGACTTGTTGATCAGTAACTTAAAGTTTGGAGAATTGAACCCCTGAATGTCAAACAAAATGAGATGTCATTATTCAGTTTAAAAATCATTGTTATTTTTATGTACATTGACAGGTATGCTTTTTTGGATTACTGTACTAATTTATATTTATATAGATTGAAGTTTATGTGTAGAAATTATTAGGTCTTTTTTATTTCATAAACATGCTGGATTTTCAAGATACAGATATGTTTTTAGATTGAGGGAGATTTCATAGTGGAATCTACGGGTATGAGTAAAGCATGCATTATTTAACTGTTGTTTTTACTATTAATATCATACAGTAAACTTAAGCAGGAAGTTGCCATAAAGATAGACAGCCCTGAAATAAAGCAATTATCAACAACATTTCACTCTTGATGATGATGAAAACTATGTGAACATGTACATTTATGAAAAATTCACAATCTCAAGGAGTGCTGGTTGGTACTTAAAGAAACTGTAAAAAGTAAACAATTCATAAACTTAGTTGAAAGTTATTATTATTATGCAACATTTATGAATGGTGTCTCAATATGCCGTAATTGTATCAAATGATCAAATGGTACCATAGTTATCGTTCAAAAGTAACAACCAGCACTGATTAAGAATGGATATTTCTCATTTGACATCTACAAAGTCCAGCATCGAAACACTGTAAAGCAATGTACATCAAACATTGTGCTTAACTAAGATCTCTACACTAATAATGGCAAATGAATTTGATTCATTTAAAGCAATATAAAGCAAACAAATAAATACTAAAACACAAGTTTTAATAAAAATTAATCAAACAAGTTGAATACAATAAAGTTAAATAAAAAATTATGAGGCTGTTCCTCAAATCTGTCAAGAAAGTACCCACAATACATCATAGGAGACCCATAAACCACGACAGTAATAATTAAACAATATCAATACACATCGACAACATTCTTTAAGACATTAAAAAACAAACACGGAGAATGCCATGTAGAAAGGCTATAATAGAGCAAAGAAAGAGACATACACATAGAAGTAGACCTTGTTCCCAACCAGAAACGAGTGAATGATTCCTTAATATTGACATTAAGTCAGTTGTTTCATTCATGCCAGAGTATGTGTGCTGGTGATGAAACATTCCTTAAAATGCATGTTAGATATAATCCGTGTGATGTTGTAAGTACAGACAGAATATCCCTGGACCATAGTTTGTTCAAGGCCATGAGAACAGGGTGAATTTGACAAAAAGACTATGGCCATTAGACCGAGTATATGAGGTGATGTCACAGTATATAGACTATAGTTTGTACAAGGTGCAACTCGAACAGATTGAGATTGACCAGAAGACTAAAGCCACAAGACCGAGTATAAGAGGTAATGTACAGTATATAGAATAAATATATACACGTCAAATATAGCTCATATAAAGCCTAATAGCTCCTTTGACACATATAACACATATATATATCTAAGACACATATAGCTCATATATAGACTAATTTCTATATAGGACACATATAGCTCATATGTGGTTTAATATCTATAGGACACATATAGCTCATATATAGTCTAATATCTATGTAACACATATATATAATAGCTATAAGATACATATAGCTCATATATATCCATAAGACACACATAGTTCATATATAGCTTTCTCAAATAAAGGTACTGAAAAAACATTACATTTGTGTAAAAGAAGCACAAGGCATTATCATTAGACATTGATGCAAAGATACACCACCTATTAAAACCTTCCTGTTTGGTTACTGTTCCATGTAAGCCTACACAAAGCATCCAAATATAGTGTATATTTGAATAGTTCATGTCTGCTTACATATAACACTAACCCAAAGTTCCAAACAAGGACAGTGTGTAGATAGGAGATTAGACCAGATCACAATTCACTTACCATCCATGGATCAACCTACATTACACAATACAATTAATAGATAAATATCCCCATCTGATACAATTTGCAAATATTTTGATTATAAAAACGTTAATGTGACACACGAGTTACATATACAGACTGCAGAAACTCATAAATCTTATTACTTGAGATCATAAAATCTATGGTTAGAAAAAAAACATAAAACATTATAAATTAAATAAATATTAAAATAAATAGTGCTTTTTAAGTGTGCAGTTAATATCATTCACATATTCAGCTTGGCTTTTCACAAAGTTTTTGATTTGCTTTTTATGACATGCATTCTAAAAATGTTTTCCAAACCTAAGAATTATTTTGCATGAATGATGAAGAAGAAACGTGCAATCATAAAATGTCATTTACAAATCAGAAAAACTTTGTGATGCTGAGAATGGCTTGTACATATACAAGGAGTAAACATGCTTTTTCTCTTTTTCAAATGTATAATATAAACCTAAGTATGCATTCTTATTCACATTTCTCAATATATTTCTATATACATGTATATATATATGACTGCTGGCTTCAGGCAAGCTTGTGGTGTAGACATTCATTCTTTCATTCATTCCTGATTTGAGCAAATTTTACTGATACCATATAGTCAAATCATTTTATATCACATTGTACTGTGAATGCAAAATTTAATGATATGCTATTGGTACAGATCTTTAGGAAGGTAGATTAGAATAATAGTAATCTCAGAGGGGCCTCTAAGATGGTCTATAACAATGAGGTCTAAAGTATGCAAACTATTCCGAAGCTAATATCACCCTGCCTTCCTTTATTTTGCTCAAATCATACTCGACTTGTAGTAATATAGCACATAAAAGCAGTGTTCAAGCATGTACAGGACAAAAACAGCCGCCAGCTCACTTGCTGCATTCTATGCCAGATTATAATTACACCCCCCTCCCCAGATTCGATCAGATTAAAATCAATCAATTCAATCAATATTACATATTAATCAATCATTCGTTAAAACATTAAATCACGATTCACTGATTACTCTAATTTTTTATGACATCATCACAGCCAATCATTGGCACATTCATGTAAGCGTCGGCAACAAAAAGCTGCTACATTTTATGTACTTACTCCCCAACGTGTATCCTGTTTGAAATAAAAGTGGTTTCATTCTATAGCAGCGTTTACAAATTGTGTGTTGAGACATGCGTGCAGAACATAAAATGTTCTAATGAATGATATAGGACCACACATTGAAACATTTTCATCATTTATGAAACATATACTTTACAGGAACATCAAAACATACATTTAAACTATCTATGGAGCAAATAAAAATAATGAATAAAATATACTTCTGATTTTTGATTGTGAAGGAGAAATACAAATACCAAGGCTGCCACTGGTATAAGAAACACTTATAACATAGTGTGCCCCATAGTTTAGCGAATATAGTATTATTTATTTAGATAATTGCTCAAACAAAAACAAAATCTGAAGACCAATCAACCTACAGATATCTAAAATTTTAGTTCAGTGAAATGGTTTATTTCTACATGAAATAGTTAACCAAATCAGTACCAAATTGACCCACTCTATCATCATATTCTAGGCTGCCTTGGTAACCGACACAAGGACTGACTTCTCAATACAAAAACATTACAAGTGACAAGAAACCATATAACTTGCGACAGTTGGAAACTTCCATAATAAAAAACAAAACAACAAAAAGTATGATAGCCATAATGGGCACATTGAGATGGAGTTTAGTCTGTACATACCATATCTGGGCTGTTTTCTGCGCCAGGGATTGGAACACAACGTGAAGCGTGTCCGTAGCAGGAACAACTTCCTCGTACAATCATGTCGTACATGGCATAGTAATACTTTTCTTTGATTTCTGGTCTCCTATCCAAATTCTGATCTCCTACAAAAGGTAAAAATCAATGATAAATGTTTCTGTACGTATTTCTAATATCAAAATATACAGTAATTATTACATAACAAAATTCATTGTTCTTTTTCTTATGGTATTCATTACATGGAACATCTTTAAACTTGAACTTTAAATCTTTTAAGTTATAGTCATTTGATTACCTTTGACACTGAAACATAGTGTTAAAAAATATAAGAAAAATCCTTGACTATAAATTGACATATTTCTATCTATGGTGGTGTAACTCCTCTAAATGTCCTCTTTGACCAAGTCCTGGTGCATATGAAGAGAATTCATGCATACAACAGAGGTCAAGGGGACAATTATGCTTCAGCTAGTATGAGGAATCATATAGATGAAAGCTCTCAATGACCAATTAAAGAATCTTCAAAGACTTGGTATTGTTCTTGAGTTTCCATGGTATAGTCTGTGTCTGCTCTAATACAAACATCCATTCTCCAGTGAAGAAAGCTTGTACCTCTGCGGTAAAACAACACATAGAGGAATGGATGATTCTTTGCTAAGGAGAATGCGGAATAGCTAAATGAGCCACCTGATCAACAGGTTAATGTAAATCAACTGACCAAACACCATGGTTACCAGCTAAGGGAATTAGCCCTTCATACACCATCTAGCTTTTTATTAAGCCCTTGAGAGTATATATAAACTCACGGTTCTTCTGCCAAATGAATAATCTTTTGTGCCTTTCATCTTCCTGATTACAGACTCAAATAGATAACCAGAATCGACCAGAATGCAGCGAAGCAATAACCCCTCTCCTCCCTCACGTAACTATGGCAACTTAACAATTCTCCCATGGCTATTGGTATGTTAGAATAAAGATTTTGACAACCACTCACATATGTATTGTTAGTTATATAATATACATGCATTTTTGTTATAGTTACTCAAGTAACCATACCACCCATTTGAACCCATGAATAAAGGTAACCATGGCAACTATAAACGTAAAATGGTTCTGGGCTGACTGTCAAGCAAATGCTGCAAAGAGCAACAAACAGTAGAACAGTCTTAGATCTCTCATGATAACATAACAGAGATTTAACAGAAACATAGAACAACTCACTTTAGAAAACAAAAAAGGATGCAACAGATGTAAAGAACAATTTAAAAATGTAATACGATGTACTGTACTTATACATGTATGCTTGAACTGATAAGTTGTTCAAAGGTAAAAATATACAAACTTCAAACATTAATTCTTTCTTTGAACGAGAGGACCCATGCTTCACTGTTTGAAATAGTGTAATATTCCCCCCCCCCTTATAGCCATAGTGTATGTACATGATTCAGTTATTAGAGTAGGGTCATAGGTGCCAGCCTTGACCTCATAATGTGAATTAGACCTAAGTTATTAGACAGTTATGGTCTCATCTGTCAGTTTTGATGGAGCAAGTTTCCACCCAACTTTTCCTTTATGCATATACAGAACATGTACTATACACTTAAGTATAGACTGTGGGATCTAAGTCCGAAGCACTTGTATTTTTTCTTAACTTTGTAGTCTATTATAAAACCATCAACAGAGATAGTCTGGTATGATCGTATATTTGCTATGAAAAGGATTTAAAGCTCATTCATTTAACCTTAAAAAGGGAAGCTCTTTTATTGTTTATGACTAAATTATCAATATTCTCAACCAGCCCAAGCCATTTGAATGTTTTAACATTAACTCATCTTTGTTGTAAGTAGTTCTTAAAAAAGATGATTTATGGGGTTTTAATAGTGAAGTTTGTAATAAGAAGGGGAGAGTATTCATGTGATGTAAAGGTCAAGTGGGGCCCCTTGAAAGACTGTATATAATGAAAGATATTTGGCTACTAATGATTCACATGGTGTCAGGGGTAGGTACTATGGTAACTACTGTTGATGTATCCTTCTACTGACCAGAGTGCTGAAATGGAAAGTCCTGAGAGAAAGTTTGGCCCATCCTTAGTCCAAGGGAATTGGAAAGTAAATGAAGCCCTTTGAATGAGGGATTTGTAATAGCCAGATTGTTACGATTACTGTTGAAGCCTGTAACTTAGTCTGCGTGGTAACTTCAGTAGTCTTACTTCAAAACCTTGGACCCCTCTCCCTTATCTACTTCAACAACAGGTTGTTGAGTGGGGGCGGAGGTCTTGAAGCAAGACTATCAATTCACCTGTCATAATCCAAGAATTGTGGTTGATAATGCAGAAACAATATACTCTGATAATGACAAGTGATCAGTATATATTGGTTGGGCTGAGTCCACAAGCAAGATACATAAGATTATGAAAGCCTATTCTCTTCGCTTATGAAATTTTCATCATGCTACCTATTTCCAACTAGGCAGTACACTTTAGACAGAAGAGGGGTATTGCTGATGCACATTTTGACACAGAACCATTGTGACCCATAATATTCACATGTATTATTAAATTGTCTAATATATATTCACCTCATGTTTAATAGACATTTTGCGCTACGAACAACACTACTTCAGTTTGGTCTCGTACCATAAAGACAAGCTCCCATCTTACACCGTACTGTATCAGTTGTGTGGTTTTCTGGCCTAATAAAAAGTTACTGCTTTTTACTGCTAGACAATACTTGACAAGTTTATGAGATTTTGATGATTTTCAAGTGGAGGATTGAAAGAGTCCATTGTGGGGGCTGACTTATTAATGATTTATGATCCAAAATTGCTTTGAGCTGTTTATGCTGAATGATGCCATGTTCATATAATTACAGCTCATGTGCCAATACCTTGTTATCTGATCATTGTAGAGTATATCAGCTATTCATTATAAAGGGTTGGGGTTAATGGAATCATATAAAAAATAGAGTTAATTGATTTAAAGGAAATAGCAATATACTTTTCAATAGTACTTAAGGTATGTGCATGTATCAAACAAAGTTTGTATAGACTATGTAGTCAAAATACATTGCAAAAACCACCAAAACCACAGAAATGTTCTGAATAGGGAAATGTATCGACTACATACTTAAATATAAACATAAGCTGGAATAGAACATTTATATATTTTTGAGAATTATAGCCTAATAACTACATAAGTAGGGTCTTGCACCAGCCCTTTGTATAGCTGCTATTATACACACCTTCTCCATTAGGTTAGAAAATACAATAGCTCAACCAAATGAATTAATACGTAATTTGGAGCAGGAATCCTGACTAAGGCAGAAAACACAATTGCAACAAGTACAAAGGCCTTATGCACGATTCAATAATTACACGAGGTTCTAATTGGCAGCCAAGTGATCAAACCATAATACATCATGGTAATATAGCAGACAGATTATATCATCCTGAATTCAGAACAGACTAGAATCAACCCTCTTCAAGAGCCCAGCTTCTGCACTCTCTAAAGGGAGAAACGATTCTTTGTGGTGACCTACATTTAATCAGTAGCCCATATGTACCTTTACCTTTCTGGCCATCGGAAAAGTACAAATGACTTTTACCTCTGAGTAGCTAACATAATTCCACATTCAAACTCCTTACAAAAATCCATGAAAACAACATCACTTCATACATCCAATAATCCATAGAAAGAGGTCATAACCTAATATACCATTGTTTGGATGTCCACTCAACAATGTAGGTATATGGGATCTTAACCTTAAGACCACCTCCCTAAAGTTGCTCACTTATTGAAATATTTTGAGGAAATTGTATATGCACACACTTCAATTTTTGTGCAAACACTTTGTAGTTTTCTGTTTATTTGAATCCTTGACCAGCAGTCAGCAAAAATACTAAATAAGCAAACAAAGGCTTAAAGCAATATGAATGATTCAGAACTCTTAAAAAGAAGATGAATCAAGGGGATTCGTTCATCCAGGGATTCTGGTTACGAAGGGTAACATTAGAGAACACAAAAATATGAACCTATACCTTGAGAAAATGCAAATTGCCAAGTATCTGAATAATCATCATGATAAGCCATGACATCTCAAATCTTCTCAGCCCAAACAGAAAGATGCTATGAGTATCAGAATGCTGAATAATGGTAATTTTAATTTGCTGTCTAACCTTTCACGTATCTAGTGATTCTAATCACAACATCAACCTGTGTGACAGGTGTGCAAAGGTTGACACATTATGAAGAAATAAAGGAGAAAATGACTGCTCACCCATTGAGTAAAAAGGGGAACATTTGGCTAAATGTATTCATCTTTCTTGGGAATTAGAGACATACCACCCACATTCCATATTTAGCAAGTAGTTGGTGAAAGTAATAAAATGCACATGCATTGTATGTGGTTTGATCTTTCATCCGATGCTAATATTCACACACTATTGTCACCAATAAAGAAAACAAGCAAAGAAAAGATTTTTTGAGATCACCAAGAAAACAGTAATGGCCATTAAGGATATGTTTTTACAATTTTCATGAATGGAAACATTTATTTCCAACCGAAGGCTATGTCCTGACTTCAAGGCTCGGTTCCTTCTGTCTAAAAGTGCTAATAAACTTGTAAAATGTGTGTAAAAATATGATAAGTCATAATTTCGACACACAGATGTTATGTTCTGACCTGGTTTATCCAGCTGTCAGGTCAACATTGAAGGAGTTTTGCTACCAATCTATGTAATACGTGAATCCAGGTTTATAAATGCGGAGAAGGCTTTAACCGTTGTTGATAAACTACTTGAAAAACTGACCACAAATCAGATATCCAATATTGAATTCATTGACAGGAATTTCCGCACCAACATTTTGTAGGCCTATGAAGATATAGTCATTCAAAATTTTGTTAATTATTTATTGAAATGGTTCTAATGTTCCATCTTCACACTTGTCACACTTGTGGGGGTTTCCTTTGTTTGTTTTTACTCTTACTGTGCTGATTTGGTTTTAATTCTCTATAAGTCATCTAAATGAGATCATTCATTTTCGATTTGTTTAAAAAATGATAAAGTTAGGAATCTTTACAACCATCAATACTATGCATGGTACTGGGAAGCATTCTGAACTTGTCTGAGCAAAAGATGAAGTTGCGGTTTTACTAGCACCCTACTTTAAGAGGCTTGATATAGGTGCACTAGTTCCTAAGGCACAAAAACAACAGTTCACATTCTAAAAATCCAGGTCCCAAATTCATCCAAATGTTTCTGATAGTGGTTCTGCAGATGTGGAAAGAAACTAATAAAATATTGATGCCTAGCCGGGGAACCACAGCCTGCTCTATCCCTTGGAATAGACAGACTCTCACAAGCTTTAGATAAAGATAATAGATCAGAATAGGGGAACACGTAAAACTTACAGACTTCCACTAGCTCATATTGTTTATTCAAAAGATGTTCAGATATGAAGTATTTAACTTATCATATTGTACATCCTTCTTATTATGATTTAAGCAGATAAAGAGATAGTATGACACCATGATGACACAATTGCTCATAATCTGAAGATATGACAAATACAATCAAGATAATGAACTAATAGTCAATCACTTAGTGATCATTGATAAATTGAGAATATTATCAGAAGCATAAGATTTGATCACTCCTGAAGTTTCGAGTTTAAGAGACTTCATTATTCCATTGCAATAGAACCGCAAACTATTACACAATCCATGGTTGTTATGGTATTTCATATATTTAGGGCCTAGAAAAGCCAATAACCATAAAGCAGAGATAGTTTAAGGTATTCTAATTTAAAACATGATCTTTCCAAAAATGTATATAACACCATTCAGTGATTCTCTTGGACAAATGGTGAAACATTTCAATGAAGCCACGTTTAATTACCATGAACACTGACCTATAGGACCACCTAAAAAGTGTGTAAATGATGAGATTATATGAATAGAGCTAGTTATAGCTTTGGAACCACTAATCTGCTAGCTCTATCATCCACACAGGCAGCACTGTACGCTCACACACTTTTATCTCAGCAATTAAGATAAAGGGGCAAAAAACTGACCATTAGTAACAGAGACTGATAGCAATATGAGGTCATTTGGAATAAATCAAAGAAAAACATTATGCTTATGTTCATCAGTGTAGAACATTTTATGCTTTCAACAACATTTCCTCTATATGTACATAGATATACAGACCGAATGATACAGCTAAACAGGAAATGTTTAGGTGAATTGGGTATTGCTCTAATCTTCCCAAAGTTACCCCCTCTCATTCTTTCCAAAATAAAAGCATTATAGAAACAGTACATAAAGAGGGCATGGTCCACCAGGAACTCAATGGAAAAATGGTAACGGTGACAATGAATAAAGGACAGAGAAGAAAGAACAAACACTCTCCCAAATTAGCAGATCTATCATTCTATCACCACAGAGCAACCGTTTGATAAATTCACTTCAGTAAATTCCCCAATGAATAAACTCATATTACAAACACCTACAACATGCCCTTGTTTAGTTTTAACAAATAAACTGACTCAACATTTTGGTCGTCATAGGATGAATGATGTCATACTAATACTAAAAACACCAAAAAATTAATTACCGGAAGGCAAAACTGTTTATTTGTTGACTTTATTTAACTGACATACTTTACTACACTGTAAATTTTGATGATGATTAGCTTATTTGTAGTCAAAGCACGAGAGAGTGTTCTGTCTGCTGGCTTACTTTCAAATACCAGCACGTTGAGATCAATGGTGAAATATAAAAATAAATCAACTGTTGAAAAACAATGACCTAGCCACCTAAAATAGAAGGTGCACTGACAGTAACTAGGTGCTTAAACCGCACACTTCCATATGTATATACAGGGTGTCCCAAAATATTTTATTGAGGTAAACATGAAATAGCTCTGGAGTGATGAAAGAGTATCCTTGAAATTTTGGTCATCTGATTCAATTATCATTAACATCTGAGTTTCAGGAAGTTACTTTATTTTTTTTTTATTTAGTTTTAGCGATCACCCATTTTCCATGTTCAGAACTGCATTCAACCTTCTATCAATCATGATAAAGGTCATTTAGAGCATGCCATCTAAAATGTCAAACTTTTCACTTTAATTTAAAAATGAATTGTTAACTGCTAATAAGAAAATGAATTCTCTATATCATGTAATAAAAAGTTTTTATGAAGGAGAAAGATTTATTCTCATTTTATTTGGGTAACTTTGTTTGGGACACCCTGTATATGAGCCAGAGTAGGGACATATTCACAGTCAAAATACTCCAACATACAGTGATGTTTTCAGTATGACTGAAATGTCCCATGGTTTTGTGGTTTTGGATAGAATGGTTATCTCATAGTTGGTGAAGGGTCATTTGATACTATGGCTGTTTGCGCTTGATCATCTGCTGGGATGTTAAAAATGTCTCATTGTTATCAGTAGTGTTTTTCAGTGTTCAGTTTTCACACTTCATTTCTATATTACCCTTTGTTTTTTCCTTAAGAACATCATGTTAAGCTATTCAAACAAAACAAAGATTTTTAAATGTTTGCTAAATGATTGAACTCTACTTATAACTGATTTTACCATATGTTAACAAGTATTCTTTGTCACTTAATGTCACTATATGATTATCGGCCACAAGGCTATTACGAACTCTAAAAAACTAAATATGAAAATGATATGGTACTTGAAATTTTAATGCAATCATTGTTGAATACTAAGGAACTTAAGGGTCCATTGTAAGTGAAGTCTTGGACAAGAATGAATATGTTATACCCATGTTAAAAGTCCATAAACATGAAGTCGTTCCCCAGATGTTTCTGGATTCAGATTGGGTACAAATGTGGGTCCAACCACAGACCCATGGTTCATTGGAGATCCATTGTATTGAACCAAAGTCAATACAGTGCAATATACTCATGTTGAAAGTCTATAGACACAAAGTAGTTCCCCAGATTTATTTGATTCAAAGAGAATGTGTCAGATTATTGTGAAAACGGAATGTAGGTTGCCCTAACCCAGACTCTTGGCAGGGGTGAGAAGTAAATTGCACGAGTCATGATGATCAAATCAACTCATATAACAACCTTTCTTATCACACTTCAAATACAAACTGAAACAACAGACATTCAAACATGAGATAGTTTGATGCCAATGGTGTTTTTCAACAAACATATGGCTCAGTTATAATAGAGGCTGGCAGAGAAGAGAGGGAATGAGAGGGGATGAATGAGAGGGGATGAATGAGAGGGGAGGGAATCATCACAGTCTTCTGTCAACAGTAGCAAAATAGAAAGATGTGCCAAGTACCAAATCATGATAAACCATGACATCTCATTTCTTCTCAGCCATGTTTCTAGTGAAACAGAAAGATGTGTAGAGTACCAGAAACGAAAGACAAGGCATCAACATGCAAAATGTCACCACCTGCCATTTGTTACTGACACTGACCACTGAATACCAACTGCTGAATGCCAACTGAAGTATATCATCCACAAAAAAAACAATATGGCAAACCAGAACAACGGCAACGCCAAAGCGTAGCGAATCCCATCGAACAGAAATGGCTGGCATTTTTACAAACGAATAGCAAATATCATAAAACAACACACCAGAAAGGCCACCATTTTCAAAATGGTTGCTCACTAGCCAAGTTGTCATCAGAAGAAATAATATGCTTTTAAGTAGCCACCTCTAAAATTTTTGAAAAATCGCACACGTACTTGTAAAATAACACACATTAAAATGGTGGCCATTTTTCAAAATGGCCGACTACTCCCCAAAGTTTTATTAGACAATGTGCCATGCTTAAAGTATTCACATATCAAATATGAACAAAATCGCTCCACTACTTTTCGAGTTATAGTAAAATACGTTAAAATGGCGGCCATTTTTCAAAATGGCCACCGTCTACCAAAAGTGTCATTAGAAATAGACAGTGTACCATGCTTATAGTATTCACATACCAAATATGAACAAAATCACTCCACTACTTTTCGAGTTATAGTAAAATACGTTAAAATGGCGGCCATTTTTAAAAAAAAATTTGAAAATGGCCGCCTTCTACCAAAAGTGTCATAGGACAGTGTGCTATGCTTATAGTATTCACATACCAAATATGAACAAAATCGCTCCACTACTTTTCGAGTTATAGTAAAATATGTTAAAATGGCGGCCATTTTTCAAAATGGCCGCCTTCTACCAAAAGTGTCTTTAGACAGTGTGCAATGCTTATAGTATTCACATACCAAATATGAACAAAATCGCTCCACTATTTTTTGAGTTATAGCAAAAATCGTAAAATGACGAGTAAAGGCCGCCATTTTTCAAGATGGCTGCTATGTGCTTCTTTAATATCTACATTTGTAGCATTATTAATGTCCTTTATAATTTTTTTACATTTAAAACATATTGCTATTACAGTTTTACATATTACACCTAAATTACTGTAAAATCGGCACTAAAATGGCCACCATTTTTAAATGAGCGGCCATTTTGAAAATCGGCTTTCGAGCAGAACTTGTACCCCCATAGGATATATGTGTACAAAATATGAACAAAATCGGGCCAACGGTATTTGAGTTATTGCCCAGACGTACGGACAGACGGACGGACGTACGGACGGACGGACGGAGGCGTTCCCTATATCCCTCCGAACTTCGTTCGATGGGATAATAACAATATGGCACAATGTGGTGACATAAAAACCTTTTGAATATCATGAAAAACTATGACATCATTTCTTCTCGGCGAGTTTCTAGTGAAACAGAAAGATGTGACTTGTATCAAAATGTTTGTGAGCACTTCTTCATCCTGCTTGATTTAATCATATGATAAAATGCAGTGAAGGTGCCAACCACAATAATGTCATATATTTGTGTCTCCTGGTTCAATTCCTTGTTCAGCCTTGTTTGTTAAAATAGTTGATCAGCTTCAGAATTGTTCATATTAGAGAAGTTAAGTAACACACATTTGTGAGAACTTGAAAGTGAATGAGTAATAGTATGACCTCCAGGAATTGTTGTCCACCTTTCAATTAGTTTAAAAGGGGACCTAAGTATAACTTTTTTCCTCACACCTTCATACTCAATTGGGCAATTTAATACCAGCGCGGTGAAGATAGTCCATAGGGGACCATCATTTTATACATTTCAAGTGCACATTCTTCAAACCATGCTAGCTTAACCTCCCTATTATGTTACGAAAGGTATACATAGACTTACCTAGGGTATGTAGTTCAGTAAAATTCACTCTAAGATTGGTCAGTTTGAGAAGATTCTGTACTTTCTGTGTGTAGGGGTCTTTAATCTCTAGAGATGGGGGAAGAACACGGAATACAACCTACAACATAATTTAACAGTCAAGATTTGGGAGTTTCATTCTATATATTACTACTGACATGTAAATATAAATGAGCTCCTTAAGTCCTTAGTGATATAAAACATACAAGTGTTGAGTTATAACTGAATCAAAGATGTTCTTTCATTTATATGTAAGTGAATATAATTTTCTAGGACAATTGTCTGCAGGATTTCATATAGTGAAAAACCAAGGTGTTTTACATATGATTTCCAAGAAATAATCACTGACTCAATCCTTTCATTTTTCTACAAGTAAAAAGAAATTTGATAACAGTATACCCCTTAAAGATAACTGTATCTGTTCTCAATGAAATAAACAAACACAATACATGTAGGTAAACAACACATGTGTATGCCCCTGGACATAGATACCAAGGTAATGCTATCTCCCAAAGTGTGTAAGTCTCCTTTGTAAGGGTCAACATAGATGAATAGGGGTGAAAACCATTGGAAGGCGATAATAAAGGCAAAAGTGGGCTAACTCCAGGCTATTTTTTTTTCTTTGGCAGATGATGGATAGACACTTGGCCATACCCTTAGGAAAACATAGAACTTTAACATTGTGCTTTGCTTTTACTGTACCAATCTTATATATACATGCATACTATTTCATTATTTCAGCACAGGTTCATTTTCAACACAAGTGTAGAATTAAATCTAAGCAGAAATGTTTCATTGTATTTCTGACTCCATTCCTGAGGACTATGTTGGTCTGATAATGAAAGCATGTGAAATATTATAAAACATCTGAAATAATTAGAGAAATCAAGAGGAAACAAACAAAAAACAAAGTAACATGAAAAGGTGTAAGGGGAAAAGTAACGGTTGTTACAGATACTGATACTGCCTAGTCGTAAAAAGTGGGTTTATCAATATGTTACTTCTCCTTAGTAATGACAAAAACCAACATCTGACAAATAATAGAACAAATGATCAAAACAATGAGTTTCAACACACAAAAACTTATGCATAATGATAATTTAATAGCTGAAAAATAAACACATTTATCTTTAAGCATGTCTACTTTACCGGGTTAATGATTAATGTTCATATTGTGAACCCAATTTTAGAAAATACTCATTTCAAACAGGAATATGAATTGTGTGGTTTGGAAGGGAAAAACGTGCATGTGAGCTTTGCATATCTTTCTCGGAACACTTTTATATCTTCCAGCATGTTTACATAGGATTGGTGACTGATGGGGGGGTGGGAGTGGGTGGCGGCGATCATTATGAAACACCCTGTACAGTGTATTGACTTGTATAAACTGAACATGTACAGTGAAACCCATGAAAGACACTTAATTTCATGATATTGGCAAGAAGAGGTCACTATTTTTTTTTCATTGGATCTTAGTTAAAACAAATGGTGCATCAAATGTATAGTTTACTGCATTGTTCCAAATGAAGAATCAAAGAGAATATGCCACCATTTCATTGTTGCTAAAATCAAATGTTCAATCATAATAGCTTAGTGTAGCTAACAATCAAAAGTTTTACTGTATGTACCATTTGAAAGCTATTGTAATTTTTTACTCAATAAATCTAGATAACTTACCTCTCCTCTGGAAGATGGCGCCACAGCTGAATATCGCGATTCACAGATGACATCATCAATATCCTGAAGTGGTCCAGTAGGAATACCAGGGAAAGACTTGGAACAATCATGAGCGTAGTATCGATATACTCTCCACGTTTTTCCAAAATCAAATGAACGTTCAATGACTAATGCTTTTGGTCTGAATGTTTTGAATGTCATGACAAGATGAGTAAAATGGAACTCTGCTTCTAGATTCAACTGAATATAGACGTCTTTTTTGCCGTTTTCAGCTTGCCACCATCTAGAATAAGGTTTGTGATTTGGGTCAAAATTAGACACAATATTTTGCACTCTATGACTAAGTTTTTGACTTCGAGTATTATTCCTAGAGTCACAAATAAAGCATTTTTTCCTATCTTCTAAATGACTGACTATACAGAAACGACTCCGTCTTTCTTCTCCACAAGTTGAAGATGCATAAAGACGATTCTCTCGACCAATGAGAAGATCTCCAGTTGCTGGGTAACAACTACTCTGAACACAGGGATCGTGGGATCGCTGGCTCATGGCACCTGAAAGTAGAAAAAAAAAATTAAAATAATGTCTTTTGGTTACATTATATTAAAACAACAACAAACAAACAAACAATCAATCAACAGACTAATAGAAAATGAACTCATATTTTTTAAATTTTATTCAATCAAAGCTTTAACTCATTTATACCATTTTGGATTAACAAATTATAAATGACAAACGAGAATGGCAAAAATATAATATTCAAAAAGATGGGATTATAAGATAAAATAGATAATCAAAATATTCTGGAGGAGTATTGATGGATGACATTTTGACTTGGTAAATGAAAACTACAATTTACAACATGTGCAGTTATTGTTTATCCAAGGATCAGTATCAGGGATCAGAAAGGTGAAATGATTAAGGTAGGACTGAGAAACCACATCCGAAAATATGTATTTATGTTACAACCTGCAATCTAGACACAACATAACCTTTGATCTTTTCAGACCACAACATATACCTGAATAGCACCTAATATATATACCTGGGCTCTACCTGTAATATAACTTATAGCCAAAACCTGAAGTTGGGTGATCAACATTGGTTACTTTTATATCTATTTTTGATCTTGTGCCATTTAAATTATACGAAAAACCGCAAACTATATAGGTGTATCCCTTATGTATAATTATATGATGCTTCTCAATGTGCCAACTGTGTTAAATTGCTAACTTGGCACTAGCCATAATATACTTTTAATATTATTTGTCACTTTCAATATAGACGATTTATCCCTCAATTTGACAAACTGAATACTGAATTCAAGAAGAATTTTTCAGTTAGATTGACATTTCTAAGCAATTCAATATGAATCTATAGCATATTGCAAAATAAATTATATACTTGTCAGAATCAATAAATAACATTTATTTAAGAAAATAGTTTGTTGCTGAAATGTTACCCTTTGTACTCCTCGACCATTGATATTTCAAAAGGGGGCACTGCAAGCATGTATAGAGAGTTTGTGTATTAAAGGAAATACTGCCCATGATTAAACACAGACCAACACTTGCTGACCAGAATCCACCTTGGAATGCTACATGAGGAAATACAACACCAATCACATCTAAATCCTATAGTATATTTACAAACAAATCTCCATTGATAAATAAACCAACATAATAATGAATACACAAACATTTCCCTAGTCCCTAGGTTAATGGGAATTCACCCTAAAAATCCCAATTCTTAAATTGTTTGAAGGTGGGCTATCTTTTGTTTATTTTCATCATGTTCGCCCAACATGTTCTAATTACTTTGCAATGACCCTAGGTGGGATACCTGGCTACTATTAACTATCACAATGTCCAAAAAGACCAGAGAAAGGGACTAGAGGGGAAGTTGAAGGACAGGAAGTTTTTTAGCATTAAAATAGATTACCAATCATAGAAAGGCGAAATGGGGGCCCTTTAAAAAGTGTTATACCGATCACCACCATTGGAAAGCATATCTATTAGTACATTAACCCAGGCTATCATATCACCATCAGCAGCAAGTCTGTTAATTACAGGAATTAACCACTCAATTAGTGAGCAAATGTAATCAATCTATCATTGTGTCTGGGCCCTCCAAGGCCAGTCAGTATACATATACACATCAACAACATTTGATGTTTAATTCGACGGGTTGAGGGAGAAATGAATAAATCCAGGAATAGATGTATTAATGTGAGGAGATATCACAATTTCATCCACCAATTCTTCGAATGTATCTTTGATTTTCAGAATCATACATGAACAAGAACACACTCCATTTACTTATGAGATTTTGATGAGTATGATATCAGTACCATGACTCAATCATTCTCTTTTTCAAAATACTCCAAAACAAAACTGAAAACTGAAACCTCGAACAGACAATGAATATAAAAGTAACAAGTAAGTGAATTGATTTTATAGGCACATACATATCCTTTATATATCTTATCTTGTTTCAAAGTATCAAGAGCTCTTTATAGACATTCTTTAATGACATCTTAACAGATAAAAAGCCATGGTCATGTGGTCAATAAAACTGTCTAACAAAAAACAGTTATAGTATAACTAAGCAGGCATAAAGTTATTTGTCAAACTTACATCCCAAAAATATATGTTAAATAAAATGTACCAATTTTTGAATATCCTTAAACCACCCGTTTCATATTTTTATTGACATAAATCAAAGAAATAAAACTTATTCAACATAATGAATTCTGAATTCTGCTCAGCCTCTTAATAGATTCCATTAATAAATTGCTTATATGTTATTCAAATTGCCGTACTTGCTTTTTCATGAGTTTTAACATGTATATCTATTTGTGGTTTTGTGTTTTTATTCCTACCTTACTTTTCTTTTTTTATAGAATGCAAAAAATGTGACATTATGAAGTACTTAAACACAGAGAGGGAGAACACACTTGTAACTATACTTCAAATAAAACTTTTTTGGCTAACTAGATTAAAGATCACTCCATATGTGTTGAAAGTTACTTTTTAGGTTAAATGGAATACAAACATTGGAATATGCTACCTAAACATATACTTCAAGTTTGCAGAGACATATTTTGGAACAATCTATCTGGACTTTTCAAAACAAAGAATATTGTTATACGCCAAAACTAGATCTCTCTCTAACAGCAGGATGATATTATACTGTATGAATATGTTTCTTTATTTGGACCTTAATGCCTTGGTCACATTTGCTCCAACTTTCTCTACGGTGCCCGGCCGATTGAGTATTTTGTTCAAAATTGAATACAATATTGGACAAAACACTCTATCAGGCGGGCGCGGGCCGATGGATCGGAGCAAATGTTGCCAAGGTGTATGCGATCATACAAATACATATACCTTCCATTATGGTTTAAATTACAATATCAAAGAAGTAGATGGGTACTGCAACGTATGGTTAAGGTGTCTCTCAATTAAGGTGGTTCAATGCATCACTGTATATGTACAGCTCATAAATATTATATAATGTTTTAATATCAATAAACACTTTAAACAGTCCCTACCACCAAATTGACTACTATTTAAGATAGGTATCTTATATTTTCTATATCAGTGCCAATCAGATAACTGTTCTCCATCATGTCAATAATGATAACATACTGTAATTTGATTGTGTGACATTAAGTAACACCTGTTACAGCGAACATGCCCAGCTTGTGTCAAGTATAACAAGACCAGTTGGTCAAAATCACATGCAAATGACCATAGTGCTACTTATATACACTGTACAGTTAAACCTGTATATCAGCACACCTCTCTAATCTGAACACCCCTTAATATGAACACCTCTCCTTATTCCCAAAGTTTTGTCCTATTGACCCACATATTTGAAGAATGAACACCTACTTATCTGAACACTCCAAAATTCAGTGCTGTTAGGATTAGACAAGTTTTACTATACTAATAAAACTCTCATCTCTATCATCAAAGCTAACCTTGTAGCTACCATGAGACAAGCATATAATTTGGGCCCTACTGAAGATGATATATGACTGGTATCCATACAGTCTAATACATATATTGACAACATATTAACATGAATTAAGAAAACAATTGGGTGTTGAGAAAATGTATACCTGTAATGAATTAATTTAGGTTCATCAGAGGATTAATCAGCTCTTCCAGTATAGGAAAATGATACTAAAATCAGTTCTTGGTATAAATTGAGAAATGGGAAAACAAACAAACACAGATATTGATATTGAAATATAAGAAATACGAAACTTTGGAAAAATATGGCATCTTGAATCCATAGGGGATTAATTAAAGAGTACAATGTTTAAGCCAAATTTTTCAAAGTGTCCTAATTTCTGCTATATGATGTAAATCTGGTACTACAGTTTGAAAGTTTTGTCCTATTAGTCATAAACACAATGCTCTTTGCACAAGAGTTATATTTCCCAACCCTCTACCCCGAACCTGAACGGTGAATGAGAATTTGCCACTGGAACAATGGTAAACTAGTACAGGAATATAGGCTACTTCAACACCAATTGTAAATTGAACATATCATTTATTAGGTGACTCTTCCTTTCTGATACTATAGTCTACTAATGAAAACAAAGATAACCAGTTTCGCAAAATGACTTATACCAGTATGTGCCATAAAGATTGTTTGAAACAACTTTTTGTGATAAGTACCATAGACCCATTGCTACTGGAACTTCATACCCATATTTAGACTAGACTAGTGTGAAGTTTATAAACAGTTAATGGATAGAACTTGAAAATGAATGTTAGTTTGTACTCAATACCATAGCATAGTTGATGATAATCTAATTAAACCTGTTTTTCAATAAGCTTTAGTGGTCTGTCTTTAAGATCAAGTTTATCTTCTTTTAAGTCTGAAAATAATTCGGATCTTGCCACATTGATGCAGATGGTATCACCACATCTATAGTCTTACTTGGTTTTTAAGATGCCACAAGATAAATCCAAACCCTTTGGTCTAATGTAACAAAGACGCTGATTCCTTTCGGACATATTTGGTAAGATTACCTTATTTAAACACCAGTTGGCTGAGGAAATAGATAGAGAGATGACACAAGATATTCTATAACAAAGAGGCCGATGGTAGAAATTTGTAGCCCTCTTTTTGAGATATCAAACATCCGCAAATAGCAGACACAATACCAACGATCGCTGAGATCTTGGAAACACAATGACCTCCAAATTTATTTTCAAAGCTTGTGATGAAGTAAATGTTATGGTGTTATATACAGGAAGTTGAGAAGTTTACAATAATGCAATCTAAGAGAAACTGATATTGATTAACTTAAGCTAAGTTTCAGGAAAACAAGTTTTCTATTTATGTTAGTATAATTATGACTCCTGTGGTTTTACTTGACATAATTTCCCTATGACCTAATGATCTCTGATAAAGACCTACTTAGGGGAAGGTAAACCTCAGGACTAGAAAAATGTATCTTTTTATTTTCTACTTCAGTATATATGTTTAGTAGTTTACCTATCTCTAGTATCAGAGACGAGTGCTTAAAATGCAGATGAAGCTCTCTTTTAGATATGCAAAATTAAACTATTGGAAAAGGCAATACTTGGCACAAATTCTACATAGTTTGATGTTTTTTTTCATTGAAGAAAATGATACAATGTAAAGTGTGAAGAAGAATCGGAAATGTAAGAGTTTATCAATGTGAGAGATTTTCCTGTATGTTCAGAGAGTACAAGTTTAACTGTAATGTTGTCATTATGATGAAGATAAAAGTAGCTTGAACCAGATGTAACCATAGTCAAAATATTTGGAAGATTCAACACATTCTAAATCTACTACCAAATGTAAAGTCTAAGCTTAGGAGTCAACTAGTCAAAATATTTTGAACTTGAGGCATATACAGTATAGATCATGTACCTTTACTGTAGAGATCATCATACCTTTAGGAGCTTTAGGGGGGTAGTTCTTTTGGGAGCAGTAATTAATAGCGAGAACCTGGCCTTATTCAGGTGTTACTCCTGCATTGCAACCAACACCATTGAAACAACTTCATAAATGTCACCGGAGTTCAAAAGATGATCAATTGACAGAATACCTAAACAAAAAGGAGTTTTTATAGTGTTATATTTTTGTACTATAGGTGTTGAGTTATATATGTATATGTTATGATGAGGTGGATTTTGTTGAAAAAACATATGCATTAACCAATTTATTAATGTACCATGTTCACCTTTGGAATGTTTCTGAGCCACAAGAGAAACCCATCTCTGTAAGCATCATACCACAAAGGCATTCCGAATTGGATCATAGAAAATAATTCATTCCTTAGATTCCTATGTCCAGTTAAAACCTAGCCTGGAATCTAAGACAAACTAATTTACAATAGAAGTAAGGCAGTGATCTGAACCACTGTGGAAATGTCAGAGACCTTGTTCTAAATTAGTTCCCTCTTACGGAGTATACCATCAAATAATAGTGTTTTGCATTGTAATCATGACAAACAAATAGTTCAAATGAACCTGTAAACACTGGTACAGAGAATGTTGTTTATTGTGTAAATCCTATGGTAGACAATGGCACATCAAAAGGTACTGCCCCGAAGACTGACCATATGATAATTGCAAGGCCTCCCAAAGGGAATGTCTAGAAGCCTCAGGATCAGCAATAGCTTAACTCAAACAAGAAGGAATTTTGGCCTTTGTAATGTGGCATACAATATACCAAATTGCATGGTATACTTGATCAGACAGGCTTTAAACGGTGAACGAGTACAGACTGACCAAAACTGATACAGCTTAACCATAGATGATCTTCACAAACTGATTTAATTAATCATCATGATAATAAACATATTGGAAAAACTTCTCTGAAACAGCCTTGATAATCAGATTAATAGAAAGATATAAAATTTTCAAAATATTACATTATGTCAGTAAGATGTTTTAGCAACATCTTGATAATGTTAGCATCAGATGTTAGAATCTGTGTGGCAGATAACTGCATGATCAAACCCAGCCTACTAATGGCACAAAACACAAATAAGTAATTTGACATCATACGGAGATAGTTAAATCTACAATGTTTAGCTTATATTCTGTGTTAACATAAAAGCAGGGCACGTGGACATATGGGAACATTTAAGAATCACCTCATAAATATTTTTCAAACAGTGTATTATGTTTCAGGAATGACAAGTAATGAACATGGCTACATGCCTCAAGACGTCTTGCTATGTTACATGTATAGACCTTGAAAAGACATAAAATAGGTGATATACTATACCAGCCCTCATTGGCATTCTCTGGGAAAGAAATACCATCCTTTTTCAATAAGTATGCTTTTTTCAAAATGACAAGTCAATTTGTATTTTAAAGTGTTCTCAATCATATTTTGCTCTATAGGCCCCTGCTTCAGTTTCTATGTTGCTACCACATTCAAAAGTTGGAAAAATAGAAAAAGTGACTTTTAATCAGACATTCAATGCACCCCTAATACATGTATGTAGGCTCTATAAGGATTAACCATGTCATCTCATTTCTTCCCAGCCTTGAGATGAAACACTTGGTGAAACAGAAAGGTGCTATGAGTATCAGAAAGTGTAGGCTCCACTGTCCTTTTTTGAGGGAACCAATTAGTTGCTGATGGTTTTGATGAAGATACAAGGAAAGTATTGTTGTAACCTTTGACCTTTACCTTGTTGAGAGAGTAAGCCTATACACCAAGCTAGCAGTGCTGTGGCTGATAAGATTATGCCAATTCTGCTATCATGTCTAACAGATGTACAGGCAGGGCTAGCAGAATGGTGGAACAATCTTCTTATATTTAGTATATTCAGAGAGAATCATACATGATGTTATATCCTTGTGATAAATTGTGATATCTCAATTATTCTCAGCTATGATATGCCATGGTATTATGGGAAAGATTTGGTGATGGAAAAAAGTCCAGATTAAAGTTTTTTTAGATCTTCCATTTCAGCTTATTAGGGGGATTATATCACCTGCACCTGTGTTAATGTTATGGACATTAATGGCAATAAATACTTGATAACAATATAATACTTGGGAAATGACAGATTTAACTCTTCCTATCAGCTGAGTTTATATCAAAGAATATGTCTCTTATTACCAGAGAATGTTTGAAAAGATACAAAGAGAAAGATATAATGTGCATCAGCACAATGTACAAATTAGTCATTTTAATTAAATCAATTCAATTTAATTTCTCCGCCATAATAAATCTATTAAATGTCCACATTTTCTTTAGTTTTTCTATACTATGATAAAGAATATTGTGACACAGACGTTATGCCATTCACAGCATCAGTGAACACGTACTCGCTCAGCCAAAATTTATAGTCAAAATATAGTCTTTATTTAGCAAGTTCTGCTTGAATCCTTGAACTCCCTACTTTAGGCTTATCAAAGCACATTCATGATGAAAGGGTTAACATAATTTTTCACTTTGCTGAAAAAAAGTTATTTCAGCTATCAAAAAGCCGAAGTTGAGTCAGTACAAAGTTACTTATAACTAGACATGAACATTTAACATTAATTCTGTAATAATTATTCAAGAATCAAGTGACTGAAAGGCCTAGTGAAATAACTCAAATATATGAGGTTTTTCTGACTAAATAATAGAACATACATACATATACAAACATCAGCCTTTATCTCAACCATATTTGCATCAACATTATACATGTATCGTACATACTCTAATTTCTAATGTTACTCTTTTAAATGTTGCAAAACAATATAAATTTTCTGGAGGGAGAAGATGAACAAGAGAATTGCTGCATGACTATTTCTATTATTTCTTATGTCTTAGTGTTCTGGTTTGTTTCATATTTTCCATGCCTCTTATATTTTCCTATCTCTACCATGATTCATTCTTCAAGTTAGAGAGTTCACACAACCTGTAACTGCTTTCAGTGCTAAGAGGCCACTAAATATAGCGCATTGTGAACAACCAGATGAAAGAAATGAAAAATATATGATATGTACGATTTCTGGTTTTTATATCAGTATGTCTGGCAAGAGATGTTTCAGTGCCAAGTGTTTTAGCAAAGTGTATCTTTTGAGGCAAGTGTAATGCATTGAATGCAATGTTTTATTCAGTTAAACTTGTCTTAGTGAACACCTCTCTCTAGTAAACGCCTGTCGAGTAGAGGCTCTTCCTCTGCATACTCTGTTGACTTCTGCATAAACTACCCTCTCTGTAGCAAACACTCACCCACTGAATACTTTTTTCTCAGCAAAAAGTTCAAGAAATACAAGTTATACTGTACAATAAGTGTCTCAAAATATATTTCAAAATATCCCAAAATATATTTCAATGTGTCTCATAAATTTCTCATCGTTTATTTTAAAGAACATTATATATCAAAAAAGTATCACAAATAATTTTCTATTCAATGTCCCATCATGTAATCTTCGGGTTATCTTGAAATATTTATACAATTACATTATGATGTTTCCCATCATATAGACCATCTACATGTATAAGTATGCACCATTGAAGGAAAATCATAGTTGTGGTTTGCACTTTTAGATTTATGTTTCTTCGTGTACCTTACTTTTTTTTAATGATATGAGAATATTTCTCACATTCATCAATTGAACCTGGGAAATTACAGAAACAGAGCTACAATGAGTCATCATATCTACAGCCCCTTTGGGCCTCATTTCCTTCAAAGTAACAATGTAACATGATGATGCTGGTTGCCCTATAGCAATTGAATTGGCACTTTCTTGTCAGAAACCAGAATTGGAGTCTTCAGTCATCCTAACTTCACTTCCTAAAACCATATATGCTACAATGTTTATGTTCTATGTTCTTAAATGTTTTAATAAACTCAAACCAAGAATATTTTTTATATGAAATTAGAGTCAAACAATGGTGAACTATATACCATTATAAATCTGCTGATAAGACATGATAAAAAACACACATAAGATGAGATATGTTTTTCTTAACTAATGGTGACTTAATAGCTCCATAACCTATGTCACAACAACCTAAACATGTAGCTACTTCAATACCTAATTGTTTTCAACGTGGGTAGAGATTTTTGCCATATAAAAAAACAAGTGTTTTGTCATTTATCTGAAGCTGCGACCACAAACTACTTTAGTGTGATAAGACAAGACATCAACCAAACTGACAGAGTCATGCCAACTATCAAAGCAAAATATGAAAAACATTTGTTATGATCAAATCTAGACATTAAATGTCTTTGTTGAGTCCGGAGAGAAACTCTAAGTTATCAATTTGTGTCATATTGGAGAACTCCCGAGTAATAGGGTGTATCTTTAAAATAATGTAAGCCCAGAGACTGGATCATAAAATTAACTTGCCGAAGTGCAACCTTGAGCAGAAAAGTGAAATAAATGTATTACCAAGGGCTGTTATTTGGGGGAAGGTTATAAAACTAAACCAAGCATTTTGGAAATCTTTCAAGATAAACTTAGCTAGCTTTGCATCAAGTCTCTGTGTTGCCCCCTATTCTCTTTTAACTGGATTTTCGCTCAACCCCCCACCCTGGCTACAGGCCAGTATTATTGTAAATGGCCGAGGCAGACAATTACCGTGTATGTTATCATTCTACATGCAGATTTCTGCATGTCCACTTGAAGTCAAGTACTGCCTACAAGTACACTATCTTACTCTAATTAATTAAAACTTCTTTTTCAAGTGAAAACCTTCAGTAGAACAGCATAACAAAAATTTCAATTAAAAAGAATTTGAAATCAAGTCTCTATGGTCTGGCTTCCATACAAGTGCAGGGGTGCCATTAGATTATCTGACAGATAAAACAAATAAAAAAGAAGGAAAATATTGTAAATTAAACATAAAAACATGACGATTAGCTATTTCACAAGAATCTATAATGAGAGACAAGAGTAATATTTACAACTTATCATATATCATTAGATGGCCAACTTGTATATCAGATCTAGAACATATAATACTGGCTAGGAAATATAAAACATATTTCATGAATGAAACAGAATATTTCTAACATACTACCACAACATCCATCTAAATTCCAACATTTGATAACTTCCTAAATCTTCTGCAAATTTAGAAGTACTAGAATTACATGGAAATAATAATTATCCCATATCTTCTAACAAGAAACACGCTCCTGGTTTCCTCATAGTTTTATATCAAGCATTAATTCACCCTCGTACTGGAGATTGAAATAAAGACCTAAAAATCATATAAATGATCTAAAATTTTATCAAGCCCACTATACAACCCCACCCTCCATCCGGACCCTCTCCACAACTCTGGCAGAGAAATCTTCATCAGAGATTCTAATAAAAAAATAATAATGTAACGCCAATTGACATTTCATTTTCTCCTGTTTTCTTTAGCTACAAGCCAGTTTTCCAAGATTTCTGTACTTTGTGTACCAATGAAAGCTGCTGGTGTAATTCCGAAACAGCTAGATTGATGGATGGTTAAAGTAAGATAACATGACAGCCATAGTGACCCTTGCTTCCCCCATCAACCCAGTTACCCTATGTATACACAGGAAAGCCATACAGCTACCATGCACTAATTAATTAAAATACATGTGTCGGAGCTTGGGGAGGACTTCACCCCGAGAACAAAAATACCAATTACTGGACTATCTATGCAGATTCTAAACACATATTTGTGGCCGTGAATATTTATATCTGGAGTAGTTTGGACTTTTAGTTTATTTTTCTAAATCTTGATAGAACCGGAAACTGGTAGGTAATGGTTGAAGAGTTCAGGGGGTACAGGAAATACTTCATTGGGGCTCCTGCAAATATGTGGATGAAATATGTCCCCTCTAACCACAGAATGTCAACACGTCTCAGCATCCTGTGGCTTCCCAATACCAACTAGACACCATCATGTCAGCTGGCTGCTGACCAGTACTCCAATAAAAAATAGCAAGCAAATATCACGAATCACTGATAGGCTCATACTGTTCTTCTAGGGTATTCCTTCAATCACAGAACATACCTTGGATCAAGTAGTGGTTAATTAAGGCTTGTAGGAATAACATAGAAGCACCATATCACCATTCTTAAAAGTACAGTTTTTTTTGTTCCTATTGTTACTATGGACTACTTTTGTTTGTAATGTTGCCATTGGTGTTTTTTCGTAATCATATCATAAAAATGTTCTGTGTTTAGGACTTAGTTTTCTCTAAACATTCAACTTTTTTCAAGTTACCATATTGCTAAATCTGAGAAGTCAATGAGTGTATAATATATCAATGGTGATTGGTATGATAGTTTGACAGCTGGTAGGATTCCTAATGCTTCACCAACAGATTGATAGAATGTCCTCTGCAACAGTTGTCAAAATATAAGTCCAGCTTTCTCAAAGGACCAAAGTACTCATCTCCTGGTTTATCCTTACACTAAGGTTGCCTATTTCTATCATTCATATTTTCAAACAAGGCTTTAAAATTCAAAATGTCACCACCTGCCATTTGTTACAGACACTGGATACCAAACACCAACAGCTGACACCAAACACCATCCACAAAAAAATTAGAGACCATAGTATTGTGTCACCATGAATGGTGGTGACATCAAAATGAAAGATCAAAACATAGAAGAAAATCAATTAAAACTAGCTCTGAACTATGCTTAAAAATATTATATCGAACACTTAACATTTTAAAATTTGTTTAAAGGTTATGTATTCATTAAGATAATGTTGGTAGTCAGATGATGAAAGAAGGTTAGATGATCATAGAGATGAAAGAACCCGCCAAGCGCTCCAGATACATATCACATTCAATTAGTTCACTAAAACAGATACTACATTTCAAAAGTTAAATGTTTCTCTATTCAACACTCGTATCTCATAAACTTTGTATATAACGAGGTCCTGCAAAACAATTTCAACTTCAGTATACATGCACACTGTAATAAATATCCAACTTTTATGAATGAAAACTAAAAAGTGAATTCATATCAAAGAACTTCAACGACCTTTCATTTTACCAAGCAATAAAACCAGTTCATAAAATGCATAGAACAAGCAAGTTTTATTCATAAAATCCTTAAATCAAACTTCAACCTTTCTGTGGTTGTCAATTTGACATATTGTAGTTCAATCTAAATGCTTGATTTACTGGAGATTGGGGGCTTTAATGTTCTCAGCTTTCACTGGTGGTCTACGGCTGGCCATCTAAGTCCAGTAAAAGTGTATTTATATTGGAACCTGAGTTGATTCCTTGATACACTAGGGGACAACTAAGTGGCTGTGACACCTGGGAACAACCACTGGATCGTTCTATTATATCATAGAGCAATTTGTTAAAATGGAAAAAGTATATATATACTACACCCCAATCACTCAGAGAGAACTATGGAAAGCAGAGTAGATCTCTGCGGAATACAATGAAACCTGTAAAGTGGAGCACCTCTAAAAATGGAACACCTCTGTTAGTGGAATACTTCAGTCCCAATACCAACTGATTAATGTTAAAAGAACCTCTAAGTAGAACACCTTCCAAGTAGAACACCTTTTAGAGGAACCAAATGTGTTCCAGATAGACAGGTTTTACTGTATATGTCTTGTATGAGTACTCTTGTCTCCTTGCACTTCCTTAGATAAACACAGACCACTATATGGTTCACATTATGGTCAGCATTATGGCTCCCCCATTTCCCTTGGTCACCCATTTCTTAAGCTGTGAAGCAGAAAATAATAATAGACCAAGTATACCAGAAATTAAGTAGTTTACCCCTCATTGAATAAACTGACGGGATGGGACGTTGATGAGTAACTAGGAATTTGGGACAAGTTAGGAAAACTCCGTGAGTGAACTTGTGAACTAATGGTTGAAGAGTGTTGTTTACCCAGAGTATCATATCCCAGTCAATGACCACCGCCCTTTGTCAATTTGCAAGTTAGATTATCTTCTAACCATATAAAAGCTTAGAAGTTAGTTGTAATGAAAGATGGGATTATTTAGACATACCAGTTTGTCTCTATCGAATCACAGTAAAGTTCAGAGTTGAAAGTTACTGTAAGTAAGTGACCACTATTAGGCATGTAACGAAAAAATAACTCTCGATCTATGTCTTGGAACCCATGGCAAATTCCAATGTATAGACTGAATCAAAGAAACTATTTTTCAAGCGATGCAAGGTATAACTATGCTATGATCAAACAATGAGAAAATCTAATTGAAAGCTACTAGATACATATCTAGGTGACCGTCAGGCAAGCAATGAAACTGCACTTATATGGGTTATTGCTACTCAAGTGGAGTCAAGTCCTCCAGACCAAAAGTGGCCTCTTGTACACTTACCTTCCACCCAACCCTTGCGAAAAGACAATACAACCCAAAACACACATTATTTTGGAAATTCCAAATGAATGTCCATCCAAATCTTGAAACATGAGTAAGTTGTGAATGAACAGAGTAGAACTGAAAAACTTGATGAATTAAGGTGTGAGTTAGGGCGGGGAAGCAGGACCTATGGATGATATATGGAACGCTTGCTAAGAGAAGAACAAATATGTGAACAGATAACCCAAGTTAATCATCAACTTATACCCTATTAAAATTACAATTTATAATATACAACATTTGACCAATCCAGGTTCCTTAGCCCAATGTGGAGAATTCAATGATCAAACCAGAAGGTATCATTCAAAGCTAGAAAGAGCGAAGAATTCAGCCTGTTAGATATCCTCGGAGGTAAACAAGACCTAAAACTCAACAAGTTTCCATGGATGGATCCTATATTTCCACAGTTTACAGAGTATATGTTTTTCTAAGGCCTGCAAGACCATGAAGACCACCAAGTCTTCAACTCCCAAAGAAACCAACCTCTCAACATTAGACAGGCTCCTATATCTCTGTATAGCTATTATTAGCTTACACTGAGATAACTTGGGGTTCTGAAAGAGCACAATTGGTTTAGTATCTTAGACAGGCAGAACCCCAGCCAATTTGCTAGTTCGAGCAGATGTTGAAACAAGCACTGATCTTTCCGGCCAATATCACTCCAAGGATCTCAGAGATCACTAATTGGCTACAAAGAATCCAGCCTAAGTGCAAAAGTCAGGATTTCATTTTGAAATGTTGGTATCCCAGTTAAGATAGATTATTTAGATAGAGAACAAATCCATGAGGAAAATCCCAAAGAAATCTTAAGATACTGTTCCTTTACCACCCTTTACCATGATACAATACATCTATAACATGTACTGACCCAGAAGGTTTGAATATTGCCAGGATGGCTGCACATATATATGGTCCAGCTGGAGCTGGTCTATTAGGTATGACCTGCATACTGTTAAGGTGATTGAGGTTCAAGATGTGATAGATACAACCTGTCAACTCCATACAGATGTAAAAAACATAAAAGCAATCTGTGGTCAATGCATCTAAACATGGCCTGAATAAAACATATGATTAACATGTAAGCAAATACAAAATTCACAAAATATGTGTAAAGATAAACAGTCATACTTTATACGCTCTCTAACCCTCTCTCTACGATCATCAGGTCAGGTTATTCACTGGAGATTATGGGTTCCATTTGATCAGATAATTCATACTAACAGTGCAGCAAAATTGAAGGATGCCAATGAAAACATAAAACAATTTGGTCATACAGAGCTTACATTTGGCAGTGATAACACTCTGTTTAAACCAGGAATTCATTTAGTACTTTAACCCCAGACTTTCATACCTTCCTAAGATACCCAAATAACAACTGAAGCTTATAACAGGGATTCAAAAAGTTGACATAAACAATTGACTCTGGCTTATAACAAGTGAAGAATTATGGGATAATCTGGTAAACTACATGAAATATCCCGACCTCCCCAGTTTAGGAAATAATGCCAGTCTTCGGTCTTCCATCCTGCCATTTCACTATTCCAATCAAAGAAGATGCACCAAACAATACTGAGACCAACTAAATCCTTTGAGTGCTTATATGAAACCTTTAACAGAGAAGATGCTTTTGAGCGACAAATATTTTCATGTCTCCTATAAACTCAGGCAGTGAAAGTCCCAGTAAATTTTGTGAATGAATTGCTAGAATCAAAGGTCTTACCAACATGGTAAATATCAACTCAGAAGTAAACATACAACAGAATAGGGAAGTACCATAACCCAATGCCTGAATTCACTCTCTCTGTAACTACATAAATCTTGACATTTTACAAATCCTTGCAAAAACAATAGTCCAAGTGAACCGCACATGATAAACCATGACATCTCATTTCTTCTCAGCCTTGATGAAACAGAAAGATGCTATGAGTATCAGAATCAGTGAACTATGACAAAAAACTTAAAACATGTATAATATACATAGTATGAATCAATCATAATTTCATCTAACAAAATGGAGCTTTGGAATACAACAGTTCAGCCTTTCACGATTTCATACCTTGGTCAATGTCATCAATCAAAGCCTTACATAAAATACAATTTCTTAATATAATGTTGTGTTCTAACAAAGAATGCCGCCTAAGCGCAAATCCAGAAGCTTACCTGTTGCAAGAGATTTATTTAAACCTTTTATTCTATTTGCCAATGTTGCATTGTATTGTGTAACAGTGGTTAAGGTACTCTAAGATCTTGCCTAGTCAAATAGGCTTAGATTATTTTTACCCAGAAAGTGCTCAGATATGGCATGCACTGAGAAAATATGCCGCAAAATGTCTAATAATTCAAGGTCTTATGAGATAAAACCACAATGATGTAATAGTTCTTTTAACAGATCATGTTAAGTTATACTTTCTTTCAAATAGAATTAAACCAGCGATGTCAGCATATTTGGTGGCCTATAAAGCAACTTTGATCTTTGGCACTTCGGCATTAATGTAACCAACCGGTAGATATTGAAATGACACGAACTGACATTAACCCCAAAGATATTTTTTATAAAATTACCCAAACAGAAAAAGTAATGGCAAAAAGTACTTTATAAATATAAATGGGTTGGAACCCGTGGTATGGGTTAGGACCCGTGGTTCTGACATTTAAAACACAACCAATGCCAGTTATTCGCCATGCTGTACAGATTATGCACGCTAAGCCGGCTCAATGTTATAATAAGTTATGGTCTTTTTTGTAAGCTGATGGCAATTTACACTGTTACATGTGGCCTTTTTACATGTAGCCGCCAGTATTTTTGTAAGATTTTGTACAGTTAACGTGGATTACTGGAAAACTGTAGATGCCTATATATAAAATTTGATTTTGAGCATTTGTACAATCGTTTGGCTTTGTGAAATTTTAGGCTTTCGGAGGTGCTCAGAAAAAGGTGTTCATTGCGCAGGTATAAGCACAACATGTTAAACTGAGTGTACTTTTACTGAGTGTTTAAAAACTAATATTATACTGAGAGCTGTAATCCATTGCTTAATTTAGAGTATAGGGATTATCTACCCAGGATTATCCACCAAGGTTTAAACTCCTTACTACTACAGCAGAAACTGTACATATTATGGTACAGACTGAGTAGGGCAACTACTTGTTTCAGAGTAGAGGCCTCAATCTGCTCTTACCTTCAACTGGCTTACTATACCTTACAAAATACATTTGTTTAAAAGCATCTTTCAGACTGAGACAACATAACCTAAGTGAAGTGATACATATACTTAAGTTTATCTAATAATATTATCTAGTGTTTATGATTTATGGCGTTGAATTTCGCAAGGCCAGAGGTGACTTTATTTCATTTTAAGCTTTTACTGTATATATGTTAATATATGTATAGGATGTATATACTGTTGATAGCAAGAAAAAATAAACTCCTCAAGGAAACAATTTATTCAAAAACATGTACATGTACATGTATAAAAACACCAAAATTACTGCAAAGGGGCATTCAAAATGAACTCATAAAACAACTAATATGACATCATAAAGTCCTACATATGGGAGTGCTATCACCATCAAAAGATACAACTCAACCAAAAACGAAACATGACCATTGGGTCCCAATGGGATTATAACGACTCAACTTTCACTACAAAGAGTCCTGGGAAAATTCACAATTCTGTTGTGAAAATAAGAAACATTTGGGTTCATTGAGAGGCTAATTTGTAACATGCAGACTATAAACATGAATGGTTTAGGAAGAATTAATCTTACAGTCGGCTACTTGACATAATTGTGGATATAGTAAAACGGAATTCAAACATTTCCAAATACCTGTTTGATTAGAACACTATTTTCTATAGTCTTGTATGCTAGCTTATATCCCCCCTCCATTCTTATATCTTACTTAGGTTACTGAAACAATGGGAGAGGTTGCAGGGGCGTAATACAAGACTGCATGTCCTAGATTCAGGTCCATAAGGTATTTCATATGACTAAAGAAACAGACTGGTCCAGTTATCTGACAAATGTTTGTAAATTCCCAAAATTCATGCCTGAAGATGAATTCTTGTATACAATACCATAGCTGAACCATGCACTAAAAACCAAGAAATGCTCACAAAACTTCACCTCATGTAACCATAAATCAGATGTTTGGTGTTGATAAATGATAGTATTCTCCCATAGTGCAGGAATGCATGAATGTGAGCTTGTTGGAACCTAATGATGCAACATGAAACAAACTACTCAACATATAAGTGTAGGGATCTCAGCAGCTACTACATAAGAACATGTACATGCCTACATGGGTACATACAATTGTGAGATAACGCAGGTTTCTATATGTTCATTTCTGGCAGACATATTGCTTGTATGAAAACAGAGATGTGAGGACTATCAGTATGGGGCAGGCCTGTAGCCAGGATTTGCCAAGGGGGGTTCAGTTTTCAAAGATTTCCAGGGGGGGTTCACATTTGACAATTTTGGCCCGAATATGGCTAAAATCACTTGAGAAGTGCTCAAAATGGTGAAAAACTGCATGATTTTGAAAGAATTTTTGGTCAGGGAGGGGGAGTTCGCCCGAACCCTGCGAATCCCCCTGGCTACGGGCCTGATGGGGTATACAGTTTCCTATACAATTTTCAAAAGAACACAAAACATAAGATGCCCAAGTGGTCCAAATAGGCTAAAGTTTCCTCGTTGTGATAACCATGTCACTTCCATTCCTGTTTTAAGATAGGAGAAAGAACAGTTTCCAAAAAATAGTCTTCATTTTCATACAATTTTGGTTATACTGGACATAATGTCTATTACAATTGAAGCAAAAATGAACACAGGATTTCTGAAACACAAATAGTATGTAACAATACTAGACTTAAATAAACTAAACTGAATTGTCAATATATTAATGTAAAGTGCACTGTATTAACTTAATATACCTATTTATCCCATACTTGGACGTGTTTCAGGTACATAAAGCCGGTTTGTAAAAACTTATATTTTCATCAGCGGGCAGATATAGCTTTATGTCCCGCTCCGAGCGGGCAGATATAGTATATCTGCCCGCTACGTCATAATCGCCGCTCGCATATTTGTTCATAATTTGTAACGTTCGCGTAATGACTGTAAACGACAATTGATGGAGAAAACACAGACAATCGGGATCTGTTTTATGGTTTAAAAAGGGAAGGAGCATCCACTTAATCAATCAAAAAATTCGAGAAAATAAATGTGGGAATATTTGAGAACAGGAAAATCCGCCCACAGCCAGGAAAACAAAACTGGGCATGAATATTCTAAAATATTTCCACGATTGAACAATGTGAACCAGATGACCAAGATTGGTATGGGATAAACATATTATCCTATAGTCGGTTCAGGATATTGGGATTATCCCTTGGCCAATATAATATATTTTCCCTCGGGACCTGCGGCCCTCGGGCAAATATATTTTATTTGCCTCGGGATAATCCCAATATCCTGAACCTCATATAGGATAATCTCTATATACTGCAAGTGCTAAAATGTAAGCCAAAAGAAACTCCAAACTTACTTAATGTTAAGTTAACTCAGATAAATGTTGATAAATACAGGCTCATGTATGATAACACAAGAATGCTCTCGTATTTGACCACCATTTACCAACCTGATAGTCTGCTAATTACTTATCCATGAATGCTTCTTTGATGTGAGCACAATTATATAATATTGCATATATTTTTCTACTGGGTTCCTTCTATCTAGAATTTATTTTTGTGAAAACAATTTTTTAATCTATTATGTTTGCTATAATAAATAGGTTTCACTGCAAACTTAAGACTAGGGAAGATTTCCTTCAATATAGAGAGGAAGCAGTCTTAGAACTTTATGGGTCAGTATTCCCAGGAACATATTAAGACTCCATTAACAGATTTCCAAACCAGTAATATTATTGAAAAGCGAGCCATTGAAAATACTTCAAGAGAAACCATAGGAAAACAGTCAGCCAGAAAATCATATAGTTCCATTTGATAACTCTAAACAGGACGCTCTCCATTCAAGTTAAACGGGTCTGAAAATAATGAAAATGCAATTTAGATTGTAGTTTGTACAGCTAACATCTCATTTTGAAGCTGATTGATGCGATTTTGAGACAATGCAGTCCCACCTACATTGTCAAATAATTTTCATGAGAAATAACCATTACTCTTAAATAAACCAGAAACATACACTTAAACTTTCCAGTTTTATAGATTATATGGTATTTTCTTGTGTTTTATCATCCTTATCAGCGTATATGAGTTGTAAGGGACAGCTGGGCCACAGATATCGCTTTATGCATGAAGATTAGCAGATATAAACTAGTTATAGTAGGTGGATTTTTAACCCAGATTTAGGAACCCCAGGAAATGATACAGAGCCTAACAAAACCTCAATAGTTTCCATAACAATTCTGAAGTATAACTTATCCCCAAATTCATCAATTGATACATGCTAAGTATGTGATACATGTATTCCCTATTAACACAATATTCGAAAGAGATCTATCAATATCTCTGAATTTTTATATTGGCATGTATATGTTTATGTATCTGAAGGGCCAAACCAAAATATTGTATAAAGGTATATCTCACATTGAAGCTTATTTACCCCAACTATAAGGGCAATTAATAAACAGTTTTTATGCTGATAAAATCTGAATGACCCAAAAGTAGCTGTCGTGGCTTTTAATGAGTTTCATTATGAAATGAATTTAAGATTGTATATAGAAAGCATATTCAGTGAAATTATTTTTATAGGGTAGCTGCATTTGATCAACTGTATACTCAGTATCCTGATTAGTTATAAGGCCAGATCAAAAATTGTTTCTATACAAGAGTGAAGATGAAGCTCTCTTTTAAAAGGCAAACATCAACCTACAAGAAAGGGTAAAGCTCACTAGGTTTACCAATGCCATCCTCATGCCTGGTTCCAGTTGTCAGAAATCAAAGATACCTCCTTCCTATGTAGGAAATTAAGTTCACCATATGTTCGACAGCAAGGCCAATCAGTTTCATTTTGTACCTAACTCCAGTAAATTTAGCTAGCATAGGAGTATGTGTACAGAATATATTTTACAAAACTGTATTATCTATTCTCCTTTCTGAGGGTATATTTATTCCAGAGAGGGTACTGTTATATTTTTTATTTTTTATTTATTTATTGGAATCACTTTTAAAACAGTGGCACACACATTGAAAATGTGGTGCATCCACATACAAACATGCTTATACAATTACAGTCAAAATTAAAATACATAATGTCACTAAAATACATCAATCCTTATTATAGGGAATATAAATTGCTTTCAGATATTTCTTTACACATTGATCTAAAATATGACCTTGTTCATTTCCCCAGTCAATGAAAGCTTTATCACCCATGGTCAAGCATATTTTAATTGGAATTTTAGCAGAAATAAGGCTAGATGACAGTTGTTCATTACAGGAGTTTATCACGTTCAGAAAGAAGTTAGTTCTTTCATCATTAAAATGAGGACATACAAACATACGATGCTGGATAGAGTCCTTGACATTCGTGTCACATAAATTGCATAACCCATTACCTTGGCCCCATCGCTCCTTGTCAGTATTCAGACCAAAACACCCTGATCTTGCCTTAAATTTCAGTTTCTGACCATAAAAGTCGAAATCAGTCTTAAGGTAGTTTTCTTGAAAACAATTTGTTTTTAAGGAGCTGTACAGAACAAGAGAAGATTTGTCTGCAATGGTGTCTAGAAAACAGCTTTTGCTTCTTTCATTCGATATTTTAAGATATCCCTGATACCAGTCCGTGTCATCAACATGAATGGCTCTGTCTAACCCATGTTTGATCAAAATGTTATTGATATTTGAAAAATAAGGCCATGAACATTTGTCATTATGTGAAATGGAAAACTTATCATACATTGTGTTAAAAATACGTTGATGTAGAGAACCTGGCTTTAGCCTACTTTTCAGATAAATAAAATAGTCAATTTGACGTTTTTCAATAACTTCGGTTATGCTTCTCCAACCTAAGTCACCTAAAATAGCTTCCCTAGCAGGACGGCAGGTTAACTGTAGTACAGATCTTGCCATATTATATTGCATGGATTTGAACTTATCTTGCATAGAGGCATTAAGTAAAAATATAGGGCAGCCGTTTAATAAAGCAGGTAAATACATTGAATTATACATTGTGGTACCAAAATGTACTCTTTTGATGTCGCAATGCTTTGTTAAAGTTGCAACACACATACCATTCATTTTCTTAGCTTGTTGCCAGAATACTATTCACATGGTAAGAATCTTTAAGTGTTCTATCAAAATAAATACCTAGATATTTGTAGTTTTGTACTTCTGAAAGTTCCAAATTACCAAGGATCCATACCTTATGCCTATCTATCCTTTTGCCGATGACCATAACCTTGGACTTTTTCGAACTAAAGTTAAAGCCCCATTTTAATGCAAAATTGGCTGCTACTTTTAACATTCTATTTAACTGGGTTTCGGATTCAGCGATTAAGACTATATCGTCAGCAAACAAAAGGGCTGGGACATTTTTATCTACAAAAGGGATGCCAAGTCTTTCTTCCTTCAGGCAATCAGTTAAATCAGTAAATGTTTTACAGATAATATATTCCTCTAATCGCCACTCTTATTTCTCCCACCCCAATCTTATATTCACCCATCTTAGGTTATAACTTATATTACCCCCATCTAATTCTTAAGAAGCCACAATAAAGTTGGGGGTTAAGATATAAACATAAAGCACAAAGATGGGATAAACCAAGAAATGATGAGATGCACAATGGCTTAGTAGATAAATAAACAAACTTGCCTTTTAGCTGGGCTATAAAACAGGATTATACAGTTATAAATCTACCTTAATTGGATTAGTAATGGTCAACTTGGTACGGAAACAGTAAAACAGAGAGAAAGTTATTTGGGCTTTAAATCCTCTTAACCCTCTTAGGCCACCATTTTAGTATACTAACTTTTCATTTACATTTGTTCAAGACATTAAATAACAAAGGAAATCAAGACAGGTTTCAATGCGTCTTGCATGCATTTTCTCCCAGCAATTTGAGAAGGTTTTGTTTTGTTGTTGATTGCATGTATATCTTGCTGGGTTTCGTAACTGCTTATAAGGTGTTTAATGATTTCTATGCCTAGTTACGTATTACTACCCAATATGATTGTTCAGTTTGTTGATATTTTCATACATTACTGAACAAACTGGCCTAATTATGAGACCCATACATGGATAAATACAAAGTAAATGGACAAATAGGGTCTTTGGACATGCAATACTTAAAGGCCAGGAAATGGACTGTTTAATGATAAATCTAAGTTACTTAAGAACCACTTCTGAATTCATTGTTTTGGACTGAAGAATATCCCAGATCCTGAAAGTAAGAGCTTTAGGAAACCAATTAAATTTTTATCTTTCCCATCATCCCATAAACAAAAAAACATGTTTATCAAAATTACCAAAACTTGAAAATGAAGTTTTTCAAACATGTAATTTAACAAGAGTTATGTGTTTGGATAATACAAATGGAGACCACACTAGTGCTTCAAAAAGATGTGTAGGTCTAATATATATATGTAATGATATATAATTATGCGTTACTTATGGGATACTGCTACTATTAGGCTATCAGAGAAACAGGTGTCATATCGGGGTCAATGGTCAACTAACCCTTGTCATAATGAGCAATACTAGAAATGCACCAAGTAACATCTTAAAATAAGCAACAATACAAGAAGTGTGCTAAATAACAAGTAGTAGTCAATTCTTCACATATTAGCAATGGAGGCTTTCTCTCTGTATGGAAATGTGTGTATAATACAAGCATTTGAACATATATATTGAGTCTTTATGTACTGTTTTGGTTTATTTAAGTCCCTTGGGCAATTATTTATTTCCTAAAACATGTAAAGGGTAGCCACTGTGAAATGACATTGCACAGATAGACTACTGATATAAAACCAGGATTCAATGAAATACATGGCTAGTTACTAGGCACAGACAGGCATAAATTGATTGCCTGGCAGATCTCCATTTTTTTTAAATAACTGCACATGTCCATGTTTATCAAGTATCAACTGGTAAAGACAATTAATAAGTTCAATTGTTTGACTAACTGTATAATAATTAGGGCTATTATCTCATATTTGGTAACCACAAATAGCCAACAGGTCACACTTTGATTGCAATCAAAATCGGCTGAATCAAAATTATGACATAATGGATATTATGACATAATTTGGAATCAGGTTGATATTCTGCATTCAATATTGAGATTTCCTGATGAGAAATTAAAATACACATTTTTTGATCGTCGTCTGTAATATTGTGGTCCACATTATTATGCTTCTAATGTCAAATTTATGGCGTTACAAAAGTTGTTAGGAATCTTACCTTGCAGAAGGGCCACAACAACCAGCGCCTGGTAAATCATCTTCAAGATAAATCTACTAACACACTGCAAATCTGTCAATTTTTTATCCTTTTGTAGATCCAAATATTGGACGATTCCGAACTGCAGTCGAATTATCCTACGTGTATCTTTTTCAGTGTTACTCTAACATCTGATCACAGCTTATCTCAGCTACAAACCACACACTTCCTGAAACAGAAAGTTATTTTCATGAGATTTATCTCTCTAAGTAGGTCATTACATGACGAAATCCTGCAGAAAATGAATTTTCTGACATTTTACAGATACAGTGTTCTTCAGAGTTGTTGGGAAAGTTTCAAAACTTTTGTAACTTTCAAAAGTTGATTTCTTTTTGTTAGCATTTGCAAAATAGAATATTATAGTATCATAATATGAAAAATAATGTATTGATTAATTTCAATTTTAAATAATATAATCGCAATAGTAAAAAGTATAAAATCTTACCAAAAGACACTCCTGACCACCCAGTTAGATTTCTCAGGCATGTAGAGAAATGGCGGAAATAGTGTACGTTGTGCCACCTATTACCATCACTGTTTCATATATTATATTTATTAACAAATTGCACCAAATCAACGCATAAATGATAACCTAAAATTATAAATGTAAATGCAAACTAGTACAACCTCAATTTATATCAGTGTTAGGTAATTTGTTAGTCAACTATGAACATAAACGTAATGTAATTCAGAGATATGAAGGGAGGATAGTCACAAAAGAGAATAGCAAATAGTCTAAAACTTAAAACGTTTACAGTATTTTTCCATCAATCGCTTATGATATCTAAATTTTATTGTCTAAACACACTGATTGATTAGTTATCTTGTATTTTTTTAATAGAATTTGCATTATTTGAATGTAACTAATATTTGCACCGATTAGAGCTTCGAGACAGTAATACGTCATTTCCGTTCTGCAATATTTTGTAAGTTTTGTAATTTTCTTACGCTCTTATGTATTTTTCAAGATTTTAGCGTCTGTGTATCTCATTCACCAATAAAATCAACACCATAGTACTTCCGTGTATGTATTTATTTTACAGTGTATGAAACTGTTCGGTTATATTGTTTGTTATTCAACCTATAATATATTCTTCTTATGTCACCACTTGGACTTGGATAGGTGCATTCATGCACCCTCTGGGTCTCTGAGGATCGTGTTGGCCCCAGGGGTGCATAACGTGCAATGTAAATTTATCAAATTTAAGAAATGCTGAAAAGTCAGGATCTGATGTTTTTGACTTTTCTCCCAAGATCTTACCTCAATCTTGAAAATTCTTTCACCACTGGATAGCGGGACCAAAATCTTCAAAATGAACCCATAAATGCCTCGCTTTATTACAGTAATTATGTGTAATCGTTGCAGATAAGACGAAATTGCATTTCTGACCGGTCTTCTTGACATTTTCGCTGACCTAATTTCAGGTGCGCATGCGTTGCATAAATCAGTGTGATGATCACGTGACGTGACGTAATTTGATGATCATGTGTCGTAATGTTTTCCAATAACCAGTTGGTAAAACTGCTATAGTGGATTCTTGATTCAATATGTTTGTTATCACGTCTTGTAACTGTTCTGGCTTCAAATCAAATCCAAACTTTGGTTTTATGTTATGCGAATAGAGATCATTGATTTCTTCCATCGAATACATGATGGTCGAATGAATGATATAAACTCTGTATAGTTAAATAGATGGCAGCAATATTCAATGGCTACTCTCGTCAAATCTCGTGAGAATAGAAGCCGCCATAAAGATTTTGTGAACAGTAGCGACAAACGGCGATTTTGCTACAAAATTAGCACAATTCAACCTTCTACAACCACAAAGCTATGGTAATTTTTTGTATAAATCATCAATGTATCCATTTTGTTTATATTAATCTGTAAATGACGCAGAGATTCTAAGCAGAAGATTAAAATAAAGTGAACCGTCAAAAATAATCAAGAAAAACTTAGATTGGCATGAATTTACAAGGATAAACACCGCCTCTAATGCAAGTCCTTACGACAATCCAACGCATTAGAGGCGGTGTTCACCGTCTAGGACTTGGAGAGCTTTGACATATCACCCTTACTCTACCGAGCTGACGGGATGCTGGATTGAAAATTCTTGAAGATAAAAAGTCAAGCGCATTTTGATTAAACGCTGTGCTGAGTAGCGTTTATAATACACTATATATTTGAATCAATACATATTTCTTGATCCTTTTAAGTGTCTATTGGCACTACATATTTATTTGTTGTTACCTTATCTTGATCCTTGAACAGTCTGTTGTTGTAGTAAATCAATATTCTATTAGACAACAAAACTTTTGAATTTAGATTGCAGTCATTTTAGGTCTCATGAGATCTTTAGACTTTCGAAAGTAATGATTTGCTACAAAATAACTCACGCTAGCTAAATATGAATAGTCACATGATCTTTTAGCGGCAATGCCCATGCGCATGTAAAGTACAATGCCCATGTGCACGCATGCGCAAAAGTTAAAAAATGGTGTGCACCAGGTCTGGAATTTCTCCACTTTAATTGCAAATTACACAAGTAGGACTTATTGTCACCATGCGTCATGAAAAGGGCAAGTAACATTCAATTATCTTCTTATATACCGTTAACTTATTCCAGCATGCCTGCTGGAAATTGGAAAAAAACACTTCACGAGACGGTATATTTCAACGTTCCCTCAGCTGACTTTTTAGCCAGCTGTGTTCAGTAATATCACCCCATGCAGACAGATCATCTAAAATTACATTTGTAGGATGTGAGACTCAACATTCACCTTATAAATGCTGAATGAAAGTTAAATTAAAATCTATAAGTATGAGAATAGCATGACGTCTTGATATTTCGAGGTAACTCGTTTGAAAAGTGATGGCGGTGATTGAAATTATAATGTAAAGATAAAACCGCAACAAAATATTTATAGATTTCTTTGAAGAACTAAAAAATAGATATCACATATCAAATTTTTCCGAAACACAAAAAACATGTAACAATTGTAAGGCCTGCAGGTCCAATTCCCCCTGGTAGCATTAACATTGGTCTCGTATATGTCCCACAATTATATTTGAAATGCAACTATTATTCGAACTTATGATCGGACATTAGTAAGTATGATACTAGAAGTACGCATCATACTTATGTCCGTTCATAAGTTCGAATAATAGTTGTGTTTCAGATATTAATTGAATGGCATATACGAGACCAATATCAATGCTACCAGAGGAATCGGACCTGCATGCCTTACCATTTACACATTTTTTTCTGTTGTGAAAAATTCGATATGTGATGATATTTCTCAGTTTTTCAAAGAAATCTACAAATATTTTGTTTTGTTTTATATCTTTACATCGTAATTTCAATCACCGTCATAGCTATTCAAACGAGTTACCTTGAAATGTCAAGACGTCGTGCTATTTTCATACTTATAGAACTCAATGCGACTGTCATTCATGCATATGGGGTAACTTTGACACCTTGTTGTTTATTTGCTCTAATTTCTGATCTAGAGAGAAGTCATGTATTTTTTCTGTGTAGTGGATCGAAATCTTGCCAGATTTTCATTTTTGGCAGAAAATGGAAATTCTGACTTCTAATAAGTAAGTGTCTAAGTTCCCCATTTCTTATGTTGACATGTTGTTGTTACGCCCCTTTGTCCTTTACAGTTTGGGCAATTAATAAATGCAGAATGAAGTGGCGAAGTGGTATTTTCGATCTAGGGGGAAGCCATGTTTCGGAAAATGAAAATTCTAATTTTTGACAAGGAAGTGTCAAAATCACCCCATATCTCATGTTGACATTTTCCCACATGTCGATACACCCCTTTGCCTCAGGTTATGGGTACTCAGGAAAACTATTGACAATTTCAAATATGATTACCTCAACTTACTTTGAGGGTATGACATGAAAGATCAACCTTTCTTTAAAAATTTAAGTCGTGTGTGACATTTCTCAATCTCTGAACACTAACACTTTAGACCCCTTAGACTTGCTAGCCTAGTATATCTATCTTTACCAAAGTCAATGTTGGATGGTTTCTTTCACATTCTGTTCACATAAAGTGCATATTCCATGGCCCTGTCCCAATTTTTCATATTCTGTTTTCAAGCCCAAAAACTGATACTCTATGATCTAGCTTTGAACTTTAATCTTTGCCCATAAAAGTAGAAATCTGGAGTCAAGTTGTTTTTTATCGTACCTAACAAAAGGTACAAAAGGCATCTCACTTTTCAGCTTGTCTACAGGTTTCCAGCCAAACCATTTGAGGGATTCATCTGAAATTTTCAGGGATGTTTCTACATATCAACGTCAAGAACTGATTAGTTTTTGGGCATTCTGGGTAAATCTTCAGGTGGCCATTTTGGATTTTCCGTCCTAAAATCTTTATTTTCAAGACTTGTCTACAGGTTTCCAGCCAAACCATTTGAGGGATTCATCTGAAATTTTCAGGGATGTTTCTACATATCAACGTCAAGAACTGATAAGTTTTTTGGGCATTCTGGGTAAATCTTAAGGTGGCCATTTTGGATTTTCCATTCTAAAATCTTCACTTTCAAGACTTGTCTACAGGTTTCCAGCCAAACCATTTGAGGGATTCATCTGAAATTTTCAGTGATGTTTCTACATATCAACGTCAAGAACTGATTAGTTTTTGGACATTCTGGGTAAATCTTAAGGTGGCCATTTTGGATTTTCCGTCCTAAAATCTTCACTTTCAAGACTTGTCTACAGGTTTCCAGCCAAACCATTTGAGGGATTCATCTGAAATTTTCAGGGATGTATCTACATATCAACGTCAAGAACTGATTGGTTTTTGGGCATTCTGGGTAAATTTTAAGGTGGCCATTTTGATTTTCCGTCCTAAAATCTTCACTTTCAAGACTTGTCTACAGGTTTCCAGCCAAACCGTTCAAATTTTTTACATATGTTACACAGTGATAAGTTCTAGAGCTGATTAACTTTTCTGCGGCCATCTTGCTTTCTTGGTCAACAAGACCACAATGCTGTGTTTTAGGTACGATATTGTTCACGTCTGTGCCTTGTCTAAGAAGGGATGGGGATCAAGACATTAATACAGTGATAGTGAAGACCTGTTATTACTCAATGCAGTCCTAAAATTATTAAGCCTTTCCTAATCAGATATTTTGATAAAAGCCTGTTCCAGTCTGCATCAACTCTGAAAGGACCTCAATGTTAATGCATCTATCTTATATCTGTATTTAGTTATACAAAAACTAATATCAATCAATGTTAATAGCTTAGAGATGACCATGTTGGTGATTTTTCATAATGTTTTGATGTCCATACAACCTGTCTAATAATCCATGTGTATTTGCAGGTAGATCAAGTTGTAGTGCAGTAGCAGTGTCTATTCATCACACCAATTCTGAAGGTAAGAGCTTAAAGGCATCTATGGTGTCATCAGTGTGTTGTAATTTTTGTTTGTCTATTGGAAGCAATTTTTGTCACCATTTGAAGCAAGTTATATTTTATGGTTGTAATGACACCCTATGCGAAGAGATTGCACCAGATTCAAATGGTAATGGTAAAGACGAGCCATTGCTATTTGTAATATTGGTGCGATCTCTTCATATATAGGTTGAACAAATGTATGTGCCTTATCTGTCTGTATGTGCTAGATAGGTGTTTATCATGTACTTTATCTAATATAGATGTCTCTACAATCAGTGCTCTCTTTAGAATAACTGAATAGTTAAATAAATGTTGATGTCATGTCAATGGTGTACATAGGCCCGTTGCCAGGATTTGCCAAGGAAGGGAGGTTCACTTTTTGAAAAATTCCAAGGGGGTATTTCGTCTTGACAACTTTGGCCCAAACATGGCCAAAATCACTTAAAAAGTACTCAGAATTGTGAAAACTGCATGGTTTGAAATAATTGTTGGCCATGGAGGGGTACATTACCATATTAAGTCAATTTACCCTTGCTGCAATCCTAATTTTCTCAGAAAAACTCAAATTGATTGGGTCTCAAAAAGTAGAATATTGATGCATGTGAATAATTGATTCCAAGTAGTAAGAAATCAGGTTCTAAATCAAAATAGGATATTGGGCTTCATCTTTTAGAACTTTTTATTGGCTCTCATATACTTTATTTACTAAACATGTTTAAATGATAATATTGTCCTTGTGAAACAGATCAGCACTGAATCTATTTATATTCAAGGCCATGGTCTCCTAACACTGTGAAAACACCAGTACACTGCACCAGCATACATGTGTCCCTTCAACAAGAAGTAATTTGTTTTAGGTTAAGTCTATAGATGTCAGTTGTATCAAATTGGTGTGTCAAATATTAGTTCATTAGTTTTTTTTTTTTTTTTTTTTTTTTATTTATTCATGTAATATAATTATGATTAAGTATTACATTTACACACTAGATACCCATAGGGGGTATATCAGTGCATTATCATAATTTGAAAAACCATAAAGGTGTACATTTATATGAGTTGAACATGAATACATACAATTTATAATAATACATGTTATAAAATATAAAAATATACAATTACTGCCTGCATGATAAATCCATGAGTGAAATTATAAACATTATGGATACAACAAAATGTGGAAAAATAACAATACATGCTCACAGCTTATAGCTCAATAACAATTTATCAATATTTTTTTGTAATTATATTTAAAGGAGTGTAGAGAGGGTAGAGATTGAAGGGAAGTTGGCAATTTATTCCATATCATTGATCCAGAGTATTGAACTGATTTCTTTGTTAAGTTTGATTTAAATCTACATGGAATTATATGTCGTATTTGTCTTGTGAGGCGAGAGTGTTTAAAATTAAAATACTGTTTGAATAGATGGGATGGAAAAAGTGCAGGCTCTTTTACAATGTTAAACATGAATTTTGCTTTTTCTAACTTGTGAATATCAAATATGGTTAAAATATGAAGTTGCTTGAATAATGGTAAACTTGCATGATATATATCTAAATTTAAAGATAATTTAACGAATTTCTTTTGAATTGCATAAATTTTTTCTAATAAGAATTTGTTGGCATTTCCCCATATAATATTGCAATATGAAATGTGAGAATATATAAGAGAGTAATAGATATCTAGTAAAGCTGTCAAATTTAATTTATAACGTACTTTATAAAGTATACCTATTGTTTTTGATATTTTTGAAATAATATAAGATATATGTTCATTCCAATTGAGTTTATTGTCTATTATTACACCAAGAAAATTTGTTTTTTCCACACGTTCAATGGTAATTTTATCAATCATTAACTGATATTGTGGATCATTGAGTTTAGCTTTTGATTTGGTAAAGATCATGTAGTTAGTTTTATCAATGTTGAGTGAAAGTTTATTGTTCTTGAACCAGTTAGATATATTAATCATTTCATTATTTGCAATTTTAAATAAATTTTCTAAGTTTTCATCTTCGAGGCATATATTGGTATCATCAGCAAAAATAACTAGTTTGAAAATATCTGATACTTTAAAAAGATCGTTTATGTATAGTGTAAATAATACTGGTCCCAAGACAGAGCCTTGGGGGACTCCAAAAGTTAAGGTTTCATTCTTGTCTGAATATGTACCATCAATAAAAGTTTTTAAGGGACGATTTTTCAAGTAACTTCTGAACCAATCGTTGGCAACACCGCGAAAACCTAGCATTTCTAGTTTATTAAGTAAAATAGTATGATCAATTGTGTCAAATGCCTTAGAAAGGTCTAAATATAAGCCAAGAACATGTTTATTATTATCTAAAGCAAATCGTATTTGTTCGGAAAAAGTAAGAATAGCCATATATGTAGAATGTTTTTCTTTAAAGCCAAACTGCCTCTCATGCATTAAATGATAAGTTTTAAGGAATGAAGAAAAACGTTTATGCATTACCTTTTCCAAAAGTTTAGAAAAAACACTCAATAAAGAAATTGGTCTGTAATTCTTAAAGTGTGACTTGTCCCCTTTCTTAAAAAGTGCAATTAATTTTGTAATCTTTAATTTCTCTGGAAAAACTCCAGATTGTAGTGAAAGATTAACAATATGTGTAAAGGGAGTAACAATATTGAATCTGGCATGTTTTATTATTATTGGCTTTATGTTGTCAAAACCAGGAGCTTTATCAGCAAGTCCCTGCATTAAAGCTAAAATTTCGTCTTCACTAACAGGATCTAGAAATATAGAATGGTTGTTTCTTGAAATATTGGCATATGGTGACCCATTTGAATTAATTTTTGATGCAAGCTTTGGACCAACATTTGCAAAGTAAGAAGAAAAATTATTTGCTACAATTAATCTATCTTTTGTTATTCTATTATTTATAAGCATGTTAAATTCATTTGTATTAGAGTTTTTGTTTCTTTTTAAAATATTGTTTATAATTGACCAGGTTTCCCTGAGATTTCCTTTAACTTCATGAAACTTAGAATTATAATGTCTTTTTTCGGAAAAACGAATTATATGTTGTAACTTGATTTTAAATTTTTTGTAAGCTTGTTGATTTTCTGGAGAAGGATATTTCATATATTTTCGATATAATTTGTGTTTGGTTTTACATGAAGTTATTATACCATGTGTTAACCATGGCTTATTTGAGTTGATGAATATTTTGACTGTTTTTGTTCTTAAAGGGAAATGTTTATTGTATAAATTTGTCATTATATTTTCAAATTCTATATATGCTAAGTTAACATCTTGTTCTACAAGTACCTCATTCCAATTTATATTAGCCAGATCAAAGTTAAAATTTATTATAGCTTTATCATTAATGTGTCTAAATTTAATTGTTTTCTCCTCGACTTTACAAGTTGTATGACGTGTTATTGTAAAAATAGCTAAATGATCTGAAATCGGAAAAGTTAAAAGACCAGATGAGTCAATTTCATTTGAATTTGTAAATATATTATCTATTAATGTAGCTGATCTGTTAGTTATTCTTGTAGGTTTATAAATTAATGGATTTAATGAATGTGAATACAAGGTATTAAGAAATTGATTGGTTGGCAAATGGTTTTCAGTTTTGAGAAGATCAATGTTAAAATCACCCATCAAAAATATAGTCTTTTTCTCATTAACAACTTTAGCTAATAGTTCATCAAGTAATGAATTAAAATCAGAAATGTTAATGTTCGGTGGCTTATAAATAGTAAGTATGATCACATTTTGAGAGTTTTCCTTAGGAATTACAATAGCTAAAGATTCACAGTCATTGCTTTTCAAAGTAAGGTCGTTTCTCAATATATATTTAATTCCCTTTAAAATGTGTATAGCTACACCACCACCATGTTTATAAAGTCGAGAACAAAATTCACTATTGTAGTTATCTTGTACATATAATTGTTCAATATCTTTCTTAAGCCACGTTTCTGACATTCCAATAACAGATATCTTATTTTTCAACATTTCTATCAAATTGTGAAATTTCCACTCATTTTTGGACAAACTTCTCATATTTATGTGAAGAAGTGATAGATCTATATTATTTTGAAGAGCATGAGAAAACTGGTCAATATTTATATAGTTGCATTTTGACATTAAAGTATGGATGGTAAAGTCTTCATCATTCAAAGAGTCATTCATAGTTTCATTCATTTCGATAGGATTAAAAGATAAGCTTTCAAAATAATCAAAAGAACTGGAGCTAGATGCTAAATCAAAAAATTCCACAGGTGTTGTATCATAAAAAGGCAACAATTGCCATGTATTAAGAGTATCATTCATTGCAATTCCTCAAAATAAGTGATTGTACACCAAAAATATTATCGACAAAAGGTTCACTTCACATGAGTAAATATAAAACTCTCTGCTTTTTACAGGCTAAAGTACAACTTGCACATCAGTAAAACTACCACAAGGAAGAAATTAGTCATTTGTGATTGATTCTATTTTTTAGGTAGATGAACATCATAATCATTCTCATGCAATTATCATGATCACAACTAGGTATATATTGGCATGGGTAATAATTTCTCAAATTTCCATAAATACTTGCACATTATTATGGGATCATAAAATATCTCAAGGTAATAAAATTTGGTCAGTAACATTGAAAAAATGACATTACAAAAAATTCATATTTATATTTGTGGAGTGTGAAACTGCCTTAAAGGCAGATTGTACTTTACTGACCCTAAACTAGTATACCAATTATAGTCTTATTTAAGAGAGTTACATCAGCACAGTTGTTAGCCCTCAAAGTATCACTCATTCACCTACATGGGAAATGATCAAAAACAATAACACCCTACACATAGAGAGCGCGTAATATTACTACGCTGGCTGCATTTGAAGAGACTATCTGGCTATTTCAAACATGGCTGAAGAGAGGTAAGTTTACTTTCCAACATTTTGATTGTTTTTCAATCTGTATCCCAGCGATTATTGAATTTCTTAAAAGAATGATATTCAAAGTACCTATGTTTGACAGCTTACTACAAAACGCCGACCTATTGACATGTGCTGCTGAGATAAAAACAAATTAAAAAAAACTGCCAAATTATTTCCATTTATTTCTTCCTCTCGATCAACTGCTAAGCTACCAATTAGCCAGGTAAGCTGACAATTGAACGATGATGACCCCATCCACCATCTACGCATGTAATTAGATCCTATAATAGCCCGAATTTGTTACAGTACAAGTCCTAAGTAGAACTCTGCCGAAAATTTAGGAGAGGACTACGGCGGGTGAGTATTTTATGATTACTAACATGTTTTCATTTTATTTCAGACTAGGATTCGAATGTTACTATTGCAACACAAACAGGAGATGTAAGAAATTTACAGATATGATTCATCACCTACTTGAAATACACCCATTCCTGTCGTTGCTGAAAAACTCCCAAAAGATGAGTCAGTTGGAACATTCAGGACATTTTTGGAGCTGCTACCTATAAACATGTATATCTGTTTTGGTGTTCAAAGTATTTTGATCTTTCTAAATACTCTTGAATACACAGCTATGAGCTTCCATGTACAGTCATACAGGAGCTCACCAAGGACCTCCACAACTCTACCTTCATACTGGTTGAGAAACAATATATGGATTTGTGTCTTCAGTGGGGGTACAGTACTATGCTAGTGCTTTCCTTAACTGGTCATCCAACTATTGTCAGGCCCATATGTAGGGACTTGATAGAAGTCCCTTTGACCAATGATTATTGCAAACTTACTCAGTATTTGAGGATTTTTAGGAACTTTAATTTAAGTGTTAGAGTCCCCCTGGAAAAGTTTGGGAAATAAAGCATGTTAGTTTACATGATTTTTAGCTATGTGAACGTATTGAATTCTCCATCAGTCCGTCCGTCCAGCTGTATAAGAAGCAGCAGATTATTAAGTGACATCCGTTTGTCCGTCCATCCTTCCATCGTCAACAGTTGTGGCACTAAGAGACAAATGCAGTATCCATTCCTATTTTGTTATGCACACAAGTGACATACCCTATACTGTACATGTATGTATATCCAGGATATCTCTTGGAAATAAGTCACTTAATATCATGTATGGTACAGCAAAATAATCCGTTTAGTTGTATATAGCATCACTGTCATCTGAAGGTCCAAGGTCATGGCCAAAGTAAAGAGTTAAACTTGAAAAAAGGTCATTATTGTTTAAAATGTTAATTACCTGTGCAAAAATTGTTTACAGAGTTCGACACTTGTGTATATATATTTTGTGCACATAAGTTACTTTCTTTGGATAGGCTACATTGCAACCAAATGTTTATTGGTAAAATTGCACGACATGTCAAACACTGCTCAAGATCAAATGCTACCCTCCCAGGTCTACCCTTGTATAAAAGTTCGAAATTTAACAATTTGATATTATAGTGAGTTATTTCACAGTCTATGTGCTTTTGATACACATGAGCACTGGATCTGTGGTCGATATTTGAGCAGTCTATCACATCTTTCATTCTTTAGGTTGTACTGTTAATCTCAAGAGGTTGATATTGACACGCGTAGTCCTCTCATCAAAATTTCATCTCGGGATTTCAAATGAAGTTTCCTCAGGAAAAATAATGGTAAAATTCTTCAAAATAACATCAATGATGCAAAATATGTTAGGAATGTATATACTTCTCTCATAATACTTCAGTTAACGTGATAATATGAGGATATTGAGATTATTTAGTGGAAACTTCGCGGTAACTTTCTGAATTATCAACTTTACATCGTATTTTATTCATTATGTAGGCATACTTTCCTATATTTTTTTCATATTTCTTCAATTAAGTGTATACTGTATGGTTTGCCACCCATATAAGATACATTAATATCTTAAATAAGTCAGTAGGTGCTTCTAAAAAGTAAACCATGAGAAAGAAGTTGAGAAATAGCCAGATAGTCTCTTCAAATGCAGCCAGCGTAGTAATTTGCTCGCGCTCTATGTGTAGGGTGAATAAGTTATTGGCAATACAGCTTCTAAGTCCAATAATACATAACCTCATAGCCGAAAATATAACAAACATAAGGATTAAACATATGCAATGTGAATTTGGACAGGTGTCAATATAATTATAATAAACAGAGTCCCATGAAAATGTTTACTAGACACCTTATAAGGTAAAGAACAGTGTAGCCCTTTTCAGTTTTGAGGGAAGTACCACATGATTATGTCCCAATGAAAGTAAATAGAGTGGGGGGGGGGGGCAGTTTACCAAATCATATTACCAGAAACACGATGAAAATTAAAAAAGAAAATTGAAATAACTCGCTACTTGTGAGTTAAAAATGTCAGTTCACTCGACTGAAATAAGAGCAAATATACAATATAACTGGGTTTGAGTTTAAAATGTCACCCAAATACTAAGTTCCATTAAAGCTCTTATATTAAACTTAATTGAATTAGCAGTTTATGATATAGAATATATGGTGTATTTCAGTTTATCAAGACTCAAATAAAAGAAACTCATTCTTCATGAGTTTAAAAGGAAAGTCGAAGTCATTCGTTTCCAAGATTTAAACAAAATAAATTATTATAACTCACTATTTGTGAGTTAAAAATCAAAACTTTGTTTGACTCACATGATCATGTTCAATGACAAACGAAATGTATGTCACAGAGAGGTTATCAGTAGAATATTCAAGTAAAGGCAGATCCCTGATAAAAAACAGTGTTATTCAAGAATCATAATGTGCCTGTAGTCTGTACATCAGAATCAGGTTATGGCATAAATAATTATGCATCAAAGACAAGTTATGGAGTGTGAAGAACACCATTAATGTACAGACGGTCGTAAACCATCTTGGCTCTTTGATTTGCAGCTTTTGCCTGTTTCATGATGGGGTAAAGCAATTTCTGACGAGCTGCAATTTCAGGAGGAAATTGTTCGTAGACACTGAAAGGTTTGTCTTTAAGGCGATGGCAATTTCTCAGAATAAGATCTTTCCCGCGTGACGGATTGAAGTGGGCTATCACTGCTAGAGGTTTCCCAGAAATGCGATTTCCATGTAGACGATGTGTTCTATCAATATGCACATCAGATTTGTTCAATGAGAGTTGACCCTCAATAAAATTGTCGAGTTTAACTCTTAATTCCTCATTGGTTTCATTGGGGGATTCATCTATGCCCTTGATAATAAGATTGTCCCTCATAGACCGGGCACGTAGCTGGAGTATTTCTTCATGCTGGTCCTTCATTTGTTTCCCGAATTGTATCAACTTGTTATTGATTTCAGAGATGTTCGACTCAACATTAAGTATTTTGGCATTGTCATCAGATCTTTTTTTGGCTATATCCTGAATTTCATCATGGGCAAAGATCAGAGACTTTTCAATCTCCTGGACGCTTGATTGTAGTTTCTGGACATCAGAATTAGTTTGATCAGTTTTGAGCATCATTTTAGTAAACATTTGGAACATGACTACTCGCCATTGAGACTCAGACATTTCTTGAACATCTTTAGGCCCAATATCATCAAATAGGAATGACTCATCGGAGGTGTTTGTGATTTGGGGAGGAGAGTTCGAGGATGAAGTTGACAGTCCTGGCTGAGAGTCAGGTGAACTGGGTTCTACGATATTTATGGCGAGTTTATCCTTAGATACAGTGGTTTTAGTTGGAGTATTTCCAGATTTCCTCTTGATACGTTTGGGAGGCATAGTTATTACAGTTATTGATAATCAGTTCCCAATATATACAATGGTACGTCCCTTCACAAACAAAGAAAAATGCTCACCAATAATGTTACAATATTCTATTGCTAAATACTTCCTAAATACTGCATCAAAATATCCAATTTTGGTAAATATGTGATCAGTGTATATTCCAATTAATTCATATCATATTTAGGATGATGTCTATCCTCGTGGCTTGATATATTTTAGCCTAAAAACAGGAGCATAATTTTTTACTGCATGCTTGAATTTGACCTTTGACCTTTTGACCTTTTTAGTTCAGCCTGCTATTGTGTTTTCAACTATTTCCCATATTTGTTTTGTGAGGGAATACTTCAATTATTATGTAGAGACTAAAATTAAATTAAATGCTTAAAAACTCCTAGACATGATTGTAATAAAATCGTCATCACATGTTTCAGCTTATGCTTCGCTTTCGTGGATGATACAGTGTTACCTTTCGTGGAATATTTCCTGTATCACATGCTGAAACGTGTGATAACTGATATTATTATATCACTATCTAGCTAGCGACAGTATGATTGGTCAAAACCGATTCAATGTATTTCAATGTTAACCTATGACTTAATAATATTAGGGATGTTTAGCTAGACAGTGATATAATAAAACAAATATTTCACTCTATTGAGGTGAATACCTGTAGCACTTTCACAAGGTGATATTCCACGAAGCCCGAACAGTATCATGCATAGTGAAATTAATGTTTCCCTTACTTTTGTAATAACATACTATTCGGCATTGTTTATAAAAATGCATTGGAATGTTTGAACGTAGTAGTGCAATTCACAAGAAAAATGGTAGTCGAGTAGAAAGTCTGATGAGATCAAGTGGCACTAGCACATATGATGGAAAGTTGTAAAACATGAAAACTTAACCATTCGTACACCACAGAAATACTGTATCTCATCTCATTATATTTTCTGTAGAACTTTTACAGGTAAATTGACAAGAAATATAATCATTTGTGCCATAATTGTGTGTTTGTTTGTTTGAATGTTTGTTTGTTTGTTTCTCCAATTTTGTTCAGTGCACATAGAGAAAGATCATTTCAAGGGTATCTGATACCTAGCTAATAGCAAAAATTAACAAGGCATGCCTAACTCAGGTTAAAAAAGATCATACTCGAGCAACTATCTTTGACAGATTCAACAAGTCAGTGAGTTATGTCACTAAATACAAACTAGACACACTATAGATACCATGGCCGTCAGATGGGGGGAATGCGATGGGTGCGACCGCACCCCCTTTGTCACCCCCCAAAATATATTTGAAAAAAAAAATTTCTGAAAAAAAAAAAAATTTCTGAAAAATATTTTTTTGTAATTTTTTTTCAGTGACTCATACACTTTGAAAGTACCCAGAAAGCACCAAATAGCATCTTAAAATTGTAAAATTTTCTTGGGGCATTGGCCACACACCCCCCACAAAACAATGGAAAAGTTCTAAATTTATTTTAGTGTTTTGTCTCAGACACTTTTAAATTGTACCCAGACATCATCAAATAGCTCCTTGATATGGTAAGTGTTTCTGTCTCCCTCTTGCATCTTGCACTTGCATAATCCCCCCCCCTCTCTAGCGCCCCCCTCTTGCTCCCCCCCGTCTGGCACCCCCCCCCCCCCCCTCTGGCGCCCCCCCTTGACCCCCCCCAAAAAAAAATTGTGATTTTCTCAAATTCTTTAATTGACTCATACACTTTGAAAGTGCCCAGAAAGCACCAAATAGCGCCGTAAAATTGTAAAATTTTCTAGGGGGAGTGGGCCACCCCTCACACACAAAACAATCGAAAAGTTCTGAATATGTTTTATGTGTTGACACTTTTAAATTGCCCAGACATCATCAAATAGCTCCTTTGATAAAGTTAATGATTCTGGAAGACTAACACTTACTCGCCCTCTGGCATCCCCACTCCACCTCCCCTCCACCTCCCCCTCTGGCAGACCCCCCCCTAACACCCCCTTTGAAAGTGACCACTTCACCCTCTCATCCTCTTTGACACCCCCAAAAGAATTTGAAAAAAAATCCACATTTTTCTTATTGACTCATAACGCACAGGCGTACCAGATGGTTGCAAATTCGCTCCAAATACAACCAAATTTCAAAATTTTCCTGGGGAAGGACCCCAGACCCCCCTGAATGCTCGGTTTTTATTCACACAACTCTTATTCCTGTTGTGGTGGCATACTACTTGGAAACTTACACTTTGAAAGTGCCCAGAAAGCACCAAATAGCATCTCAAAACTTAAATTTTCTAGGGGGAGTGGACCACTCCTCACGACCCCCACAAAACAATTGGAACGTTTGGAAGTTGCATTTGTTAATTCCAAACCAATATAGAGAGTAACAGAGCCCCCCCCCCCCCCCCCCATCTGACTTATGCGATTTGATTTACGCGTTAATAAAATTGACAATTTTATATTCTCTTCAGTAAGCTAAAAACCGCAACCCCCTTGAAGAAAAGTGTCCTACGGGCCTGGATACACTGAGCCTTTAGTATTATTTCAAAACTATAAACATGTAACAGGTGACCCTGTCATAATAATTAGCATGCATTCAATTCATGTCTAAGTGAACAGTCTGTTTTTATTTGGTTTGTCATATAAACTAAATTAATGTAAATGTACGTGTACATGAGAAAACAACACATTTACTTTTTAACTTATCAAGTAATTCTGTTTAAAGTTTGCATAATTAATTTGAGTAATCAGACATAAGGTCTTTAAGTGCTTGTAAAAGAGATAAGGCATCCTTGTAAATATATTTTTCAATTTTGAACCCCGTGTGTAAGGTATGTCATTATTGAACTTGAATATTTTTAACCCTGCATGGAGTCTTGTCAGGGTATATATACATTTTATCAGCTATTTACCAGACAAATATCCAGCTGTTGGAGCAAAGAAGACAAAGTTGTCATTAAATAGAAACTATCCACCCTGGTTCAGCTTTGAAAGTTAATCAGGAAGATGTTGGGAAAAGCAGGTAAATAAAGGAACTTTTCATAGAAAACTAAAAACAATATTAAGCTAAACTCGAGTAGTAATATGACAGTATGTAGGGTTTTAACTGGGTAAGTTAAACACATTATTAAGTGAAGTTATTCACATTAATAACGTGATGTTAAGTTGTATGTAACATTGGTCACATGAATAAAAAAATAAGGTCGGAAACTAGGTAGTTCATGAATTAGACTAAATTTACATGTTAAAATGTACTCTTGAGTATCAGCCTAGTACATGAAGATGAAGCTCTCTTTTAAGAAGCAAAATCAGACCTTTTGACAGGGTAGCTAGCATATATGTGTAATTTTCAGAATATTTTCACGTTAAAGGCTTATGTTTGGGTCAATGGGAAAAGTCGTGGGCTGAGTCATCGGTGTATGCAATTGGTATATGCAATTGGGATAAGTAATGGCTTACTGGCATTTACCTATTGAATCATATATGGGGCAGAAATTGGTGTGTTATGAAAGTGGTTACATGTGCGCACATTAGCATGGATTGTGTTGTGTTATGTGGTTTAGATAGATAATACAATATATAAACTAAAAAATTGATGTTCAGTTTAGTTTCACTGATTTCCTATACTTTTTACAACTGAAAATATTATATACTATATAAAAGTACAAAAAGATAAACATATGCTGTATTTATTAATTCATATTCTGAATAAGTATACATCCTATACATCATGTGATTATTCACCTGTTTTGACCTATGAAACAGGTAAAAAAAGATTTTCATCATGGTTTTGTTTTGTGGTCACGACTTTAAAAGTACATGCACCCTAAATAAGGCACATCAATAAATAGCAATGGAATGATCACAATTGGCCTTTTTAATGATTTTATTTTGTTTCCTTTTTGTATAGTAAGCTCTGACACTAGGGTTGTCATGATCTAGTAGAGGCAATCTTCCTGCAAGACCCAAGAGTATACCAATATAACAATGTTATTCCAAATAACCCGTAGCCAGGATTTGCCAAGGGGGGTTCAGTTTTCAAAAATTTCCAGGGGGGTTCACATTTGACAATTTTGGCCCAAATATGGCTAAAATCACCTGAGAAGTGCTCATAATAGTGAATTTTTGGCCAGGGGGCTTTGCTCGAACATATCGAAACCCCCCTGGCTACGGGGCTGTGAAGTATGGTCTCAAAATTCATGTAGGTCTCTAAAATATTTTTGCATTTTTCCATATGGTAGTATGTAAACAGTGGGCCATTGAAAGGTTATTTTTTGAAAAATTGTTACACTTAGGGGAGGCATCAATATCGATATCGGATCGGAAACTAAATAAATCTAGTTTTGACTCTGACCCCCCCAAAACTAAATACCATGAAAGTTGATCGCTGACTTCCGGTTTGAGAATTTAATAATTATTGCTAAACACAATCTAGTTTTTGTTAATTCCTATCGTAATTTGTGGCTTTTAACAACTATTGATAGTCTAGAATCCATGGGAATGATCTTGTCAAAGAAAGCATCAGGTAAAATATTTTTTTTGAAAACCATTCCAAGGCATTCTGAGTCGAAATTGCCAAAAATTTGAAATGTTGTAATTTGTCGGATAGCAAACTGAAATGGGTTTGAACCCCCTCCCCCTAACTAGATTTATTTAGTTTTCTATCAGACATAGAACTTTTGATGCCTCCCCTTACCTAGTGAATCTGAGTATAGGCTATTAAAAAAATTAGGAGCACATAATGTTGGCTCACTGAAAAGTATTTGGCACCTCATAAAAAGCAATTACATTATCATGGGCATGTTCTGACCCCACCCTATATACTGTAGATATAAAGACAATTTACTTGTTAGTGGACAAGTGGTGTAAACAGGTTTGTTTTATAATGGTCAATAGAATCTAGGATTTTTATAGTCTTGTATATGTAGACTTGAATCAAGTTCCCATCAACTCTTGTATCCAGATTCATTTTGTGGGTGTGGGGTGGGTAGGGGGGGGGGATGGCAGTTACACGATTTTGAAGCAGGAGTAATGGTTAAATATGTTACTCAATCAAGGATGAATTACGCATGTTTTGTAACATAGTTGTTGACAGTCAGTTTTGCCTCACTTATATTTTAGTTTGAACAAAGGCTATGTCAATTTTGTGATAATCCACCCTGCGTGCAGAGTCTAGTTAAACTACACTCTGCCTAGTAGAGACCTTATTACAGTTTAGTAGCCCTGCCCTCACGACGGGTACCGGTGACAGTTTGGGTAATAAATCACTTTTGACATACACGCTGACCTTTCTTCCACCAATCAGCGAGCTTGAAGAAACATAGTACGCAAAATGCGTTCTAATTAAATATGCGCATGTCATTGGTCAATTCCGGGCTCAACGATGACGTCAGAAGGAATGACCATATATAGAACGTCGGTCAAATTTGGCCGACGAACACTGATTGGCGCGGTGAATTCACAGGTTTATTTTAGTTTGAAAGAGTGAAGACGAAGCTCTCTTTTAAGAAGTGTAGTCAAACGATTGCAAAGGGTAGTGATAATCTGTCTGAAGCAAAAAGCTGTGAGGGAATTATTTAAATGGCCTTACATTTTTAGAAATTCACTTGTCAATGAAGGACATCTGTCACTTGATTAAATTAAATTCTGTACTTTCGATCCATTTTCTGATAAATATACTTTGCTATTATTAATAAGAAATGTGGTATGTTAGAAAGCTGAGTAAATGTTTTTGATTATGAATATTTATACAAGACTTCAATTCAATATCTAAATTATTAAATTTTATGTTCCTTATAAGAAAATATATATTGGATTCATTTTATTAAGTTTATTAATCCAGATCAAATATTTTGTTTGTGCAGAATACTGGTTTTACACAAGTGCAACTCAATGTATAATATAAAAAAATAATAAGAGTAACTCAATTGTATTATATAAATTAAATTGAAAGGATTGACATGTAAAACAAAACATATCGAGGAAAAATTTCTATAGAATGATGAAAATGGGTAAATATCTAACAATTACATTTATCAGTGTTCTCATTTTCATAATTCAGATCAAAATTGGTCAAAATATGCCAATTTTCATGATTTTTCTCATATTCAAGTGAGTGCAAATGGATCTTCAGGTGAGTGCAAGCATGTTTTTAAAATCTCAGGTGGGTGCTACACTCACTTGCTTTAATGCTGGGGAGATCACTGTGTATAGTCTTACTTTCCATAAATGTTACATTGAACCAAATACTTTGTGTCGTTTGAAAAAGTGAGAGAAAATGTATAGTAAAACAAAAGATCTTATATTTCTATAGTCTTATTCTGTATATCATTTTATTCATTCCAGTTATGAAGGCCCTAAAGTGTCCTTTCTTGTCGCGCGTGTCAACGCCTACTGTCAGGGCAAATGCCCCTGCTTTGCTGAGTTATGCCGACCATTGTCCGATCATGGGCCATGTTATCAAGTATGTTACCATGGCAACCCAGGCCGGCGTTAAGACCGAAGGTAAGTTAAATGAGTCTAGAACAATATCATTCAATACCTCCTTATTCTCATTATTGTGACTTTTCCAAATGATCAGAACATATCATAACAATTGATGTTGCCTTTGTGAATAATTGATCAAAGTTTTGAAATAGATATAGTTGATACAACCAATGTATATATTTGTCTTACGTCGTCGCACGTTAATGCTACTATTGACTTTCTGTCAAGGCTCATTTGACTCGTCTTACAGTAATGTTTTATTGTTCTTTATTGGATCAAATCATCAGTATATGTACATGTAACCATGGGCTTTCAAGAGAAGCCCATTAAACCTCAACGCAATATTAACAATAGAGAGAATATGCATTGATCTGAGTAGCATCATGATGTGGTGACTGATTGTCAAATAAGGTACCCCTCAGGACATAAGCTTAACAGAAGATTACCTTAGTTACTTTAATGTAATACTTTGATCATCATAAGACATATAGAGCTGCATTATTGATTTTCAACTGACATATCCCGATTGTTCACAGCATCACCTTTGACTGCATTGTATATAAACTGTTTTCATTAAATGATGATTTATTTCTTTATAAAATTTAGAAATACAAATGTATTTGGTAGTCTGCTTGACATACAATTTCAAGTTTATCAAATTGAACAAAGGTGGCATGGCATTATAATAGAGTTGGTAATCATGACTTGTATTTTGAAATATTTATTTGATTCATGATTTTCAACACATATTCATTGCATTGTTAGAGATAAAAATGTCTTTGAAGTCTGGGTGAAATATAGGTATCCTTCATTCCTGCATGTAGTGATAATCAATGAACACATTTCTGGGTCCCTTTAACCTATTTCCTTAATCAAAAGAAAATAGGGAGGGGACAACTTAGGGTTTGGGCAACTTTGGGTTGGGGCAGTGTAAGGAGGGGGCAACATAGACAGAGAAAGAGAACAACACAGGGGCTCAATGAGTCTTCTTGCACTTGCAATGGTTTACTTACTAGTCCATACCCCCCCCCTCAATTTTGTGCTCTTATGTCAGCATACCAGGAAGTAATGACCATTTTTGTGACCAGCATTCAGCATTCAACAGAACTATCTGTAACAAATCGTCACACTTTATTGTCACATGATTTTAAAATAAATTAAAAATAAATAATGAAAAAATGAATTAAAAGACTGCATTTCAGGTTTTTCATTTATTCAAAGTTCATTCACTTTGGTCTCTTCACCTTGGATTTGGACATCTGTTGATTGTTTATCTCACACAAATGAGGAATTGCTACATAGATTTATTGCCAAAATTATTTTATCAAAACACTTTGGTCTCACTTTTTGTCTGTGTTTCTGAGAGCCATACCTGATAGAATGCATGTACATGTAGTCACATGCACTTGGTTGAATTACGTCCTTTGAAAATATTGACATTCCCTTGATAATTAATTTACATGATAAGACACCAGTCTTTTATTTCAATCACATTTATGGGTGCAAATTGAGGTCAGTTTTGACTGGTATATGCATGTACTCAGCCTTTAATAGCATTTTGTCATGTTTTAGAAACTCAACAATGTCAAATATTTCACTATTAGAATCACTATTTGAATCTTTGTAATATCTATATGTTTATGTTTTCTTACATTTATATCCTGTTTTGTGTTGTATCTTGCCTTCTTTTGGAACTTTTAGATCTTCAGACTTTAATATTTGTCAGTCATAGTTTATTGAAGAAGGTATTAGTATAAATTGTATAAAGTCAGTTACTTAGAATTTTTATTGCATATAAAACCAGTAAACTCTACAATACTATAGGAATATATATTCCTTGATTTCATTCATTCGATTTTAGCTGTGATTGGACATAAATATGGAAAATGATTGATTCCATAAACATGAAGAGGCAAATTTGAAAATATAATATGACTATTCAGACAAAAATTCCAGGGTACTCACAATTGGGGTAATAACTGTTATTATTTTGTTGCCATCAAATGTCAATTTTATGCGAACTTTGATAACAAGATGGGCTCAAGCATGGATCGCTGTGCAAACCAGGTGGTCTGCTTAGTTAAGCTACAAAATGAGTATATGACAATTAATATTCACAGTTATTATCCCAACGAACGAAGTTCGGTAGGGATATAGTGAAGCCCTCCGTCCGTCCGGAAGATAACTCAAATACGAGTTGATGGATTTTCTTCATATTTAGTGGAAAGATGTATATTGGTGAATAGTTGTACGCAAAAAAATGCCGCTTTAAAAATGACGGGACTTTTTCGCAAAAACCATAAATTTTTCATTCTAAACCAAAGTTATTAATATTATTGTTTGAAATTTTGGTAGTATATTCGTAACATCTATCTATTTCACATATATTCCGTGTTTTTCATCCTGACCCCCAGGGGCTGTGTATGGGGGGTCAGGAAAACAGTAATTTTCGCTAATTTTTAGATCTTTCTGAAGTATAGCTTTATTATACTCAAATGAAAGGCAATTAAGAGTAGATTGCAAATATTGTATCTTTTTTCTGATTCGAGCCTCGTAAAATTCAAAATGGCCGTCTAATATAAGATTTCGCAATAATTTTTCGATCCCTTCAAAGTATGGCTATATTATACTCAAATTGAAGGAATTTTGGAGTAGATCACAATTATGGTATTATTCTTCAGATTTGTACCTCAGAAAATTCAAAATGGCTGCTTTGCAGGAATTCGCAATTTTAAAATTTAAATTTTTCAATTTTAACCAAAGTAATGAGTATAATTGATTGGAATTCGGTAATTGATATTTTGTTCGTTGGGATTTGCTACTCCGCGGAGTTGCCATTGTCTAGTTATGCGTATTTAACATTCCTGTTCACTTGTGGGGGTTTAAACCACTATTCAAAATCTAAATAGCTTCGTTATTTGTAAAAAGTGTTTAGTCAGTGTCCTGTCTGATTGAAAAAATATCCTCATATATTAGATAACACGTTGATGTACTTGTCCAAATTACGACACAGATACAAGAGAGACACAGTATATTAATAAGTGCAATGTCTGGCTGTTTTATAATCTGGGCCTTGAGACATATTAATGAAGTCTAGTCAGTGTTCTTATTTAACATTTTCACCTTTATATTTTTTGGTCTACAGCAATCAAAAGTACCTGTAAACATCTTTTATCAGTTTTCTTTTTGAAACTTTTGACACTTTGAGTTTTAAAATTTAGTTTAGTTTAGGGAGATAATAAGAGAGATTTAGACAGACCCTTATGATCTTTTTCGATTAAATATACTTTGAAATATCTTTTAGTGAAAATCAACACTTTTTGTTTATTATGTTTATGAATCCATTATTATTTTCAAGAAATGGAGCAAAGAAATTTCTTCTTATTCATTGAAATATGGCAACCAGACTCTAAACCTGACATTAATTTAAAACAGAGTCTCTCTTTAATTAATTTTCAAACAGCCATAAATTTAAGGCAGGGCGACCCTTTAATTTAATTATCAAACAGCCTTGACCTTTTTTCTTATTTCATAAGATCATTAAAAGTCCTTATCAATATGTTTTTTTAATTCAACCAGCCTTGCTTTTGTTTTGCTATTTCATAATTTTGAATTTTTATTTTTATCTTCATACAAGTGCACATTTCTGTTTTTATTTATACATATATGTTGACATGACATAGTTTAAGTTTCTAAGATTCCTTGTTATCAATCAGGTTAAAGACCTCGTTGCAGAGAGCCATCAAACATTGTCTTTGATGTGATATTACTATTTTGATCCAGTTATTTAATCAAACAATCCTACATATCCAACAAACATCAATGTAGGATCCACAGTCTCTATTGTCCCTTGGGCAGAGTTATAATTGCTTTGTAGATAATCTGGTGAACAGTCTTGTCCCTTTATGCTGTATTATATTATGTATATAATATTGCAAAATGCTGCAAAATCAAACCCTGGCTGTAGCAGTGGTTTCAGTTACTTTGTGTACAAGGGGCAGATGAAAAATACAAGAGGCGGCATTCAAAATAACCAATTTTACGCTCCCGACAATGCAAATTCTTGTTATTTTAGAGTCCATGGACTGAAAGAAAGATGTCCAAGGTTTGTCAAAGTCGATTTCCACGTGTGATGTGGCAAGACATGGGCTCCACAAAATAACACCTGGAACTGTGGAATGACTAGGGCAACTTATAGAGAATGTCATTTACCTTTTATAAGATAACTTACCCTTACACAGGGTGCATTTCACAAATCCAAATGCACCTGTTGAATTGAACACTTTTGAAATAAATCAAAATCTAGAATTGTCATTATTAAAATGAGAGTGATGTATTAATAGATGATTCACTTGTGATTATGTGTATATCAGATTAATTTTAGTTTTTTTACGACCTCCAGACATTGCCAGAAGTGGTGACATACAGGGTGTTCCAAAAGTAACAGGACTGGTGCTGGTATTTTGTTAAATATGCACCATTTGTCTTCAAAATTTTACATAATGTACCTTCATGTTTTTTAACTAAAATTGCCGAATTACATAATTTTTGTCGAAACTGATTTAGAAATCGACCAATGACTACTCATCGGCCGGCGCCCGGCGCATATGTGTCCTAGGCATTAGAGAGAGACCGAGGTGGGAGATATCCCCCTCCCCTCTACACCAAACTTGTTCTCACTACATTTTCGAAAATTGGCTGAAAGGCCTCCTCACACATTATTAAGGAAAACATATCTACACATTTTGCGCATTTAACCATTTGATAACATATTGTGGATCTTATCTTAATTTGTTAATGTGAATTCGCACCTTCATTTGCATGGAAGACTTTGATAAAATCCTTTTTTGATGATTTTTGTTAGAAAGCTGATGTTTGGCTAAGCTTCGAAATTCCAAATTGAACAGTCTACTAAGAATACCATGTTGTAAATATTGTTTTCTTTATAATATGTCGAGCTAGGACTGCTCAAACAAATTCGCTTTTTGTAGCTACATGTACAAGTATTTAATTTCAATAGATGATAAACTTCTCAATATAAGAAATTACCCTCATAAGACATTGTTGCAAGGTGTGTTGCAATGAATGTGGCACCCCGCATTCCCGGGCCCGCATAATGTATTCTCGAAAAAAGCCATCATGGTAAACCATGACATCTCATTTCTTCTCAGCCCTGTGTTTCAGGTGAAACAGAAAGATGCCACGAGTATCAGAATGGAAGAAAGCATATATTTGCATTGATGGTATAGATAGTTATTTTATATAGTGTTTTAGTTGTACATGGAAACCGATTCTAACCAGGAAGGATATTGCAACTTTTTCAAGATCCTAAAGTTGCAATTCTCGTTATTGTGTTTCATTGTAAAGACGCACCTATGAAACTGTGTCTCTGATACAAAGGCGTAGTTCTACATTAATTTAAGATACACATTTTTTAAACTTGTACGTGAACATCTAGAATTATGGACCTGGTAGATTTTTTCTCCCTTTTGTACTGTTAATACTTGGCCGGTTGAGTATATAAAGGTATGCATGTCCCAGCTTTTGGTAAGTGGGGGGTCAAACCTCCCCCCCCCCGTAATTACAAGGGTGTTATAAACGAGACACCAGGATGATAAAGTAGGTGTACAATATATTTCCGCGTTTGCGCGGAAGAAAATTAGGGCCCAAATCTTGAGAAAGAGTCAGAGGAATGCGAGGCGAATCCTGGAAACTCGGGTTCGGGAAAGCGGGGTTCACTACATTCATAATTTATCCGACAGTCGCTTTGATAGTGTTTCTTTATCTCGTCTGCTACTCGATAAAGAAGAATTAACAAAGCTCATCAAGAATGGATGATCTTGCACAGGTACTCATATAAGAACCTCTATATCTTTTTAACAGCAATATATAACGGACACACTATGTTAAAATTAAATGTTATATTTAATGTGCCAATTCAATGATTTAGCATATCGAAAATATTTTCAACCTAAGTGACCACATCGTGACATCACTTAGGTGGCAACATTTTTCAATGTCAATCTTTTCTTAATATGCTAAACTTAAAAAATAAAACAATTTTGACTGTCTAACCAGGTTAAAGGATGAATATGTTTTTAATATTATTTTACCATTGGTTTCTATGAGAATTAAAATTTTGAAATGCATCTTTCTCTGAACCACTTTCATGCATGGATGAGTTCATTGCTCTCTCATCTATCAACCAATTTTCTTGATTTTATCGGCAAAAAAACAAGTGAGGATGATTGCTATGCATCGGTGTGAATTATCGCTTTAAAAGATAAGTGTGACCTCTTAAAGTTAATTTTGAATAAATTCACGATATTTTTAACAAAAAGTCCTTCAAAAACATTTTTGAAATTAATAAAAAGTTTCACATTTTCACGCTTTGATAACATTGGATAAGACAAAAATATAAGCCAAAGTGGTTTAAACTTTATATGGGGCCTTTAACTGATTAATAGTACAATAATGTCATTTCTAAGGGGAATATAGTGAAATATTGGACCGAGGGCCAAAGGCCCAAGGTCCAATACTTCACTATATTGCTCGCAGAAATGACATTTTAAGTATTATTACCACCGTTAACGACCAGGGCTGAAATAGCAAGAAAATCTTACGCACTGAACGATATCTAATTTCCCGGGGAAAAATTGCCGGTCCAGAATATATTCTAGACCGGTCCATATGGACCACCACTATGACGTCACACATTTCTCAGGTCGATATAGTAAAATGAACGCCTTCTAAATTAACTAGTACTAAAACCCCTAGAACCAAGGGCGATACAATACCCGGGAATTTATCGGTTCGTGCAGTACTTGTTTGTGATAGCGCCCTCTGTAGGTCACTGTGCTTATAGCCTACAGTAATACGGGGTAGGATATCGGGAATTCGGTCAGTTTCTATCCGTCGATTTCGCTATGAATTGAAGCAAGTGTGACCACTTTATCCACTTAAACAATTTGATAATTGATTAAATCTTTAAACAAAATCGATAAACACGTTATACACTTACTATCTCCTTAGAAATTAGCATGTATTTATGGATTGTGTTTTCGAACAAGGCTCGACCCAGACCAATAGGGAAATCCTTATGCTAATTAGTATGACGTCATATTTTCCTGGGGAATCCTAGATTTCAAAGCCTCAGTCTGTTATTGTGTCAAATGTAAACGCTCTTTTGCAGACAGAAAATTGACAGATTAGCTTTTAACTTTCAGCTTTGATGTTTAAATATTCTGTATTTCTACCGGACTTCTTGCTGAATATCATATAATGTTATAACTTGATTTGGACCATTGCCTGACTGATCATTCTGAAATTTTGATTGTGATTCATGATTGATTGGCAAGAAAAATAATTCCTATTGTTTTCCAGCGAAGTCAAAATGTTACAGCATGAGTTATAATGTCGAGTTTGCATCATGTTAAATTCTGCTAGTGATTAGAAGTCCATGCACAAGCATACACATAAGAGACAAACACACCCAGGCTCCAGGCCGTGGATGGAAATATAAAACTATTTAAGGCACAAACTGGTATTAATAGACCGATATGTAGTGTCTGCCATGTATTGAAGGTAAACCAATCTGCATTATTAATGCTTCTTCTATCAATACATGGATTGTGCAATGGAAAAGCAATGGCACAATCAAAAATGTGCATATCAATCGTGAATATCTCTCGGTTCAAAGCTTATTTCCAACAGAATCGTGTCAAAATATGTGTCTGAGTAACAGTTATACATTATAAGATCGCAAACTCTTACCAATTATCAGCCGAATGGCTCATTTTCAACGAAATGTCCTTAAGACAACAGCCCTGGGTCGCGCCTGAGACCAAAAACTATTTCAAATAGCCCTCCCCTAATTATATTGGATAATCACATTTATGCGTGCGCGCGCAGCTCATCCACTGAACGAAACGCCACTTCCCGCTGAAATCACCGGGTATTGATCTTTCCCTTGCTAGAACTGGCCCGGCAAGGTGGTAATAATACAATTTTACACCCATTGGAAAGACTGTACTGTGACTGGTTGTACAGAGTTATATCAGTCATACATGTAATGAGATCAAGTGATCTTTACGATTATAGTGAGTTCCATTGCAGTTCGAAACTGAGGTACAAATCATAGACAAGGAAGTGCAAAACAAGATCGCTGAATAAAATAAAGGATAGTCTATAGAAGACTTTTATTTTCCCCCAAAACTATATTTGACTTCTAACAAACGGCGAATTATCGAAAACAAACGGCGATTTCGGACACTCGCCCCCTGCTATTGAAAGTCCAGTGTAGTGAACACGTACCTACTGTGAACATTTTTTTACAGGTGAAAAAATGTTCACCATATACCTGTTTTACTGTACTTTGTCACAACATACCAATTTCCTTTACTTTGTAACAACTTATCATTCTTGTTACAGAGGATGTGAATGTCAACAAGTGCCCCTACATGACCAACAAGGTGACTGTGGCGCCATCTAGTGCTGATGTCATCCAGGACACCATTAATGCATCTAATGATAAAGGTATGTGTTCACTCAATTATTTAGATTTTACCAATATGCAATCAGACCCACCCCTTAGTTATATCCTTGATATTTAACCATTATTTATAATAAACAGTTGATATAATAGTATGATATATATCTATGTTTTATTGATGCTTATCACTGCTTATGTTCTATATTGCTTATTGCTTATATCAACGAAATTGTTGGATACAGGAGTTAATTGTGTCCCTTGTCAGATAATAGGCTTATTTTCATTTTTATATATAATTACTTATAAGTGCCTTTATTTATATATGTGTCTGTACATATAATATGTACCCGTGCCTGTCTATATTTACCTGTATATACATCTTAAACATTTTGTGATGTTCATCAATGCTATGCTTCTCATATTGCAGCATCTATGAACAACAACAATGCTGTAGCAGAAACAATGACTACAGGTAGCTTATCTCGTTGTTTTATTTTTGATTTATTTATCTGTAATGCTTTTCAGTATGATACTTTTATTCTACTGTGATCGCTTTGTATTTTACCAAGAGAGCTTTGCATTTTACCAAGAGAGCTTCTTTGTACTTTACCAAGATAGCTTTGTATTTCACCAAGATAACTTTGCATTTTACCAAGAGAGCTTCTTTGCATTTTACCAAGATAGCTTTGTATTTTACCAAGAGAGCTTCTTTGTATTTTACCAAGATAGCTTTGTATTTTACCAATATAGCTTTGTACTTTACCAATATAGCTTTGTACTTTACCAATATAGCTTTGTATTTTACCAATATAGCTTTGTATTTTACCAATATAGCTTTGTACTTTACCAATATAGCTTTGTATTTTACCAAGAGAGGTTCTTTGTATTTTATTAAGATAACTTTGCATTTTACCAAGATAGCTTTGTATTTTACCAATATAGCTTTGTACTTTACCAATATAGCTTTGTACTTTACCAATATAGCTTTGTATTTTACCAAGATAACTTTGCATTTTACCAAGATAGCTTTGTATTTTACCAAGATAACTTTGTATTTTACCAAGATAACTTTGCATTTTACCATGATAACTTTGCATTTTACCAATATAGCTTTGTATTTTACCAATATAGCTTTGTATTTTACCAATATAGCTTTGTATTTTACCAAGATAACTTTGCATTTTACCAAGATAGCTTTGTATTTTACCAATATAGCTTTGTATTTTACCAAGATAACTTTGTATTTTACCAAGATAGCTTTGTATTTTACCAAGATAGCTTTGTATTTTACCAAGATAACTTTGCATTTTACCAAGATAGCTTTGCATTTTACCAATATAGCTTTGTACTTTACCAATATAGCTTTGTATTTTACCAAGATAACTTTGTATTTTACCATGATAGCTTTGTATTTTACCAAGATAACTTTGCATTTTACCAAGATAGCTTTGCATTTTACCAATATAGCTTTGTACTTTACCAATATAGCTTTGTATTTTACCAAGATATCTTTGCATTTTACCAAGATAGCTTTGTATTTTACCAATATAGCTTTGTATTTTACCAAGATAACTTTGTATTTTACCATGATAGCTTTGCATTTTACCAAGATAACTTTGCATTTTACCAAGATAACTTTGTATGTTACCATGATAGCTTTGCATTTTACCATGATACCTTTGCATTTTACCATAATAGCTTTGTATTTTACCAAGATAACTTTGTATTTTACCAAGATAACTTATTTTACCAAGATAACTTTGCATTTTACCAAGATAGCTTTGTATTTTACCAATATAGCTTTGTATTTTACCAATATAGCTTTGTATTTTACCAAGATAACTTTGTATTTTACCAAGATAACTTATTTTACTAAGATAACTTTGCATTTTACCAAGATAGCTTTGTATTTTACCAATATAGCTTTGTATTTTACCAATATAGCTTTGTATTTTACCAAGATAACTTTGCATTTTACCAAGATAGCTTTGTATTTTACCAATATAGCTTTGTATTTTACCAAGATAACTTTGTATTTTACCAAGATAGCTTTGTATTTTACCAAGATAGCTTTGTATTTTACCAAGATAACTTTGCATTTTACCAAGATAGCTTTGCATTTTACCAATATAGCTTTGTACTTTACCAATATAGCTTTGTATTTTACCAAGATAACTTTGTATTTTACCATGATAGCTTTGTATTTTACCAAGATAACTTTGCATTTTACCAAGATAGCTTTGCATTTTACCAATATAGCTTTGTACTTTACCAATATAGCTTTGTATTTTACCAAGATATCTTTGCATTTTACCAAGATAGCTTTGTATTTTACCAATATAGCTTTGTATTTTACCAAGATAACTTTGTATTTTACCATGATAGCTTTGCATTTTACCAAGATAACTTTGCATTTTACCAAGATAACTTTGTATGTTACCATGATAGCTTTGCATTTTACCATGATACCTTTGCATTTTACCATGATAGCTTTGTATTTTACCAAGATAACTTTGTATTTTACCAAGATAACTTTGCATTTTACCAAGATAACTTTGCATTTTACCAAGATAGCTTTGTATTTTACCAATATAGCTTTGTATTTTACCATGATAGCTTTGTATTTTACCAAGAAAGCTTTGTATTTTACCAATATAGCTTTGTACTTTACCAAGATAGCTTTGTATTTTACCAAGATAACTTTGCATTTTACCAAAGTCACTTTTTATTTTACCATGCAAGCTTTGTATTAGACAGCCAAATGATCACAAAGGACAACATAAGAAAAACTAAAATTACCCAGACTCCTGTTCACTCCAAATCAAGCAGGTACAATGATTGTAAATGTGCCTGAAACCTCATGAGCTCACACAATAAAACTAGAACTTGAAATTATCCTATTGAAATTCCTCAAAAGGTGTCTCCTATATACTGTTTTTCTGCATTTTTCTGCATCCACAAAGAACTATTTAAGAAATAAGAATAAAAAGAGAATACACATTCCCAGTGAATCAGCATATGATTGTGATAGATATTTTTTCTCAATAGATGGCAGTGTTCAGCCTGGGACCAATTACGTTGAGTCGAGTCACATATCTCCACCAATGGCAGTGAAGTATGGCCTCCCAGAGGTCACAAGAAGAAGCAGGGGATCTGGGTCAGGATCAGGCGGAGGTAAGAACCATTCCTTTGTTTTATGTTCTTACTCATTTTGTCTCAACTGGGTCAGTCAGTCAGTATTTTCCTTGAATCTGAGAAATCCTTCCATGAAAGACAGCAAACAGAAAGGTTTCACCTTAAGTAGACTGATACAGTAAAACTGACATTACCCTCAAAATATATGAAATCATGATAATTTTAACAGGAAGAAACTTTATTCTGTCGTTATACAGAGTGACCCAAAATATCAGACCCATTTGTTCTACAGAACAGATCTGTGTAGTGGGTTGTTTTTGGTCACCCTGTATTTTCACTTTACTCCCAATAAGTCAGCTCTCATATCTGATCTGTTCTTAGAAATTTCCTTCGTGTTTTATTGTAGATTACCTCCAGCAGTTTTCTTTTCCACTTCCAATTATCGAGCAGGGTTGTAAGATATATTATAGTTAAAACTTTTGGTTGAGTTAAATGTTACAATTTATATTGTTGGGTTTTATTATACCATCATATCAAAGTCAGAAGTCTATAAACTGTACAGAATGAATTATCAGACATCATAGCTGTAGTGACCAGGGGTTCGGTAGGTTTTGGACGAACCCCCGGTTAGGGTTTCCCAAAAAATATTTGTGGAAAACCAGAAACATTAAATTCAATTTATATGACCAGTAAATAAAAACATAATAAAGTTGTACAATTCTCTCCAAAAGTGTGGCAACCTTAGGCAAGGGTTGGGATTGTCTAATTTTGAGAAGACCCCGGATCATCATGACATTATGCAAATAAATAACAATAATTTCGCACAACTTAAAAGCTGCTTCATATCCGGTGAAATAAACCAAATGTCTTAATACTAACAAATTGATTTAGTTTTGCAATATTTCGATTTACTCTTTAATCTTTTTCAAGCAGCTGAAAATTTTTCCCATAATTATAAATAAATTTGTTCGATCAATTTAACATAAAATTTGTTATTTTTATTTATTTTAACATAAAAACAACAGTTACTACTTATTGTCCTATTACTAATGAAAACACTTTTTCTTTCAAATCTGTGTGCCTTCGTTTTGTTTTATTTCAAACAAAATAGATAAAAAATCTTGCCTGGAGCTGATTAGTCCTCAGGAGCAAATATCAAATAATAGAAACTTTTTGAAATGAGGTAGTATGAAAAGTACACATGTATTTATCATTTATAAACACAAGCATTTGAATAGGTATAGCATTTATTATCCATCACTTTGATTTCTTTTGTGATGTGACTGCTATACTTAGGCCATACATGTAGCCAAGATTTCTCAAAAGAGTTCTACTTTTGCTGGACATTTGTAACGCGCATGCTCCCTAATTCACGTGTACACCCCATATACTGGTTGACCCAGAAAAATTACCCTCTCATTTTAGTATAAACTCAAACATGATTTTTTAATTTATCTGCGTATATAGACTGTTTAAATTCCAAGTTTTAAAATGATCACATTTTCCAACCAAGTATGGCCTTGTGATATTGTCCAAAAATGTTGAAAATGCAATTTTCTGAAATGAGATTTCTGTCTTAGCCATTATTTGAGCCATTTCTGGATTGCTTTCATACATATTATCTACCCTTCAAACAATTCAACAATCTCGTCAAATATGATGCACTGACTGCTTATTAGGTAAATTCCAATGATTTATTCATTTAACTCTCTATCTACACAAAAAATCATGAAAAGTCCTTTAAAATGGAGATATAGTTATTCCCAAATTAAGGGGTGACGTTTTTGGGGTCACCTGTACTTGGACTTGAATTTGAATTTTGAATTTTATATTTTCAATTCAAAGAAAGAACAAATGGGTATTTTCAGCACTATAGTAGGTGTCTTTTGTTTGTTGTAAGGCATTGTAATTTGAAAGAGGTTTAATTTTAGAGCCTACGGAGTACAATAGATATCTTTTCATTTCAATTTGGTCAGTTTTTGAATTTCAGCCTATGTTTCATTTTTTACTAAACCAATTATCAACTGCCACTTCTGTTGTCAAAGAGTATTCACGTAGCTATAAAGACTTTTTTGAACGCCATGATTAAATAAATATTTCATTCTTTGAAAATATTTGCTATTAATTATTCTTCAATTCAGTAACTAAATGTAAGGTCATTATGAATTCCTCTATTATAAAATTATACACCAAATAAATTTTTTTTTTTTTAGAAAAATCATAATCTCAGTATTAAATTGTGGGAATTGCATGTTTCAGAATTTGACATCTTTTTGCGAACTCTGCATTGTCGCTTCCCACGCTCAATCCACTACGTTCTATCCCGAGGTGAGGATAGGTCCGATGCTTGATGAAGCAAGATGTGAAGTTTGTGTGAACTCTTTAAGTCTATCTCCCTAAAGTAGCTTGTTTTAAAAAGATGCATATGTTTCTTAAAGATGTGTTAAGATTTGCCCTTAAACTTACATGTAGCTAAATATATGTTAACTCTTGATTTGAATTTCATTAAACAAATGTAATATTAAAATCATGATCTTGCCTTCAGATTTCAGGATATCTATTGAGTAAAAGATTCACCATTTTAACATAGAAAATCAAATCGTCTAACTTTTTCAAATTCAATTGTATCTTGCCAAAACAAAATGGAGGTATCGGACATGATGTCGATTTATTTTTCCCAGCACTAAAACAGTTTTTTCCTTTACACTGTACATATTATACGAATAATAATTCAAACATAAGGAGGCTTAAACACTCCATGGGGGAATTTACGGTTGACACACTTTTGGAAGGGGTGTAAATTGTATGTAAGAAAATTACAAAAATGGTTTTATATGAGGAACCCCAATGAAGGTGGAGATTTGGGGATAATATAAAGAAAATGAACCCCTGGTCACCAAATCCTGGCTACGCCACTAGACATTTAAGATCTCTTTATTTCACTCTCAGGGGTTGACTGTGGACATATCTGGGCGATAATTTTTTAGAACAGAATGCACAGGGTGAACCAAAAAAGCAGAACCCATAAGCTTTATTCAACGATTTATAGGTTCAGTTTTTATGGATCACAATGAGCACTATAATTGGAATGTATACCAAGTTTCTCTTTTTACATGAGAAATATTTACTACATGTATTGGTTTGTTATTGATTACTATTGGTTTACTATTGCTGTGACATTGTTCAACTCTATACAGAAGCTGGTGTAAATGTACAAGTTTGTTTCTTCGAACTCAGTGATCATGTGATTTTTAATCTTGGTTTCAATTAGTTCAAAGCTCACATTGGCTATGGTTGTCAAATTGTCTGCCTAAAAACTAAAATATTGTATTTCGCACATATATATTTCAGTCAACCCACCTCGAAAGGTGTTTCAGTTGGTCCAAACTCACATTGGCTATGGTAGACAAACCTTCTGCCTGAAAACTAAAATATTATATAACCCATATCTATATTTCAGTCAACCCACCCAGAAAGGTGTTTCAGTTGATCCAAAGCTAACATTGACTATGGTAGTCAAACCTTCTGCCTGAAAACTAAAATATTATATAACCCATATCTATATTTCAGTCAACCCACCCAGAAAGGTGTTTCAGTTGATCCAAAGCTAACATTGACTATGGTAGTCAAACCTTCTGCCTGAAAACTAAAATATTATATAACCCATATCTATATTTCAGTCAACCCACCTGGAAAGGTGTTTGACTACGAGGCGCTGTATGCGGACAAGATTGAGGCAAAGAAGCAAGACCATACCTATCGTATCTTCCGCAAGGTAATATATTGGCCAATAATGCTTTTGTTTACCTAGGCCCTCTACAATAATGTTAATTACTTTTTTGTAAATGATGAATGTAAAAACAGTAATTGTTAAAAAGATGAATATGTAACATCTGTGAAAACCAAGTAGACCTGATGAAAGTGTACTCTGATAAGATGGTAGTCGATTATTGTCAAATTATGGGCCTGATATAAATGTCCTAATCATCTGAATTAAGATACAGTTTTATTGTACACAATAATTGCTCAACCACCAACTTAAACTAGTAACATCATAAAGGATCCCAATTTCTATTTTTGTACAGTACTGTGGGAGTTTTATAGATGACCTCCATATTTCATTCCCTATGGTGCGTGCGACTGTGCCCTTATTTCATTCATGTTTTTTTGTGACTATAGGTGATGAGGAGGGGAGACGAGTTCCCATTGGCTGAAGAGCACACGAAAGGGGAGAAAGAAATCTCAGTGTGGTGTAGCAATGACTACCTTGGCATGAGCTGGCACCCCTCTGTACGTGGCGCTGTCATGTAAGTGTTGCAGGGTTTCGTTTTGTACCACATGTCTAAGTCATTTTAGTGTATAGTGATATTTCATATCATTGTCAGCTCATCTCATATATTTATTGAGCTCATGTAAAACTGGTAAAAATTTGCACTTTAGATAATGATGCCGTAAAAAATTGATCTCATACCAGTACACTGAATGTTGCATGGAATATATTTCTATATTTTTTATTGCTCTTTGTAGCAATGCGGTGAATAAACATGGAGCTGGTGCGGGAGGAACTCGTAACATCTCTGGTAACTCCCCCTTGCACGAAGACCTGGAGAATGAACTGTCCCGTCTTCACCAAAAAGACGCTGCCCTGTTGTTTACGTCATGCTACGTGGCCAATGACACCACTCTCTTTACACTGGCCAAGTCACTACCAGGTAAGACAACATTCTTTAAATAAGTGAAATTCAGAATTTAGTAAAAACAACAGCAAATAAATGAAGGGGGTGGTTACAAAGACATGATGTAAGTTTATTTACTTACCAATGTCATATATGCTCATATTTTTTAAAGTTCAATGTTATTCTAGTCTAATTAAAATGTGACTAATTTTAAATGTTTTGATAATCTGACAATCCATTTCTCTATTACAGGTTGTCAAATACTGTCAGACTCTGGGAATCATGCCTCTATGATACAGGGCATACGAACTAGTGGAGCAGCCAAGCATGTATTCCGACATAATGACCCAGCTCATTTGGAAGAAATTCTCCAGAAGATGGATTTGTCTACGCCTAAAATAGTGGCCTTCGAGTCTGTGCATTCCATGGATGGTAAGTCAGTTGTGTTGTCAGTAAGTGATAGAATATGTAGAAAGGTAGAATATATTCCTCTACAATGAGCTGAAACCAGAAATACTCCTCAGCTTATATGTGAATACATAGAAGTAAATTTGTAGGAAAACTCCCAATCAACCCATTATAAAAGCTACATGTATTAAACTCTCCATGTATTGTCAACACAATGTTCTGTGACATCATTGATAAAGCAAGTTACTACCTCTTAACACTCTGTCATGGGTTACTATGGAGTCTGTAAACTCTGGCAACTTTGGCATTTCCCTGGAGCGTTCTCATACCCATTAGAATGTGATTACAGAAGCAAATGCAATGGAATGTTCCATACTATTTCGATGTTGAATTTTACAGTGAACTTTAGGTTAATATTTTAGGATACTCAAAATCTCATTGGTAGATGTTTTAGTATGTATGTTTAGTATGTATGTTTTAGGTTCTATAAGTCCACTGGAAGAGATGTGTGACATTGCCCACAAGTACGGGGCTATAACATTTGTGGATGAAGTGCATGCTGTGGGACTCTACGGGGAACATGGGGCTGGGGTCGCAGAAAGAGATGGTGTCTTAGATAAGTTGGATATCATTTCTGGTACCCTCGGTAAGACAGTATGATTATACAGTCTATCTTTACAAAAAATATGAAGAAGATTCCATTTTTGTATCCTCTTGTAGGTTCATGTATGCTTTTCAGTTTTTGTGGTTAATGTCATGTAAATTATTGATTCCAAAATCATTCATGTGATAGCTACATGTTCTCCTGTCCTCAGACATCAAAAACTTGGTCCCTATATTTTATACTTTATGTAAGGCAATATGACGTCAATTTTATGTTACACACCAACACCAAGTTTCTCTTCCAATTTGTGTATGTAACATCTATATTATTTCACAAGTGATTACTTTCTGCCTTATGAATAAACTATAAAATGCTGCAAGTGGGATTTCCAAGTGATTCAAGTTAAAATTAAAAGAAAATGACAGTTATAGGATGAATCCTTTTCTGATTATGTTGTTTGTGTGTGTTTCAGGCAAGGCATTTGGCAATATAGGTGGTTACATCGCAGGCTCTGCTAACCTAATCGACATGTTGAGAAGTTACGCCTCTGGCTTTATATTCACCACCTCTCTGCCCCCTACAGTCCTACGAGGAGCTCTCACTTCTATCAGGGTAAGATATGCTTTTGGTGAATTCTGCATTCATCCCCCATTTAGAGTAGAATGAATGAACATAGTTTGTTCATGACTTTGATACCATATCAGACATTTAAAATGTTTAAAAACTTTGTTGTCACGTTTTACTTTGTTACTTGTCACGTTTTTGTCTGGAATGTCTTGTGATACCATTTACTGGCATTCAAAGTAACCGATTATTGTTTTGTATAACCTAAAAATGCTCATAGACACCCTGTAATTTAAAACATCATTCTCAGTTCAATCAAAATAACTTAACGCTGTATGCCTTAAAAGTTAAATTTGAATAAATAATCAAAAAATGATGACTGCCAGACAGTCACCTTATCCTTTCAATTACTCACTGTGTCTTTCATTATTATACATTCTTTAAATTCAGTTCAAATAAATGTCTTATAATTTTGCAGAATTCTGTCAATAAGAAAGATTTTAAAATGACATATAAAGGGTTGACCTTGATCTTGGATCAATATATCCACTCAAAAACTACATATTCACATGTAGCTCTATTCAAAGAAATCGACATTTAAAGTGCATTTTAAGGCCTGGATTGAATCACATGATTTCTCGTCACGATAGATGAAAATTTAAATTACATAAATGACCTATTTGATTACTTAAGGTTATGAGAACTTGGCCTCAGGGGTGAGAAAGGGGGAACCATTCATGTTAAAAGTTGATGTCTAATGCACTTCATTTTAATGTCACCATGACAATTGATCACATATTGTTATGGTCTCCATTTTTTGTGGATAGTGTGTGGTGTTTGGCGTTCAGCGTTTGATGGTTGGTGTTTGGCACTTGGCAGTTGATGTCTGTAACAAATGGCCAAGGTGATAGTTTTCATTTCAATGCCTTGTTATTATAATGGTTTGTGATGATTCGCACTGTTAACTAATCTAGTAATCCTATTACATGCATTATTATATAATGTCCCAATGAGGTAGGACTTAAATGCAATGCAACTATGGCCTCCTGGTATTAAGAACTTAATGCATTTTACCCATTACAAATAAACTACTTGAGTTTATAGTAAGTATACCTTAAAGCCCATAATTTATTTGATCAAAATCTTCCATTTTTGGCCAATACACTGACAATTTCTTAAGATTTTCCACTTTTTTCAGATAATTTTTTTTAAATGTTGACTTCAAATATAAGTATGTTACAGAGGAATGAAAATGTTGTATTGTGTGTCTCCAGATTTTGGCTGGTCCTGAAGGTCGACAACTGCGGAAGACGCACCAGGAGAATGTGAAGTATTTACGCAGTAATCTGTTAGCCCAGGGACTACCTGTCGTCCACGCTCCGAGTCACATCATTCCCATACATGTAAGGCTTACTTTTATCATATTCCGTCCTATTGTGCCTGCTATCTTTCATCTTTTTGATTCTTGATATTTTCACATGGGTTTTGGGTATGCATGGCTGTCATTTTATTTATAAGAAAGTGTGTGAAAATTAAAAAATTCTTTTGTTCAATTTTGGAGATGACACTGTCTCTTATATCCCCCTACTAAGCTATTCCTTAACATGGGGATCAAAGTGTTATTTAGCTTTAGTAAAACATGAAGTCGATGACACCAACTTTTTTTGTTTTTATTGTGATGCATCATTATGTCATGGTCATTTCAATAAAAAATATATACAGTACTTTATCTTGAAGTTATTTTAGGCCTCTGCATGAGCAACCACCTTAATTTACAATTTCTAACTGGCACACTATTGTGTTTTTGTAAAGAATATATGAAATTATGTATGATAAAAATATGTACATGTAATGTGTTCAATTTGATATAAGAGAGACCAATGCTGTAATCCGCCTTCCTAACATCTTCAATAGAGTTAACAAAATTAGGCAAATATTAAATAAAAATATAACTTTAAAGAAAAATGTGTTCATATGCATGTAAACATGCAATCATTTCGATGTGTTTGAATTGAAATATAATGGTGAATAAGCATGTAATGTATGGGCTGTTTGAGAACTCATTTTTGCTTGTTCTCTACTCTTAGGTTGGGGATGCCCAGCTATGTAAGGCAGTTGCGGATGATCTGATGGATCGTCATGGCATTTACATCCAACCAATCAACTACCCAACTGTACCAAGAGGGGAGGAGAAACTGAGGATTGCCCCAACACCGCATCACACTAAAGAAATGATGGATAGGTTTGTGGAATGTGTGCGAGACTCCTGGGCACGAACTGGCCTGAAGTTTGAATCTGTCTGCAACCAGAGCTGTGAATACTGCCAGAAGCCCATGAGGCTTGAATGGCAGGAGGCGCGGGAGAATCGGTTGTGCGATGGACGAGTGTGTGATCTTTACCTACAGGATCCACAACCGCAGAGGGTTTCAGCGACTGCTTAAGACTGGATAAGGACCACTGATGTCATACTTTAAAACCATACCAACTATTTGATTTTATAATATTATATTACTAAAAAGGAATGTTAAGAAAAACATTATCTCGTTCTAGGAGTCTATGATTTTAAAATGCTTTATTTGTATTTAAAACATATAATATCATGCATAATATTACAATTTTATTGTATGAAAATCAATGAAAATATATACTTGTATATATTGTATTTAGTAGGAAATGGAATGGTTGTATTCAGATTTAATTTCATAAAATTTGACATACACATGTGCAAGTATTATGTAGATTCTATTGGTATTGGTTTTAAAGTACTGACAGTGAATGGGTCCCAAATAAATATATCATTTTATGAAAGCCTTAATGAAACAACTCAAAAACATCAAAATTCAAAAAGTGCCATAAGTGATAAAATAACCTATACAACAGTTTAAATATTTTAGATGATTATTTCGTAAAATATACTTTAATTCATCTGACTTTCGTATCTTGGTATATTTGTGTTGGAAGAAATTGGCATGGATTTGGAATATGGACTTGAAATTGAAATCTCATACGGACACCACCAATATTGATGTATTTATTATTAGAGAGGTTTATCATATATTTTTATAAGGCACCGAACTATTAAAGAAATTCACTGAGACAAAACCAGTAAAGACCATGATTTGGATCAGAATTTTTAATGCATGCTTTGTAGCTACTTTAAGCAATGGCACAATAATTTTTAATCATTTTACAATAATATCCAATCTAAAGTTGTGTCTTGTCTTCATCTAAAGGTGTATTTTATTTTTCGAATTATTTTGAAATGATGTTCACTGATTGGTCACAAATACATTCAGCTGTTCGGACTTTTACTTACTACCAGGACCTGTGGACTTTGGACAACAGGTCCGTGATTCACAAAAAGAAATATAAAAGCTTGGTTTGTGTGCATATTTTCAAAATTCATTTTTCCAAAACAACACCCGGGGGTTTCCCAAAATCTTGCTGTTAGAATAAAGAAAAAAATGAACTCATGAGATAATAAATAGAAGCCAGTGCCCATTTCCTGTTTCCGTCAGTGAACATCATTTGCAAAATACTTTTAAGAGCACTCATGACAAAATAAAAAATTTTGTTTGAGTGATCCGCAAAATTACGTGTGGGATTTTTTCGTAAAAGCTAATGTTATAGTTTTGACTGCTGCATATTTGACTCCAATGTGAGTCGAATGCTGCAGTTAGAAAATATAACAGAAGCTGGATTAAAGGGTCTTGTTTAAAAAAAACAGCATCTCCAAGTATAAACTATCAACAGCTCAGGACTTGCGGGACATTTTGGATCTAAAATTAAAAAATATTCCATATAAAAATTGCAAATATCGAGACCCTTTATAAAATCCAAAAGCAAAATGGTTATTTCGGTGAAAGTTTTATTAACTTTCATTATCTCTTAATGAGTTTTTACATAAATTTGAATATCAGATTGAGCATGAATCAATTTTTCAATGGGTTAATATTGAATTATATGGATTTTATAATTACATTGATATATATTAGTGGTTTTCATATGTGGATAATATTGCCAATATTAGTAATGTGTAGTATTTTGTGATATTGGCTCTTATGTCATGTGTCATGGCATCATAACGTAGCATGACATCACAATAAGAATCATATGTTTTGACATCACCTTGAATCATGTGTCATGACATCACCATGAATCATGTGTCGTGACATCACCATGAGTCATGTGTTGTGACATCAAATATGAATCATGTGTTGTGACATCACAACTTGGTGTGTCATGAAATCATCACATACGTTTGCAAATAGAGTTTGGTATCCTCCTTAAATCACCACAAACAGACAAAAGAGCAGTGCTAGTTGACAACAAAACTAATATTAGACCCAGATTGCTCAATTAATAATTTTGAGAAAATTGATCAATCTATATGACATTTTGAGTATGAATTGCTAAATAAGTGCAGTGCAATCAATTTTGAATTTACATTAGAGATAAATTCCTCGCATATGTAAATGAATATATCGTAGATTCATTTATGTCTAATACAATACCCACCAGTCATTTAAATGCAATATGATTGTTTAATGTGCAAATCTGCCATGAAAAGAACAAGTTCACCATGGAATATGTTCTAATGCAGTTCTTATACATTGTGGTATCAAATATTGAAACCTCTTGAAATATGTGTTGTAATGTTGAATATGCTGGACATATACACTTAATATACAATTAATTTGTTTCATTTGATTTTTACTCAGGTTAGCTTATCACCACTGCAAGAAATGAATATTAAATATATTGATGACATATTATTCACTAGTACTGTCAGATTGATAATATCAAAGTTGAGAGAACCTAAATATTTGGGACACTACAACCCTCTTACTATCAATATACACGGTGTTCATAAAGTATCTTCACACAGACTTTGTTTTGTAATTGTAAAGAGACTTTAGGACACCCTGTATATGAAGTTGTATTTTCTGGATTGATTTTTTGCAGTGGTCTCTAAGAATATAATGTATCAATATAATTTATCAATAGAGTGTATCTTTGTGGTTGGTTAAACCCAATACCATGTCTTTGTACATGTAATCTCTGTGCTTAAAAAAGTGAAAACATCAAATTTTTTTACACGAGGTTCAAGAGGCAATGACCTGATACATGGAGCTTAGTTAAGAAACAAAGGCTGATACATGTAACCCAGTAGGTATAACACTTATAACAGCTGATGCATGAGGTCCATAGGCAATACAGCTGATGCATTTGTGTACTTTGCATTTATACAAAACACCTAACAAGTTGAGCAATGTGTTCCTAGTCTACAACAGGGTACCTGTATGCTTGTGTAACTTATCTATATGTTAATAATGTTGTCAGTTTTATTTACATATGACGCAAAAATCGTTATTATTTGTTATGAAATTAAAATTTTAGAAAAATAAATAAATCGAAAAGAGATCAAATATCTGGAAAGTTATGTTATTGTTATATGTATGTGATATATGTGCACTGTGATATACAGTGTATGCCCAAAGGATTCCAGAGCTGCTGGTCAAAAAGGCATTACTGACCAGTTGCAATGTTATTTTCCTATACCTAGTGAAAAAATCAACTGGTCAGTATCAAAAGTAACCAGATAATGACCAGCTGTCCGACGCTTAAGGCGTGCCCTTGGTATATATTACCACCAGTAACACTATCAATTGTGGAGCCTACAAATTTAAATAGACGTCCACTCAGCTTGCATGTCAGCAAGAACTCTGATTGGTGCATGCACAGAACTATCTCATGTAACCAGATATTGAGGTGTATAATTACTTTGGACGTTGCATTACTTGAAAAATAATATCTTGTAGTTTCTGAACGAATTCCCAGGGTACCAAATAAGGAGCACATTATCTGATCACCACTGAGTATACATAGTTGTCTTCCATCTGCAACATGGATTTCTGGGAATTAAGGGTTGATGATGCAAGTGATTTATCATTATTCATCCCTATACCTGTGATTCAAGATTACCTTATCATACTGTCATCAAATTATAAAGGATTTGGATGTCTCTGTCAATTTGCACTTATCTGCTGAAGTGAGCTCAAGGTTTATTAGTTTTGAGTAGAGTAATTTTGCATGACAATCCTGGTTTAGTTGAAATCAGTGTAACAGAAAGGTAGTTATCCAACACTATCACCACCTTGTGAGGCCTGTTCTCTTGGTATGAGTACTAGGTTAGAAAGATTATATTTAACTATATTGATTTGAGCCATAGTGATCATTATACAAGTTTGTACTTAGTTTCAATAGGTGATCATAATAGTAATAACCTAATTTCAGAGGGGAACATATAGAAAACTTGGCCCTCAGGCTGAGGTTATCGCTATATTATTATAAACCCAATGCAATAAATAGGGATACTTTTCTTATTGGTGCCATTAAATCACCACAACAGGTTTCCAAGGTTATGCATGCTCCAGCTTGGCCATACAGAATTTCAGGAATGAAATCATTTTTGAAATCTAAAGAAAACAAAGACAATAATTTTTTGTTTAATGAAATGTATTATACAGTATGTACTTACAATGTGTACGTCTTAAATAAACATGTACCAGAGATAGATAGCCCTAAAACATAATTTCAATTATAGGTGGCACTGATATGCTAACCTGCCACCTATTGTTGAGATAGTTATATGCTGTCTTTACATGGAATAATTACATTAGTACGTACAAATCTACAGTTAATATAGCAGGTGGGGTAATACACAGTCATAGTATATAAAGATCAGACAGATTTAGTGTTTGTAAAACATGATTTACAGCCGTATTTATATTCAAAAACCATCGTTACACATTTTAACAGAGTACACATATCATTCTGTTGTTTAAGAAAACAAATAGGGCATCAACAGAATTGATTCAACTAATAGCTAAAAAGAGATCTGTACACTAAATGAAATGGGGCATAATACAACTACTTTGCAGATATAGTCAAGTGTTTTATCCGCATGTACTTGTTCACTCTAAGTACACATTCTCTCTTGCATTAAAGGCTAAAGAAATGCAAGGGAGTCTGGTATAAATACTTCTCTTGCATTAGTTGAGACTTAAGATATGCAAGGGAGTATGGTGCAAATAGTTCGATTCATTACTACATAGATTTCTAGTTTCATTTTTACAGTGCTGATTATCTATCCTTTATGCCAAGTAGATTTTCTAAGAGAATGAGTCTACCTACAAAATCCACCTTTCAACATAAGCCAAAATGATGTTCTCATTAATAAAGATTTTTCATGATTCTTTCTCATATAAACCTATAATTTTACATGAGATATTCTGCTACTGAAACATATTGAAATTAATTAAGTATATTAAAAATAAATCAAATGATTCAAATGCATAAAAGAAACCTACATATGCTTTTATTTATCATTTGGTTACAATAAGCCAATGGAATGGCATTTAGTTTATTTACCAATATAAAATCATCTTCTAGTCGTCTTTAACAAACTTTGAAATAAAATACTTTCCTCTGCTGATTCTCATCATCATTATCATCTTCATCTTCATCATAAAGAACTCTGCCAGTAAGATCTGCAAGTGTACTTGCTTGACCTTCAGTTCTCCAGTTACAACTTATAATGTACTTGCCTGACCTCTCGAGTCTCTAGACATCACTGCAACTTCAATCTTGGGAGAATTTAGATTTCATGTTTAACCAGGGGAAATATGGTTATAATCTAATAGGTTTGGCATTGTGTATCAGAGATGGCACTGTTGAAAGACAGCTTTATGTTTTTTACGTATCAGTTGTTACTTAATTATTACTGAAAGCAGGGGTTTATTAATCTGGAATATTCCCCCTGGTTGTTTCTAAGCATGGTGTTCACTCATATGTAAGGAGAATGTTGTTTGAACTTGCAGTGAGCAATTTATATGGCCTGTCATGTCTTTATCTATTGGAGGCGTACAGTCTTGTATGTGCTTTTGCTGAAATACAAAATATTAAATATTTTTTTAGTTTGAATTTATTTATTTTGTATCATATTCAAAGAAGGTGAAATTTATAACATGTTTGACTTTTGATCAAATGTACAATGTTGATGTCTAAATGTTTAAAGAGGCTAAGCTTGTATTCGTGAATGCAACTAATGACTGTCAGCTCCTGGATTAACCTCCTATTTTATGGGGAACTCATTTGAATATGAAAAGTACATGCCACTTTTCCATTCCATATTGAAATGAGTTGGTCATGAAATAGTAAATTAATCCAGTAGCCGCATGTCGTTAGTTGCATTTGCGAATACAAGCTTTAATCCAATTTTGAAATAAGGTGTAAATAAAGTAGACATTAAAAAGTAATTCCAATTCAATTTGAAAGATATCATTATCAAATCAAATCAAGTTAAGTAAATGACTATTGACTTTACGAATGCCTCAGTCACATGCCGTAGCTTCCCAAAATTGAGAGAAATATGCAGCATAAAATATAGGGATAGGCAATGCGATGTAGATTTTCTATATCGATTATGTGTACCTACGGCCGCCATACACATAGAGCAAATGTGACTGAGGCTTAAATGTCACTAATATATTTGGGTAGTTTAGAAAATACATCACCAAGAAAATGCATTTTCTAAAATTTTCGGGCTCCCAGAGGGTAAATTTAAATTATGAATTTTACTTTTAGATTTTTATGAAACAAATTGCCTACATCATTATGTATGTTGTAATATTATACATTAATTAATAAGAGGTACTAAAGTATTACTACTACACATTTAATTTTTAAATGTTATTATCGAATTCAAATATAAATCAAATATTTTAACTGAGCCAAGTATTGGATGATTGGAGGCAGTATTGATCAAATTTGCAAAGGGTTAATTTTATTCTCACCTGTCTCAACAAAACAGGAATATCCCAGAATTCATACAGTCATACTTCTCTTATGTAAACTATATCATTGATTGGCCAAGGGTTCATCTATAATCCTGGGAAATGACCTCTTCTGGATGAAAAGCGTGGGAACATCTGATATGACCAGTTCCCATAACAGTGTGTCACCTCACTGTATGTATAGTGATCGCCTACTATTAAAAGTGTGTGATCAAAGACTCGACAAGATGCGCAAAATTCGAAATGTCGGAGGAAAGGTATGTTTGTTTCTCTTTTCTTTACCACCTTAATGACATTTTACCTACAGATGGTATTCCATATGCTGTATAAGAGACTCAAGATTCATTTGGTAACAGGATTCGGTGATTGGTTCAACCGAAATACCTGAACTGAGTTAATAAATGAAGCAAAATCAAAAAACCCGCCGAATGAAAATGTATTTCACCAAATTTTCTGTTTTTAGATTACCAAAACCACAAAACCAACATGCTTATGGTTAATATACATAATACTTAACATTACATGCATATCAGACGTTCCAACTCCCCTTCAGTATCGAGTAAGAAGGATGTTATGAAAACAATTTATGATCAGCCAAGTGGGTGATTTTACCATGTGGATTCTAATGATATGTTCTTTGCATTTCAGAGTGGTTGGGTTTACATGATTTTACTGTCCTTCATTACGAACTCCTAAATTTCAAATCATTATAAACCACCTTGTAGAACATCATGAAGAAGAAGAGATGAAGATGAGAAAAATTACTGAAAATAGAGGCAAATCTAGAATGATAACAAGAAATTTCTCTGGAATAATACCAAATGAAGTGAAATCAATAAATAAACACATACTTGTAGAAAGTGATGAATTCATGACAATTTCAGTGATTGACAATAATCGAATGAAATCATCCAGAATCTCTGATTCAACAACTGCTAAAAAATCAAATAAAATTACCAATGAAATTGCAATAGAACGAGAATATCAATTAGTAATGAAATGACAATAAATGATTCTGAAATTACAATAGACTCTCATTCTCCAATAGTGTCCACCAGTTAATCTGAGATGATACCCCTCTGAGCAAAGCCTAAACTGGAACTTTTACTCGGTCCCATCGATCCACATAACTCTGTCATTAGAGATAATAGCATGGTATTTATTTCACATTTTGTAGAGTTTCTCTAAAAACGCTCACTGGTCGTTTATTTTGCATTCGATTACATACAATTCTAAAATTCTCAAGCTAATCACTTATAGACCTTAGTTGAAAATTGATCAATAAATCCACTGAATATTGACTACCTTAGAGGAGTTTTCCCTTATACCTGTCATTTATATATGACCCAAGTTAGCCACCTCGTGGTGAAACTGGGAACTGACTACTGGCATCTACTGAAGGTTATTACGTCATTACATTACTTATTGATACCTTGCTGCAAAAGAATGATTTAACTCCCCAATGAAATAGATAATGTACAATTCAGATTTTATATTTTATTACAATTACAATTACATTACAATTCGACAATCATCTTGGATGCCAAGGTGTATAGTTCTCATACCTTGGGATCAGAGGCGTAAAATAAATGGACTAAAATGGAACTTAAAAAACGGTTCCACTTGTAAGGTGTTACGCTTCAAGAGGTGTTTCACTTAGCAGGTTCTAGAGGTTCAGTGTATATATCATTTAATGGTAATGTATTCAAATCTAGGCAGAAAAACAAAATGGACACACACACAGTGACCATTTAATTGACTGAATCAGTTTGGACATACATTTTGCGAGATCCCCATTTTCTTCTCTTGAAAAGCATATAGATATGGGTGTATGGTTTGCTGAAACTCACGCTATTGGCTGATCCATTCGTTTCTGTGTTAAAATATTTATTCCATGTTATTGAAGGGGAAACGTGAATTTCATCATGGTCAAATGGAAGTCCAAGACCCTACCTAAGTATAAAAAATTAAAGAGGTAAAAATGTTCTATTGTTTTTGATATTTTCAAGCTTTTTAAATAAAATAACACATATTGTATCGCATTTATATCTTTAAATTGTAAAATCAATAACATATACGAAAAATGGTCAAACTAATATATATTTCTCAAAGCACATGGGTGTTCTTGTGCCTACAAAACCTAATTGAATTACCAGTAGCCTGTAATATAAACACAAATAAATCTTTTAAAAGTAACCGTTACAAAATATTTGAATTTTGCGCATCTTGTCGAGTCTTTGATCACGCACTTTTAATAGTAGGCGATCACTGTATATACAATGCATCTGTCATTTCTCTGGAATGATGTACACTTTCCTCCAAAAGATTGAAAACAATTGTAGTACAGTAAAACCTGTATATCTGAACACTTGGCTAATCCGAACACCTCCCAATTTGAACATTTTTTGGTCCCGTTTTTTCTCCCATTGACTCAAATGTTTAAAAAACTTGAAATATGAACATCTCCCAATTTTGACAGTGAACAGTCATGTTTGAAAATTAACCTATCTAATCTGAACACATAAAATATCACATGTTCCATAAATTGATCAAATATTTGAAAAAAACTTGAACGATCTCACTCATGGTGGGGCTTTCTAGGATGACTAAATTCATTTGAATCAGATTTTCATGTCACTCTAATGCCAAAGCTAAGTAGTCAAAAGAACTATAATATTTATTGAGAATTTCTTTCTATTTCTTCAAAAACCCAAATCTTGCAAATGCAAAACCTCAAAATGTGAACACCTCCTTATCCGAACGCTCTGAGCTGGTCCCTTGGATTAGACAGATTTTACTGTAGGTACAATCCCCTCTAAAAGTTACTGAAATCACTGGCTGGGAATTGGTGTTTGCTTACACACAGGTGTTCAATAGAGTATACACATATGTTCGCTGGGCACAGTATTTCACTAAAGAGATGTTCATTATGACAGTTTTACTGTACTGGAAATTGGTGTTCACTATACACAGGTGTTCAATAGAGTAGACGCATGTTTCACTGGGCACAGATCTTCACTAAAGGGAGGTGTTCATTAGGATATTTTTACTGTACTGAACTCACTGGCTGGGACGGAATCGGTGTTCACTATAATATCAGGCCTGTCAACTGTCCCGCAATTTGCGTATTTGTCACGCATTTGCTGAAGAATTTGAAGTCACGCCAGTTTTTTGTGCGTGACAGAAAATGTCACGCAAAATACGCATTTTACCTGGCAATTGTCAAGCAAAAATATTTCTGTAGAAATTTTTTCGAAATATGTTTACGATACGGTAAAAATACGAACGTCGGAAAAAACCGAATGCAATTTGTTCGGATTTGTCACGCGAATCCCGTATGTGTCACGCATGTTCATTGGAAATTTTTCGTACCTACCCCCCCCCCCCCCCCCCCCCCCCGTCCCCCCCCCCTCCCCCCCCCCCCCCGTTGACGACATGGCGAGCGTAGCGAGCGCGAAAAATTTGAGGTGTTCAAAGTTTGGCAAAGGTGCTCAAACTTTGGCCAAAGGTGTTTAAAAGTTGGCCAAAGGTGTTCAAAATTTGGACAAAAGTGTTCAGATTTGGACTTAGGTGTCCAACATTTTGAAGTCACTCATATTAGGTGGTCCCAAGTTGACAGCCCTGTAATATACACAGGTGTTCAATAGAGTAGAGGCATGTCACTGGGCACAGATCTTCACTAAAGAGGTGTTCACTATGACAGTTTTACTGTACTGAAATCAATCACTGGGAATTCACTATATACAAAATTAAAATCTGTGTATCATGCCACCCCTGCAAAATAATTGACTTGCCCACTTGCAGGCCTGTCAACTGTCCCGCAATTTGCGTATTTGTCACGCATTTGCTGAAGAATTTGAAGTCACGCCAGTTATTTTTGCATGACAGAAAATGTCACGCAAATACGCATTTTACCTGGTAAATATACCAAATACAAAAATATTTCTGTAGAAAAATTTCTAAAAAAGATTGTCTACACAGGAAAAATAGAACGTGGGAAAAAAAATACGCATTTCGTTCGTACTTTTCACGCGAATTACGTATATGTCACGCATTCAGTTCGAAATTTTTCGTACCTACCTATGGATCGAGTAACTTCAATAGTATTACCGTAGGTTTGAAATGACGATGTTGAACTGATGTAAACGCCATTCCCACGATTTCAAATTTAACTCTGCGCATGCGCAGCACTGAGAGAGCATGTGCCCATGATTGTTCACGTGATCGAATCCTGCAATTTGATTGGAGATGAAAAAAGCACTTGGTGAAAAATGTGTATACCCTCTGGGAGCCACCAGCATGCATTTTCTTGGTGTTGTATTCTCTAAACTACCATATATTTGTTATGAATTTATATAACATATACACTCTATGTGACTATATAACAATTATCCTTTTATGCCTTTGAAATATTACCTCAAACCTATTTGCAACAGAGAATTTGAGCATTTGTTTCATCCCTAGTTCATGTCGACATTACCTGTTTCAATAGCCTGTTCTTCATTTGTTTTCCATTTTTCAGCCACATCATTTGCTAGAGGATCATCAGGATTTGGTGCACTGAGAAGGGCTTGAATTGAAAGCAATACCGTTCGGATTTGTAGCGCAGGACTCCATTTATCTGAAAACATGAATGTGTGGAATAATAAACATACAGAAGTACTTTATACAGGTCAGAAAAAAAAACACTGAATGAGGGACAAACTACATATGTTTAGATAACACATGCCAATAGGATTTGCAATTTTAACAGTGGCGTAGCCAGGATTTGACAGGAGGGGGTTCGAATTTTATCGGCAAAACTTTTTTTCAGCCACCTAACGGTGATTTTGGTAAAAACCTTTATAAATTTACTTAATCTCTGCCTTTTTTGCTTAAATTTTGCCAAATTTTGGTTAATTTTATTACTTTTTGCCAGTTTGCCGGAATTTAGTTTTAAATTGCATGAGCAAAATCATAAGACAAGTGAAATATCCCAACTTTTGACCAATTTCGTTTATTTGGAACATTTATAGGCAATAATCTAGAACTTTTTTCAACAAAGGTCTGTTAAAATTCCAAATTATGTTTTACCACTTTGTGGATAAGTAAGAAAAATAAATCCAAAATAAATAGCTCCGGATATTATCAGACATAGACTCCCCCTCCAAATTAAACAAGCATACGTTACATGTAATTCAATTGTCTATTTTCCTTTACTTTCTCAGTGTGCTCATCGAATAAATAAGAGGCAAAAAATTGCAATAATATGAGTTCCTATGAAAGAAAACAATTTTGAAAGTGACTCCTGACTAAAAATAGAATTTTCTAGCATTCAGGACTTTGGTGCACCATGTGCATTGCATCACTGAACTTTCAAATGTTCAAAATTCTCTGCTTTATATCATAAATTAGGGACCATTTTGACCTTATATCCCAATCAGACAGTTTATACTCAGTTTAAGTTTGCTTTATTTGTACAATTGAATTCCTTTTGATGATATCAGAACAGTATTTCAGACCCAAAATGCAAACCTATCATCGCCCATCTCAAAATAGATCGTTTTTCTTTATTCTCAGTCATTTTACTCATTGACGAGATAAAGTTGTACTTCTCACTTGTTTCCATCTTTGCATATACCTCGAATATCTATCGGTATATACCTCGGTAATCAAAAACGATAAATTAGTGAAATACTGCAAAACATTAACTCAAAATTTGGGGGTTCGCAAAATTCCCAGAAAAGGTGGGTTCAGATTTTTTTAGTCAAGAATTTTTTTTTTTGGGGGGGGTTCGCACGAACCCTCCGAACCCCCTCTCCCTACGGCCCTGTTTAAGATGGTCTATTTTAAGTAATCTGGCAAAATAACCAGGCCAAGGTTACATTTACAGGTCACATTTATAAGTAAAGGTCACATTTTAGGTAAAGGTTGTTCTAATGGTATTTTTAGATAGAATAAAAATGTAACCAGTTAGTCCAACCTCCCTCCTTATAAGTTAAAGCTATAACACATCATGCTTGCAGTTTTATAGCTTAGAAGATGGGATGTTTTCATCTTATTAGTACTAAAGAATAATCCAAAGAATCATACATTACCTTTTAAAATATCTAAACATATCCTGCCAAGTTTATCTATATTCGGATGATATATCTTGGTCATAAATCTGACTTTTGGAGCTGACATAGGATATTCCTCAGGCAGAAATAGTTCTAGTTTAAATACACCATGTTCGTAGGGAGACTGAAAACAAAACAGTTTGGAGGTTTGAAACATTCAATCAAAACATTAAATTTTCTATCAGAATTTTTTTTTGAATCAAATGACAACATCTTTTAAGAAAAACTATAAAACTATATCTTAGACAATCAAACTTATTCCATAGTTAGCATGATATTCATAGGATAACATGTGAAAATAAAAACTAAAAACGGTATTTTTGTAATCAGTGGTAAAATATGATATTTTTGACAAATTTTCACTTAACCATAGCATACGGTTTTTTTGCTACTTCAGACTCAAAACGAGGCTAAGTGTCAACATCGCTGGATCGTTTGGAAAATTCGAATTAAATGACTTAATTTCCGACGATTCTGATGATGACTTTAACTATGGAATAAAAAGAACATCCTATGATTTACTCGTGATATGATTTTAATCCACTCATGGTTATTGATATCTGCACTCTCTCGCTACGCTCGCTCGTGCATATATTATATCCATTCGTGGATAAAAATCATATCACTCATAAATCATAAAATATCCTCCATTTATCATGTTTCTAAGACATTCAAGATAACAGAAAAAAATATTGGTGAACACAGTGTGGCTACTTACATCTTTGGGGCCTGCAACAATTACATGGAAATATCGGGCATTATGTTCATCTGGAGATGCACTTATACCAGGAACTGGTTCTGCCATTAACCGCTGGGTTTCCTACAGAGAAGAATATTTATTTTACACCAAACAAAATGCCCATCATGTAAATCAACAAGCACTATTATTTTCATTGCAAATTGGATATTTCATTGCAATACACTTGTTGCACTTTTCATAGAGACCAATAAGATCATGATCATAAGAACAATAATATACAATGCACGGATTAGTGATGCTTGACTGATAAGTGGAGCATTGCTTAACAATAGAATCGAAATAAAATAGAATTTTAGTGATTTATTCTAATATGTGATTAACTGCAATTACAATCGTCAAGACAAAATTTAATCCTCAAAATAACCCCACATTTATGGGGGTAGCAATATCCTGCCAAGGAAACGTGACCTCATCGAGAACTGGCAGTTAGTTCCATACTGAGTTTGTTATTTACTTATCTCCCAGAAACTCATCAAATTACATGTCATAATCATGTGTTTTTCCCGCTGATACTTACGTCCCTCTCCAAACAATGCTTCAAAACGCTTGAATATGTATAATTATGTAGAATATATGTATAGGATATCCTATGATTTTGAGAGATATCATTTTTATCCACGAGTTGATATCAATACCTATCTGGACGAGGGAGCCTAGCGACACTTTTGATGTCAACGATATATTTAAGATTTTACTGTATGGGATTGTGTGAAGGACAATTGTCATGTGAATGACATTCGTAACAGACTAAGTAACCACACATTGGGGGCTTTACAGGGGTGTTAGATGTAACATATGAGCAAGCAAACCAGTAAATTGAATAAATGGGACTGATTGCAGATTGATATGAATCACAAATTTTGACAAAAAAATGAAAAAATAAAACATTTTCGTTTGAAACGGTAGGATTTGGAGCATTTTCCGTGAAAATTGGGTGTAAAAACTGAGCACATTTAATGGCTACAGTATGAGACATGTTATACCTTTATAATTCGTCGTGGTAATCCTGCCATTCCCTCTCCGTTAAGCAGAATAACGACAAAAGATAAACTTTCCTTTGATAATTTCAAGATGGAGGCACCGTCTGTACAAAGCTAGCTCTGATTAAATTAGTTTGGTATTATTTCTTTTCGTTCAGTACAATTTGATACTCTGAGCTCTCAGCCCAGGTGTAAAAGGGTAGGAGGTCCTATCAAATTATGGTCCTACTCTCCATTGATTTATATGGTGACCTCAATACAACTCTTTCCCTCATTCTCTTATACGCAATCAGGGCCAGTAAGGGCCGTTAAGAAAGGGGACCATAATCCCTGGGGACCATCATTTCTTTCACACCGGGTCAGTAGCGTGTTCTATTCCCCGGGTTATATTCTTGTTTAACTATCAAATTCACACAGAGTGACATAGCTTGGCAAGGTGTGTCAAATTACAGCAATCAGAACCGTCAAATAATGTGAATGCTTGAGAAAAACAACCACACACCAACTCTAAATTTTCTAGCACCCGGGGCTTTTTTAGATTCACTGAGGTGCCAACTCAGCCTGAATCTCAGGATTACATCAATTTCATAGTTGAGAGTGAAAAGTCTGTGAATAGCCTCAAAGGGAATACTAGATAGATTTTTAGATTCACTGAGGTGCCAACTCAGCCTGAGTCTCAGGATTACATCAATTTCATAGTTGAGAGTGAAAAGTCTGTGAATAGCCTCAAAGGGAATACTAGATAGTAACAAGCCAGGTAGTGTACTTATGCAGATCAAATGTTTGAATATCAAATGGTTAGCGTTGACCTAGTTCGTTAACCATCACAGAAAAATTTCCACGCAACTCTTTTTACAATGTGTGAAAAAAGGGGGGGGGGGGCAGTGCGAGGGCTTTCATAACCAATAAAAATACAACCATTAGATAGAAGAAGAAAAGAGCTTTAAAATGCTTTTTATTTGATACTTCTATTTCAATTTTAAAGGCAGTTGCATCATTTTTTTAAAAAGTCAAAACAAATCTTTTTTTTGGCTAGCTTATGCCGCGATCGCACCCCACCTTTCTTGTTTTAAATTAATTAGTGATCGCATTGGGGGTCCAGTTTCGTCCTGTAGGCACCTCCTTCCCAGGGACCTCATTTTAGTTCAAGACAGGAATTTTCTGTTATGTTGCAACAATAGTGAAAATACCGTCTAAGCTTTGAAATAAATGGAACAAACTACACTCAGGCCCGTAGCTGCGTAGCTGGGGCCGGGAGGGGAGCTTGGCCAAAACTTCTTTCAAAACATCCAATTTTTACCATTCTGAGTACTTTTCAAGTGATTTTGGGCCAAACTTGTCAAATGTGAACCCCTTGGTAAAGATTGGCTACGGGTTAACATTAACACTGCATGTTGTTTTTCAGTATCTGATGTAACACATGGACTAGAAACATAACTAAAATATTTTGATAGTTGTGCAAAATACGTCTCCATTACTCAGTAGTCACAATAGTGAATACACAGGCTGGTATCGAAAGATTTGTCCGCTGTGACGGAGCATGCTATTTTTCGTAAAAACACTAAGAATGCTTCACACTTTATTTTTTAACTCATATGTTTCGTTACATCAAGGAAAATTACTTGCTCCATGCAATGGGTATATCATTTGCGGGTAACCTTCACTTCTGTTTGAAGTCCAATAACGCTAGGAGTAAAAGCTATTGAAAACGGCGCCAGAGTATCAAACTCTAAAATGTACCATTTCTTTTTAAACTTTTTAATGGCATGATATAGTGACACGATAGTATTAAAATATGTTTTCAGCATAACTCTAAATGTATTAATGAGATATTAACGCATTTCGTCTTTTTAATTTTCTTATAAAAAATAATACGAATATTTTTTGTCCGCTGTGACGGAGCATTTTCACAGTTTACATTTGCAACTGCTCCGTCACAGCGGACCAAAAAATTAAACATTATTTTTTATAAAAGAATTAAAAAGACCAAATACATCAACATCTCATTTATACCTTCATAGTAATGCTGAAACCATGTGTAAATATTATTGTGTCGCTATATTGTGCCATTAGAAAGTTAAACAAGAAATGGTACATTTTGAAGTATGATACTTCGGCGCCATTTTCAATAGCTTTTCATCCCAGCGTAATTGGACTTCAAACAGAAGTGAAAGTTACCAGCAAATGATATATCCATTGCACGGAGTAAGTAATTTTCTTTGGTATAATGAAACATATAAGTTAAAAAATAAATCGTGAAGTATTCTTAGTGTTTTTATGAGAAATAGCATGCTCCGTCACAGCGGACAAATATTTCGATACCAGCCTGTGGAATAGACAGTCTAACATTTAAAAATAAGAATCAGGCTTGGAATGAAAGAATGTCATGAAAAGATGGCAGTCCAGTCACCGATTCATATATTATAATGTCTAGTATTCAACTTGATTGACATTATAAGATCAACAGTTTTTTAATAAAAAAGCAACAAGGCATTAACATGAAAAATTTCACAACCTGTCATTTGTTACAGACGCTGGCCACAAAAAAGTATGAGATTATAACAATATGTCACCACTTGTGGTGGTGACATAAAAACAAAAAACGGAGATTAAGTCAATGGCAGACAATTTTAGTATCATAAGGCATACTGTAATATTTTTTCTTGTTTCTCTGTGCTATCCGCCATTTTTAATTCACATCGCGGAACGAAACAAATACAATATACATTCTTATTAAAGGAGCTCTTGGTTAGCACAGAGTGCTCTAAACTTTAAGTATAGATCAAGTCAAAGATTGATAAGTACATGCACATAAAACACTTTGGGATTGAAAGTCAAGTGGTGAATATCATATTTCAGTTTCTGTCGTTATGTAAGAATGGAAAGGTATTTTCCCACAATTCAAGACTAGAAGTCCAGAGAGATCAGCCAAACCCTACCACTCACTTTTGTTCTTTTGACTCGTAAAGTTGCGGAAATTCAAAAGTCTTATATTTCCTCAAAGTCACATCTTTGCCTAGAGGTAGCACAATCTCCCGTAATGTTGTTTGTTTGTGTGTATTTTTATCAAGACAGATTTGTTGAACAGGTATGAGGACGATACTGAAAATAACCAAACAACAACCTAGTAGCTCTAAAATATTGGAATGCCCGCTGTAGCTACTTTTGAAGATGGTATACTGTAGAAGTATTCCTTGGACTATATTGAAGGTGAAGATGATAGTAGCAATTGAAGCAGGTAACAATTTCATGGTGATGATGTATCCAATGTTGTAGCCAATACTCCCGACTATGAAGCCAATGATACATAACACATCATGGAGGTTATTTGGTCTCTTAAAGCCTTCGAAACATGTTCCCACAGCTGTGATAAATATCCCGACAGCACCCATACTGAAAAACATTTCAGGAGAAGAGGAGGTTTTCTTGATCAAAATGCTTGTAGAAATTGCCACTGCACTCACATTTATTAAATCGATGAAGGCAATTATATATCCTTGCCAAATTGGTGGAATGCTTTCTGTTGCATTATTTGTGCCAATGATTGAGTTTGTAGCGCAAATATTGGTAGTACCAATATTTGTAGTGCCAATGTTGGAAGTGCCAATGTTTGTAGTGCCAATATTTGTAATACCAATGTTTGTAGTGCCAATGTTGGAAGTACCAATGTTTGTAGCACCAATGTTGGTAGAACCAATGTTTGTAGTGCTATATGTGGTGTTTGTAATACGAGCGTTTACTTTTGAAGAATTATTCAATGTCCATAATGGTTGTAACAAAAAGCTCGATTGCATGTATTTGAAAATCAGATCAGGTTGTGTTACAAGTATGATCCCAGTTATACTAGTCAGAACTGCACATATTTTGATTAAGTTCAGCGATTCCTTGAGAAATATCCGGGAAAGGATAACAACTAGTACAAGTCTTCCTGAGCTCATAATGCTGTAGATGCTTCCCATCCCAGCCATGGTGCGCAGTCCAGCCACCAACATGACTACAGCACTTGTATATATAGCACTGTTTATTAAATTAAAAAGTTTATCTCGTGTTCTTAAAGCATTTAAATTTTTGTTTTTTTCTCCTTGAGTTTTAATCAACCATATTGAAGCCATGAAAAGATGAGGAATCATCCTGAGAAAGACCAGTTGAAAGTTCCCAATATCTCTATCACTGAGCTGCTGTACACATAATCCACCAAATGTTAGAGATGTAGATGACAATATCCCTGTTAGAATACCTAGCAATCTCATTTTGTTCTCAGCATCATTGGTACATTCTTTTAAAGTTATTCTCTAGATGTTACGTTAAACATTTTTTAAAAACAAAAATGTGTTTTTTTTCATTTATTTTATATTCTTCTTGTTTCTGCTATTTGCCAGATTTGACTCAGTTATATCAAATTCATTTATTTGACCTTAAAAACTGAATCCATCTCTAATAGTCAATGCCGGCAATGCCACCTTTAAGTCCCCTTAGATCCTCGACTCATGTACACGTATATGTAGATGTGTTTTTCTGATTTTTTTCAAATCCATATACACTCCCCTCCATAAGACTGGTGACCGAGGGTTCCCTTTTGGATCACTTTATCCATGCTTGTTTACGTTTGGCGACCGAAAAAAATTAAATAATATTTGCCATAGATTTCCGAACTATCATATTAATGAAGGAATTTAAAATGCTTTTTTTGCTATCCAATGGAAACCTCTGGTTGCTTAATTTATGTGAGGGACTACAAGGACACTTGAAGCAAACATGGGCTTTCAATTGAAAGCCCACCAGGCAAAGAATTTACTAACTTCATATGGCCTAATCCACCAAACGTTCGCGATGTCTAGCTTCATCGTTACACATTGATAGTCTAGTCTTCATATCCATAGTAACGTATCGGTAAAACATCAGTAATATTATCATGTTGAAAAGGCCCATTTAGCTCGTATTGAATGTTTGACACATTTCTTCTTATTGATACTGAGATTTGCCAAAAAGAAAAAGGTGTCGAAGTGACTTTTTGGGTAAAAAATGTGTTTTTGCAAAAAAAAATTTAAATTGATAAAAAATATTTTTGAAAACTCATTATATAAAATACAGTCTAGTTGACTCTCAAAAGTCGAAATATACCATGTTTAATCAACTTGGGGGGATTTTGGGAGCTCAATTATTTATTCTTTGTGATTTGCATGCAATATCGACTAAAACGAGTGTGTTCAAAACATGATGACACCATTAACATATTTTGACGAGCAGCTTAATCATGGTTAATAATTGAAATGTAAAGGGTTCCTTTATTGATACTGAGATTTGCCAAGATGAAATGGGTGTCAAAGTGAGTTTTAAAAGCGTTTTTTGCAAAAAAAATTAAATTGATAAAAATATATTTTTGAAAATTTATTATATAAAATACAGTCTAGTTGACTCTCAAAAGTCAAAATATACCATGTTTAATCAACTAGGGGGATTTAATCATGGTATACGCCACTTTTTTTTCAAAATGCTATCACTTTTTTAATTTTTGATACAAAATCATAATTTGCATACCAAATGAAACTTGAGGTTGTTATATAGCCATGGATCATGAATTATACACTTTTACTTGAATAAAATATGTCACCAGCGTCTCACTTAAACATGTGGTGTGCCATGAGAAATAAGCATAATTTGCAAAATGTTCCTAAACTGATCGGCCCTAATGACCGTCAAGCTAATAGCCCCAATGCAAACCCAAGTGAGTATAGGGTATGGGAAGGTCTCCAGGAGATGGTATGAAGGCACCCAATCTAAAAAATTGCTTAACTAAAGCTGGCAATTAAGACACGTTGAAAAAAATATAGCTAACATTTCATTGATACTGATATATTAGCAAGACGACTAAAACTAAAATCTATCATCAAATAGGGTGGTGGACCAATTAAACTCCTCTTTTAGATCAAATATAATCCCAGTTGAAGGACATGTTACATTATATTATTACTAAGAACCTTTGGCACTATATAACTGCAAAATTTGGGGTATGTAGGTTGGAAAATAAAAAAGTTATAGTCCCTTGAAAAAAGTGGCGTTTTTTGGCCCACCCTGTATAATTGAAAGGTAAAGGGTCCCTTTGATGATTCTGAGATTTGCCAAGATGAAATAGGTGTCGAAGTAAGTTTTTGGGTAAAAAATGTGTTTTTTTGCAAAAATAATTTTATGTTAAAAAGAACATTTTTAGAAAAATTATTATATGAAATCCCTACAGTCTAGTTGACTCAAAAAAGTCGAAATATACCATGTTTAATCAAGGGTTCCTTAATTGATACTGAGATTTACCAAGATGAAATAGGTGTCAAAATGTGTTTTGGGTGAAATGCGTTTTTACAACAGAAATTTTAAAATTGAAATATCTTTTTTGAAATTATATTTTAACAAATATAGTCCGATTGATTATAAAAGAAGTGAGAACAACTATTTGTTATCAATTTTGAGAGATTTTCGAAGATGTTTGAGGTTTTGTCTTGTGGTTTGTATCTTGCGAATTCAAAAGCACTTGAATTAGCGTTACTGCAAGGAGTTAAGGGGGTTGCGGTTGGTGCGATCTCAACCCCACCCAAAAATACAACCAAAAAAGAGACGAGAGGTTTAGAATGCTTTTTGAAGTTTCTAGGTCAATTTTGAAGGAGGTTGCACCAATTTTTAAAATACTACGATCGCAGCCCCCCCCCCTCAGCTGGTTGAAAGCGGGCTACGGCCCTGCTATGTATACCCTTTGTTTCATGTATATTCCAGTTCATACGTTAGTTAATGAAAACACCATATAATTATCTGTGATGTAGCGGATATCTACAATGAATATTTTAATGTATCCTCTATTATACAATTAAGAAGATACGTGGTCAATGAAATTTGTAAAAATTGATCATAAATAGGAAATCCTTTGATACAAAATTATCTTTAAAATACTTCTCTCAATCAAATTATCACTAACACTGAAAGCATCACCATTAACAATGTTAATTGTTGATTCAAATAGTATTTTATGTTATAGTCCATTTGTCACTCCTATGCATCCTATAGTGAACCTATGAATTGTTAAAAACACGATGTTTTTTGGCTAATTTATGACGATAAGGGTTGCCTGAAGAGATTTAGCTGGGTTGGACAAAAAGTTAGTTTGGGGAAAAATAATATAGGCTAATTAGTTAGGCCATTATTGAAATATTGATTGTTTTCTATATCCTGAAATGTAAAAATGAAAGCAGCATAATTAATTTGTCTAAACTTTTGTTTCAGGGTTAATGATATTGTTAAACTATACAAGAATAATCAAGGCCGTCAGATGGGGGGGGGGGGGGGGGGGGGTGCACCCCCCTCTGACAATTGGGGATTTTTTTTTTTGAAAATTATTTTTCTCTCTATTTTTTTCCCATTGACTCATACACTTTGAAAATGCCCAGAAAGCACCAAATAGCATCTTAAAATTGTAAAATTTTCTCACACCCCCACACAGACAATTGAAAAGTTCTGAATTTATTATGTATTGTCTCAGACACTTTTAAAGTGCCCAGACATCATCAAATAGCTCCTTGATATAGTCAATGTTTCTTGGGGACAAACACTTGCTTCTAATCTTTATTATTGACTCATACCGTTTTAAAGTGTCCAAAAAGCACCAAATAGCATCTTAAAATTGTAAAATTTTCTAGGGGGAGTGGGCCACGCCTCACACCCCCACACTAACAATTGAAATTTTGTGAATTTATTTTATGTATTGTCTCAGACACTTTTAAAGTGCCCAGACATCATCAAATAGCTCCTTGATATAGTCAATGTTTCTGGGGGACTAACACTTGCTCACCCTCTGGCATCCTCACCCAACCTCCCCTTCGCCCCCCCCCCCTAAAAAATTATGATTTAATCTTTTTTATTGACTCATACTTAGGTGGGTCAAAAAGTTTTGCAGTTGATGCCATAACTTCAAGGAAAATAATGAAACTTGGTACACATATGTGTTATACATTTATACATTATATGTTAAAATTTGGGACCTCAATTTTGATTGGTTCTTGAGATATGGTTGCTATGGTAAACAGAGTGGTGGGTACCATGTTCAACCCGAAATTATGTTTTTCCAAATAGTTTTCTTGCTTGAATAAACTCTTTGTAAAGTGGCAATTAGCAGGTGTAAGTGTCTTTGGGTGGCTATTTTTCTTCAAATTCAAAGGACAGACATATTTCATTAGAGGAAATAAGTGATTTTTTGGATATATCTAAGGGGTCCTGCCATACAATTGTCACAAAGATCTTGAAAAAGCGGTATGTTGCAGCAAAGTGGGTTCCAAAGTTCCTCACAGTGGATCAAAAGGAAGCGGCGTCGTCTTGCAGCACCTAGGCAATTTCTGGATACGTTTTGGCATCATTTCCAAATGCTCCCTGAACTTACTCCCGTCGAGAGCTACTTAGATTTTGAAAGTATACTTTCAAAATCTAACATGGTAGCTCTCGACGTGAGTAACCCTGAACCAGTTCATAAGTCTCTTGCAAAGTCTTGCCATTTTGAACCATGCACTGTATCAGATTTCTTTGCTTCTATTTCATCAATTTGGTTGGTGTGGAAACATCTGCCATTTTGAAAATTTTGGAAAAAAAATTCAAAATTTCCTCACTTTTCTATCTCAATTTTTCAACTGGGTTTTGGACAGTATACATCACAAAGGAACTTATCGTGTCACTTGTCTATTGTGATGTCATAGACACAATTAGAAAAATTGAAGAATTTGAAGAAATATAGCCACCCAAAGACACTTACACCTGCTAATTGCCACTTTACAAAGAGTATATTCAAGCAAGAAAACTATTTGAAAAAACATAATTTCGGGTTGAACATGGTACCCACCACACTGTTTACCATAGCAACCATATCTCAAGAACCAACCAAAATTGAGGTACCAAATTTTAACATATAATGTATAAATGTATAGCACATATGTGTACCAAGTTTCATTGTAAAAGTCCTATTTTCCTTGAAGTTATGGCATCAACTGCAAAACTTTTTGACCCACCTAAGTACACTTAAAAAGTGCCCAGAAAGAACCAAATAGCATCTTAAAATTATAACATTTTCTAAGGAAGTATGCAACCCCTAACATCTCCCACTCCGCACCTGAAATGTGTCTGAGACAATACATGAAATAAAATTCTGAATTTATTTCATGTATTGTCTCAGACACATTTCAGGTGCCCAGACTTCATCAAATAGCACTTTTATATGGTCAATGTTTCTAGGGGACAGATATGGGGGGAAAACAATTGCTCCCCCTTCGGCACCCCAATCTTACCTCCCCCTTTGGCAACCCCCCCCCCTTTGGCACCCCCACAATTTGAAAAAATTGTGATTGTTGTTCATTTCTTTTATTGACTCATACACTTTAAAAGTGAACAGAAAGCACCAAATATCATCTTAAAATTGTAAAATTTTCTAGGAGAGTTGGTCAGCCATCACACCCCCACAAAACAATTGAAAAAATATGAATCTCATGTATTATCTCAGACACTTTTAAAGTGCTCAGACATCATCAAATAGCACCTTGAAATGGTCAATGTTTCTGAGGGAAAACCCCTTGCTCCCCCTCTGGTATCCCCACCCCACCTCACCCTTTTATCCTCTTTGACACCTCCCAAAAAACACATTTTCTATTGACTCATACACTTTGAAAGTGAAAGTAGGGGGGGGGGATCTCAGAATTAATCAAACAGCATGTTGAATTAGTAACATTTTCCTGTGCTGCCCACTCGCTCCCCTAAGAAGAAAATGATTAAAAATCAGAATTTCTTTAAATTGATTCTATTGCCTTCTAGCACACCCTCCCCCTATTCCAATGTTTCTCCAAATTGCTCATACAATATTTAGTCTAAAATAATATGACGACAATAAAATACTACAAAATAGGCTGCGTGACCTTAATATAGAGAGTAACTGACCCCCTCCCTCTGACTTACGCGCTTTGATTTACGCGGAAAAATGACAATTTCGTTTTCTCTTCATTAAAAACTGCACACCCTTGGAGAAAAGTGTCTTACGGGCCTGATAACTTATAAGATAGAGTGCATAATTGCAACTTAGCATATTTTATGATTGAAATATCGCATTTATTCAGATATTTTACATATTAAGCATGTAATACATTGAAAATTACTGACTAATTAACTAATTAACTGTTTCTTTATTGATTTAATTGGGTTGCCAAAAAATAACTCATTCAGGGGAAATGAGAAATGTAAATAAGGGCAGCCATTATTAATGATAGCATCAAAATTGTTGTGCCCTTACTATACCCATGTTTTCAGGCTCAATGAATAAGATAATGTAAAAGGATACAAGAATTATTCATTATATTTTAATGTAGAGTTGCATTATATGCAAATTAGCCAAAATGTTTCAGGGTCAGTCAGATATACGGTAACGTTAAAAGATACAATGATAACTTTTTAGACATTGTGCATATATGCAAATTAGCATATTTATTATTGGTATTTCGCATTTAGGTATTCAAAATATTTTGTTTATCAAGCTTGCAGTACAAAGGAGTGACTAATTGGTGGTTTCCTTAAATTCTTAGTAATTTAATTGGGTTGCCAATAATTGAATTTCTAACATATCTTTAAGGAAAAATGATAGCCCTGGGACCTGGAGACCCATGTTTTTAGCTTCAATAAATAAGATAATGTTAAAATATACAAAAATAACTTATCACACAGTGTACATATTATATAGTATGCATGTTAAGCATATTTCGAGATATCAAACGTTTTGTATGATGAAAGATGTGTGTCATCACCAATAGCGACAAAGAAATCAATAAATTACTTGATTTATGCAGGTGTTTGATGTATAGAAAAATAATATAACATGAAACAGATCCCTGAATCACACCATGTGTAATTAATGAAGTATGGTTGGATGAGACAATGTGTTGGTGTTCTTAGCTATTATGCCATGTTACCACTATTCCACAGTTGATTTCATCGTTTGTAAGTTTATTACAAAAAATTATGGTCAATTGAGTCAAAGGCTTTCAAAAATCGCTTTTATATCATGGCCATCTTCATTTGCATATATTATTTTTCCCCCAAGGTTGCCCTTTGTCCAACCCAGCTAAATCACTTCATAAAACCCTTATGATAGTGATTCCACAATAAAACATCGTGTTTTTACAGATTCAAAGGTGCAGAAAATGGCACATCGACTATTAACAATTAGCAAAGATTTGAACTGCATCATTCTGTTATCATATTTGTACCCAGCAGTATATTTGATCCTAGACACTGAGCTCATTGGCACTGACCAATAAGCTTTGCATTCCATTGTGCAGTGCATGTCTGCATCTTCTATTTCATAATTATTCTCTCTTATTCATTGACTGTAATTGCATTGGTACCATCAATTTTAAATATCAAGCATGTTACGAAAACTCTTTGTTACAGTCTTAGCAACTGGTCAACACTGGTTGTATTGATTGAACTAGTTAAGAAATGAGGAATGCTATACTAATTAATAGTCTAATTAGTGCCTTTCGACACCTCGTTCACTTTGGCAAATCTCACAAATCGTTTGTAAAATATAAAGGATTATTTTGATAAAGGTCTCTAGGGTGCTCGCCAAAATGAAAGAACTACTGAATGAAAGACTACTAGACAAAAGTTGAAGAGTGTTGAAAAATCAGAAAATCAGAAAAAATTGACAAAGCACCTGCGAAATTGCTAGCTAGCTATTGTGAATAAGGCTACCGACTTTGATAATTTTTCGACGAACTTCCATAAAATCGTCTCTGTGTAACAGGGCTAATGAGTTAAATCTGCCAAGTGCCATTACCTGATTACAGAACGTAGATACGTTGTAGATGCTGCACTATACAAGTACCTTTTGGCGGGCGGTAGCTGGTGTCAACGGGAAAAATTAAAACAAAAGAGTCTACGACAGAATCATCAATTTAATGAACAATTATATTTTAGATAAGCACACAATGCAACTTTCAAATGAACACATTTTTTATTTTATTTTCAAGTTCATTTAGCCTAACAAGCGCTATAGCCGATGGTTCCAATGTAATAATTCGAATCAATTTGTAATTCTAACCAACTCACATTAGCGGTCACGGAATTCACACCACCAATTTAGATCTAACTGTAATCTTAGAAAATTAAATTTACTCATCTAATCGTCAAGAAACCTAATTTGATAGTCCTGAATGGTTGACACGGTTTGCTCAAATCCATATTTCTTATGGAGGAAATAAAGAAACTAAACTGAACTTTATGAGAAACTATATAACTGGTGATCCACTCGATTACGCTGGTTACCAAAACGAACCGTTTTGGTAACAAAATGTCGGAACGTCGAAGGCACGATTTTTCTTTTTTCCTTATTTCACGCGTTGTAGGCAGAATCCCCACGACGTTTTTTCACAACGTGCATCAGTATCATATGTTTTAGAAAATGTACATGTTTGCGAAAAATAGCTCAGAGGACAACAGAATCGTCGATTTACTTCCTCACTTAAGTTACATAAACGGTTTTTCGAAAAACAGTTAAGATCTGCACTTTTAACCCCAACCGTTTATGTAACTTAAATGAGGAAGTAAATCGACGATTCTGTTGTCTTCTGAACTATTTGTTCGCAAATATGTACACTTTCTTAATCATATGATACTGATAAAAAATGTCGTGGGAATTCTGCCTACAATGTGTAAAATAAGGAAACGAGAAAAATCGTACCTTCCGGATGTTCCGACATTTTGTTACCAAAACGAACCGTTTTGGTAACCAGCGTAATCGAGTGGATCACCAGTGTATATGGAATACGAAAGAGTCGTTCTAAAGTCGTGAACCTATGAATAGGGCGAACTGAAATATCACACAGGGTGGGCCAAAAAACCAATACCCAAGTTTAAAAATGAATGATTTATATGATATATGTTAAACCATGTCGTGTATTATATATCATTTTAAAGATAAAACAAAATGACACCGCCTAGACTAGTCACAGACTAAAATTGACACCGGGGGTGCTGTGAAAATCAAAAAATGAAAATTCCCAAATTTCCCTCCACATTGTAGTCACAGCTGCACTCAATATGCTTGACTGTATCATCATAAATGTATTTAAGAGTATTACAGAATGGATAACTTATTGCTATTTTTGAATTTTGCACTATAAATGTACCTCTTTTGAAGGTGCTAACGTTTCGAAATTTCCCTCCATTTTCCACAATTTGGAAATCCGCAGTGAATAATTTTTTGGTCGCTCATGACACCCCTAGTGTCAATTATAGCCTCTAACTCCTCAAGAAAGCAATGGTTTTTCAATCGGATGGTGTCATATTGTTAGGACACAATTTATCTTTAAAATGCTATACAATACATGGCATGGTTTAACATGTTTAACGTTATATTATATGATATTCATCCTTAAACTTAGGTATTGGTTTTTTGGCCCACCCTGTATATCCATTTAAGGATGAGAGAACGGCCAGAAAAGTGCCAAACTAAACTACTCTCTTGATATAAATGCCGCCCTTGAAAAGTGACACTCTTAAAAAATTCTCGTCGCGCAGTGTACGGAGTTGTGTATCCAGACACTACGTACCCGCATGGTAGTGTACGTATAGAACCAATTATTTATCTACATTTGCACATAATATACTCTGATTAAGCTGAAAACGATGGACGGTTGATGGATACAACAAAAGAAAAATGATTTAAAGTTTTTCTTAATACTGCATTCCTGGGCCTCAGATTTGACACATAATACACCGAATAATCAAATGTTTCATAAATAGGTTACGCCAACCAAAAATCCCAGGGTAGGCCAATGACTCCCTATATGGCAATTGCATTCCTCATCAAGGTCCATAACACGGTGGCAAATTGAATTGCTTCAACAACATCACTGATCCAAACCACTTATTATATCAGTGAAAATGAAAGGGTGTCTCGCCATCCAAGGACGATGAACCCACACAATTAATTCCACATAAGCAGTGCCGGATCCAGACGCTAACAAGGGGGGATGGGGCAAATTTTGAGTCGGCAAAAAAATGTCCGTGCTTGCGCTGAAAAAAAATTGGGCCGCTAAATACACAAAATCTTTTTAAATATTTGAGGCCCATTTTTGAAAATTTGGCGTAAAAAAGCAAAATTATATGAGGCCCTCCCTACAAAATTTCTGGGCTCAAAATTTTTTGAGGCCCTACATTTTTTTCTGGGCCCACAAAAGGGGGAGGGGGGGGGGGTCCCATTGCCCACTGGATCCGCCACTGCATAAGAGTGAAGTCTAAATAACGATATCGGTTTTATATTCTGGCATCGTCTGCACGACAAAAAATCTGAGGCTTATTAATCAGAGAGGGAAGCTTTATCTAGGATGTTTCTACTTTCATCCCACTAATCTTCAGGATGTGGCGGTAAGGTAAAGTTGCAGATTACTGATGCGCATGTTGATTGCCCAAACTGATGACGCTGTTTTAATATCAGCTTTTAGGATACCTCTGAATGGTGAATACCATTGTGGTCATTATTTTTCAGAATTATATCAAACATGGTCTGTGTGACATAAAAACAAGCTGGATCTAACAATATTAATTCCCTTTTATTCTGACTTAATTACACGACATATAAAAAAAATGTCAGAATTTAAATACAAAAAATCGAGGAAAGAGTTTGTCTCGAAGAATCTAACTAATCTCAATGTAACTCAAGGGCATTGGGCTCGTTTGCTGATTAGCATCAATTACATGTGCTTATGTATATAATATTCGTTGTAAATTGTACATTTATTTTATATTTTATAAAAACAATAACTTGTATCTCAATTCAAATATGGGCAATAAAGATATTGTAATACTGTATATAGACTTCTATAGCAAGTCCCAGCTTTAGAGGGCTAGCCTTTATGGCTCAGGGGTGGAGCGTCTGACTTGTGAGCGGATGGTACTTGGAGGAAGATACAATTCAGCTTGCCAGAGTTAATCGAGCTCTAAGAGAGCGGATAATAATGATAGGAGATACGCATTCAGAACTCTCTTCGAATTTGGGTTTTCATGAATGATATCATAAGAATATAAACCTCATGGATCTGGCTCTTCGGTTGTTCGCATGGAAGGCTGTATGTCCGGGGCTGTATCTGTATACTATACGATAACCTCGATCAGATATCATACGTATTGCGTATGAGTATACTAAAGAACTATACGGTGATATAAACATTGTGTGATCTGATTTCAATGATTGTTGTTCCTATGTGAATAAAACTAAAATGTGTAGTTAATTGAAGGAAATACGAAAATACTTCTGTTTTCTTTGTCATTAGGTTGACATTTTATTTGCGATGTAAAAAATCTGCACAATTTGAAACCTTAAGTACTAGATATACATGTAGTATGTCTTGTAAGCAAAACAAAAAAATGCATTTGTTTGATCTCTTCTTATTCTGCTTTCTTTGTAGTTATCTTCTTCAAATTCTGCTTATTCGCCGTTAGTCTAAGAGAAAACATATATTACTCCGAGTGCAAAGTGTGGTTCTAAACTAGTTCAGAAGCTAGGTCCTACGAATCTGGGTAAAGAAAACATTATTTCTAAGATGCAATTTAGTCCGGGAATTTAGTATTCTGACAACATATCATTCTGATACTCATCACATATGTCTTTTTCAACCAGAAAGGAACTAATAGAAGGTCGTGATTTGTTAAGATAGAGACACGAGAACACCGCGTTTTACATCAATATTATCTTGATCCATCAAAGTATTTCATGGCTGTAGGAATACACTGGTTTAACTATATGCGTCAATATAAGATGCGTAGCCAATATCTAAACAAACAAAGAAGTAAAGGAGTGATTGACGCCGATAATTAGAATCGCAAATCCATTGAAGCCATTCGGATACATGGGTCACTTATCAGCTTCACAGCTGTGTCGACAAATTGTGAAAATAAATGTTTTTTTTATAATATGTTGACAAAGGGAACGCGTTCATATTTATTCCACGAATGCAAGATATTTATCAAAGATATAGCTCGTCGATCGCGTTTCCAATTAAGAACCAAGATCAGATGGTTTGTAACTAGAGAAATGATGCTGTCATGATATTATGTTCAGACATAAGTGGGGAGGGAGGAGGCGACATTATATGTAACACTAGATATTTATCTATAATAATCTAACGTTAACCTTTTTATATATTTTTTGTATATCACAGTATAGAAAAGACAAAGGGGGTGGGAATGGAGAATGTGCAGGTAAAGGGTGGTCCGTACGACGGGAGATGAGCCTGTCTCCCGGGAAGTGACGATGGACGTATTCGAGTGAAATAGGAGCAATGCGATGTTGCGCCAAGGGAAAGATCAATACCCGGTGATTTCAGCGGGAAGTGGCGTTTCGTTCATTGGATGAGCTGCGCGCGCACGCATAAATGTGATTATCCAATATAATTAGGGGAGGGCTATTTGAAGTAGTTTTTGGTCTCAGGCGCGACCCAGGGCTGTTGTCTTAAGGACATTTCGTTGAAAATGAGCCATTCGGCTGATAATTGGTAAGAGTTTGCGATCTTATAATGTATAACTGTTACTCAGACACATATTTTGACACGATTCTGTTGGAAATAAGCTTTGAACCGAGAGATATTCACGATTGATATGCACATTTTTGATTGTGCCATTGCTTTTCTATTGCACAACCCATGTATTGATAGAAGAAACATTAATAATACAGATTGGTTTACCTTCAATACATGGCAGACACTACATATCGGTCTATTAATACCAGTTTCATATTTCCATCCACGGCCTGGAGCCTGGGTGTGTTTGTCTCTTATGTGTATGCTTGTGCATGGACTTCTAATCACTAGCAGAATTTAGCATGATGCAAACTCGACATTATAACTCATGCTGTAACATTTTGACTTCGCTGGAAAACAATAGGAATTATTTTTCTTGCCAATCAATCATGAATCACAATCAAAATTTCAGAATGATCAATCAGGCAATGATCCGAATCAAGTTATAACATTATATGATATTCAGCAAGAAGTCCGGTAGAAATACAGAATGTTTAAACATCAAAGCTGAAAGTTAAAAGCTAATCTGTCAATTTTCTGTCTGCAAAAGAGCGTCCCAAGAGCGTTTACATTTGACACAATAACAGACTGAGGCCTTGAAATCTAGGATTCCCCAGGAAAATATGACGTCATACTAATTAGCATAAGGATTTCCCTATTGGGGTGGGTCGAGCCTTGTTCGAAAACACAATCCATAAATATATGCTAATTTCTAAGGAGATAGGAAGTGTATAACGTGTTTATCGATTTTGTTTAAAGATTTAATCAATTATCAAATTGTTTAAGTGGATAAAGTGGTCACACTTGCTTCAATTCATAGCGAAATCGACGGATAGAAACTGACCGAATTCCCGATATCCTACCCCGTATTACTGTAGGCTATAAGCACAGTGACCTACAGAGGGCGCTATCACAAACAAGTACTGGACGAACCGATAAATTCCCGGGTATTGTAACGCCCTTGGTTGCGCTATCTACACTGGTGGTCCGCTCGATTACGCTGTTACCGAAACGGGTTTCGGTAACAATGTCGAAGGTACGATTTTTCATTTACTTATTTCACACGTTGTAGGCAGAATCCCCACGTCGTTTTTTCTCACAAACGTGTATCAGCATCATATGTTTTAGAAAGTATACAAGTTTGCGAAAAATAGCTCAGAAGACAACAGAATCGTCGATTTAATTCCTCACTTAATTTACATAAACGGTTTGGGTTCAAAGTGCAGATCTTAACTGTTTTTCGAAAAACCGTTTCTGTAAATTTGTTCGCAAATGGGTGTCGACTTTTGGCTTGCAACCGAAGATACCTCAAGAAAAGCAGGAGATTGCCGAAGATTTTCTTTGCAAACGAAGTTGGCCGAGGGTACCATGAATGAGAAGAGAACATCTCTAACCCGGGGTCTCTAATTGGTCAAAAAGAGAGGCTCGGTATTCTCCGTCAGATTGAATCGGCAAATTCGGTTGTATGGCTTACCTTCGGTTGTATGGCTTACCTTCGGTTGTATGGCTTACCTTGGGCTGCATGGCCCAACCTCGATTGAATGGAAAAGATGCTGGTCCCCGTGTGAAATAAGGAAAATCGTACCTTCGATGTTACGACATTTTGTTACCGAAACGAACCATTTCGGTAACCAGCGTAATCGAGTGGATCACCAGTGATCCAGCTGATAGATCACAGTATCAATGTCCACTCTTTGCGTCAGCAGTACTGCGATGAATATTCTTCTCATTAATTCAATGTTTCACTCTGTGTTCAAAGTTACCTGCTTCCATCAGCATCCTCAAACCAGTATGGCCCGAAAAAAACAATAATTTGTTTGCACCAAACATGCACTTTCTCCCAACTAAGTGGGCCGGGTGATACTGAATAATATTCGAATGGAATCAGGAGATTTCCCCTGAACATGCTGGGCATGGTTATTACAAACTTCAATGTGAGATTCAGAGCGATGGAGCTTATGATCGAGGACAATTGTAAATTGTTGCGCTGTGCTCGCAGAATGGTAGTATACGAGCAAAAACATACACCACACAAAACATGCGTGCATGCCTTCAAAAAGGTATTTATACAACTTTTTGAACCACCCTGTAGATAGCTGGAAAATATGAATGGTTGAGCTTAGGTGATTGAATTCAAACTATTCCAAATAAATGAGCAACTGTGTATATTTGTCAGTATTTACCAATATTTACCAGGCATTATTTCAATAAATTGAAATATCTTATTTAAAGTGTTATGGCTTATGTCATAATGTTACGCTAATGATTGCTGATCTAATTAGAGGATATGTACTTTCAAATATAGGATCTAATCATCGATGATGCACTCAATCTTTTTGACATTCAATCGATTGATTATGGGGAAGTGTTACCACACTACGTTTGTTTGTTTTGTGCATGGGTTATGTCCAACGTTTATTGATAAAATTGGAATAAAAGCCAGTAAAGTTTTGCCCACAGGTTTCTATCATGATAGTAAACGATGACATCTCATTTCTTCTCAACTCTGAGATGTTTCAGGTGAAACGGAAAGATGCTATGAGTATCAGAATGTCAGGTCCAAGCACTGTTTAAAGAGCAATAATGGATATAATGAAAAGAAAATTATCTTCCTTTCAACATGATTAGGCCTACAATAAACTAAATAGATTAAAAGCAATTGGAGTCGAGTTGTATCCATATTAAAATTTATTGTTAGTGGGATAACCTAGATATTTTGCAGAGTTCGTTTTCAATATTGAAGATATATTTTCTGAAACACAATAGATGAGTTTCCATTTAGGTTTAAAATCTCGTTAATTCTCGTTTTTTCATGAGATTTTAAGAGATTTGCACTTTTAATCTTTAACGACTATCTTTTCTTTCTTTAATAGCATTTGAAAAGTTTTCCACAACAATAACTTTGATTTATACAGTTATGCCATTAGCTCATTTTCCATGACTTTTAAAAAACTTGGTCCAAATCTCTATTGATGCAATGCTAAAATTCTTAAAAACGTGGTTTATTCGTTTGACAATCAAAAATTGTATGATTAATCACAACAGGTACAGCCATAGTATGTCATTCGAGTTTCGAGATTCAACTATCACTTTTTGATAATTCATGATATTAAGTGACTATTGCAAGCTTTTAACAGAAGTGAATGGCAGTCTGGCCCAAGCAAAATGACGAATGATAAGGATGACATCTATTATTTTAGCTTTATTTAGCTACTTTGTAGAATATAGAAACTACTATTACTTTCAAATTGATTGCCGACGCGCAAATACTAGTAAAAGCTAATTTGAATAGTTAGGTGTTACTGTAGCGAAAGCGAAAAATATGCTAGTGACCCTTCTTGCTCCACGGGAGTTCTTGCCCCGCTCTCTTCTACATACACGGGTAACTAGAGTATCCGCGTATATTGAGTATGACCGGTTCTTAGGCTACGAATATGACCTGTTTTGGAAAGTCATGAGAGGCACAGCTGCTTAAAAATGGAAAATAAAGGTTAACTTCTATATTATCCTTTTTGAAATTGTGTTTGTTGAATATAGTTTATGCTGTATTTAATAGTAATGTAACAAAAAAATGTTAAACATGAGCTATTTTAGCAATGTAATTGTTCATAATGGAATATCAATCAGAAAGTACAGATTTCTCGCATTAGAGCCAAATCATTAATATCACAGTAGAAAAAAACAAATCCCAAACCTTTTTATGGCTAACCTGAACAAGATCTCCAAATCTCAGTTTATATGATCCCCCGTAGAGTGAGCAAGAGAAGGATTTATCTTTTCCCAGAGGATACGCTTGTGAAATGTCATGGAAACGAGTGTAACACGGCATCCAAGACATTTCACAACCGTATTCTCCAATAATGGGGCACCAGTGACATTCGTATTCTCAAAAATTCAAAGATGTATCATATTTGGACAGAGCAGGCTAAATTATTTAAAATATTCATGACTAATTCGTAGATCTAGCTATATGTTATACATAAGATGTGTCATCCTCTTCGGAGTTGCGTTGTGTTACACAAAAACTGATCAAAGATGCTGGAAACTAGGATTTTACGGCTTCAATCTAATATTAATACGTTTTCTGTTGATTAAGGCCCCTTGTGATATGCCTGGCATTATAAGTATACCAAGTATCATTCATTGACCAAGTAGGATAAAAAGAAAACGTTCGAAAGTGTTCATAAAAAGCAAGTACTCACCCCGTCTGTTTATAGGAACAGAAATACGGTCACACTCGTAAGCTTAGAACCGGTCATACTCAATATACGCGGATACTCTAGTATCCCGTGTACATATACACACCAATTTCAGGAAATTAGCACAAATAACTTTTATAGACACATGGTTATTACTTTCTGCGCAAAAACATTTTCAGGGCGTGTCAGAAGGATTAAATTATAGACAAAATTAAGATGAAATATTCAGCTAGTTTTTTCCTTCTAAATACCACCCCCTTATCGAATGCAAAATTGAGAGTCGATTACATCACTTCCTGTCTGACATCTTAAAAGATGACAACCAACTTGAAAATGATAGTACAAAACATTTTCCCATGTTTTCATAAATGTTATAGCTACCATATCAGGTGAGAAATGGTCTTCAGGAAATATCTCTTTAATAACTCAAACACCTCGTTATTGTAATCTAATTTTACCTCGTCTCTTTTTAGATCCTATCTATGCCCCTAATTGACTTCAATATCAACAATCATATCATGCTTTACATCACCAATGCATTAGGATAGTATATTCTCGAATATGCACATTTTAGGAATCAGGCAAGAAAACATTCAGTCAACTGATGACATCCACGAAGTCAGGCTTGGGGCAGGCGAGGTTGTTGCTTTCCAACATTTTGTAGACAAATATCAATTCAGGCGGTTCTTTAATTAGATCGACTGTGGAAATAAAGTGTATTTCAAATCTAGCGGAGGATCTAGGTGGTAAAGGTAAAAATGAGCCTTTCTGTTGTCGAGAATGATACATGCTCAAACAACACATGATTTTCCTTCTTGGCGAGTCGCAGTCCGTTAGAAGCTTCCATATCATGAATCACCGTGCTGGTGATTTGTGCTTGGGATGCTTTGAAGGGATGTTAACCCCGTCCTTTGCCGTCCAATTAGTGCAATAGCCTATTAAAGTAAAAGTGCCTATCCACAAAGGACCTAATTTACCCAAGTGTGACGGCTAGTGAATTCATGTTATTTCAGTAGACATGTTTTAGTTAAAAGCGCTTGTTTCAAGTGGATCTATTCTGTTTAGTTAATCACGATGACACTGCTGGGCTGGCTTACGTATTAAACAAAATGATGCCAGTGTCTAATAAGTTACCCTTACTGCAGTAAACATTTTTAACAATTGTTTCAAGGACGAATATGGTATATCACTGACAAGGTGTATTGGACTCAAGCATGATCATTCGTATATCTCATGATCTACTCTTACAAAGCGAACACGGTACGAAAATGAATAAACGTTTTTATTGATGAAGTGTTTCCCGTGATAAAAGACGCTTAATGGATCTGGCAGCGATTTAACTGTAATATGGCAAATAGCGCTAAGAAAATAACGAGCTTATTTCTTGAATTTTTCTATATCACACATGTTAACCCAACTAATTCCAGATGCATCTCCATTGTCAACGAAATCGTCAATGTTCGAATCCGAAACAGAAATATTTAATACAAAAGGATGATTATACCTTTCCTTAAAAATATCTCTATACTAAATAATTTTTGGCCATGGATGAGTCAAAAATGATTGGGCTACCAAAGAGTTAAAAATGTTAAATTAAAGATCTTTATAAAATTAATCATTAAAAATGGCATAATCAATGTTATATAATACATAATTTAAAGTACAAAGATCAAAATCCAACATGGCCGAGATTATGGGGCAAAAACCACAAGCCTTAATTTGAAAAGGAGTTGTTCAAGTCTATTGAATGTGTAAATCACTGATCAAATATCTAAGGGTTGTTAAGGAGGTAATCGGACAACTCATCCCCTAGACAACTCATCCCTGGACAACTCATCCCCTAGACAACTCATCCCCTGGACAACTCATCCCCTAGACAACTCATCCCCTAGACAACTCATCCCCTGGACAACTCATCCCCTAGACAACTCATCCCCTGGACAACTCATCCCCTGGACAACTCATCCCTTGGCATGTTTGAGTATTTTAATGTAATATTATTAATTCATATATTATTCAAATGATTTTTAAATGTATTGATTATCATGATCAGTTTTAAGTTTCAAAATCATATATTACATGAACACTGGTACTCCACTCGATTATGTTGTAAACAGATTGTTTCGGTAAAAAAATGTCAGAGCCTCAAAGGTACGATTTTTGTCTTTTATTTATTTCTCAAGTAGTAAGCAGAATATTATATGTCTAAGAAAATGTACATGTGTACATGCGAACAAATAGTTCAGAAGACAACGCGATCCTCGATTTAATATCTCACTTTTGTTACGTAAACAGAACTTCAAAAATGGTTAAGATCTGCACTTCTAACTCTTTCCATTTACATAACAATAGTGAGGTATTAAAGCTACGATTCTGTTGTCTTATGAGTACAAGTGAACAAAGACTTTCTTGAGGGGAAATCTGGAAAGTTGTTTAAAAAACTTTGATATACCATGGTACTACTATGGTATTGTCAAAGAGATAGTCAACCAATTAATCTGTAATTTGTTTTTTAAATATTTACCTTTAATTTTACTTTTAATATACAATTTCAATATTATGTTAACATTGATTGAAGAAGCTGCTTTGATGTCATAAGCTCCTTTGATGGCATAATATGTTTGTTGCAAATGATTTTTAATCCAAAGATTATTTTTTAACAGCAGTCAAGGATGAAGTTACTGAAGTCCAGGTTACAAAATTATGCAGAGAGAAAACTTTATTTTTTGTCATGAAATATTAAATCTTGTAATATAAGGACAAGAGATGAAAGTTTTAATGGCACGTTTGACTGTTTGAGCATTATTTGTGTCAATAAAGTGAAAAATAATATTTATAATGATTAAAGGTGTATTTAATAAATATTTATTTTCCCAAAAAACAATTTGGCTTCATGTGATAAAGGATGAGTTGTCTAGGGGATGAGTTGTCTAAGGGATGAGTTGTCCAGGGGATGAGTTGTCTAGGGGATGAGATGTCCAGGGGATGAGTTGTCCAGGGGATGAGATGTCCAGGGGATGAGTTGTCTAGGGGATGAGTTGTCCAGGGATGAGTTGTCTAGGGGATGAGTTGTCCAGGGATGAGTTGTCTAGGGGATGAGTTGTCCGTAAGCCGTTAAGGATGGGGATTACAGCTATTAGCAATTCTGATTAATCAGAGCCCTTATTTTATTCTTTACATAACACTTGAGATTTCATTCCACTGAATAGTACAGGCTGGGAATGCAACAATGGCTATTAGCCCATTTGAACATGAGTCAACCATTGCGATCGAATTTCTAAATGCCCTCAATTGGGCTCCCGCAGGACGGGCCAACAATGTTGGTTGTTCTCCAAGGTGCTTTCCCAGTGTCTTCCATCGATCATGTGATTTTGACAGAGATCATTCTGAACTGTAGTCATGATTCTGATTGATAGGGATACAAAATACATTTCAACACTTCAATGTTTCAGTGAACATTTCTCTGAAGAAGGGCCTTCAATGATGTTTAGGCTATAAGAAAATATGATAAAATTAAGTTAAGTGTGCATACTATGCACTGCATAGTATTCACTCTTCGGGACCCCCATACATTTTATTTATTATAGATTCTCTAACCATTATCATTGTTACAACAAAAGATTGCCGCCAATCTTCTCTTGAACTATGGATTGGATAATTTGACATTCCAACAAATCTTATAGATTTCTCTTTTGCTTGTTTTTAGCCTAGACGGTTTGACTCAAATATTATCACGAGGCAATTAAACATAATTATTTTTCTTTCGCATACATATGTATGTACATATGTACGAATGTCGACATCAGACTAACAATGGTTAACCCATTTCAATAAAAGACCTACAGTATCGTGATGTCGTCCCTCACAGGATGTAACCTGTACTTTCGGACCACTGCACACTTCACTTAACGTCTACGTCTTTGCCATTAGGGAGTTTAGGATAAGCTTAGCCAACAAATTGGTGTCACATTTGATTGAACTACGGAAACGCTTCGGTTATCGATTTTACATATCTTTTATCGAGACGTTCATTTGTAATTTTCTATTCAACGTTCTATGCGCGACTAATTGAGCATCACGCCTCTCTCGATAAGCTAATGTTCAAACGTGAGAGCAATTGAAATCGATAGCTCACACCCAGAGGCAGGAAAATACATTAGGTGGTCATTGTACATTAACAGGGTACAACACATATTGACCAGCAGCATGACAATGTACAATATATATAAGGCTATTTATAGTACTATACTGTTCTAAAACACAATGTCCATTGTTGGTACCTCTAAGTAGTGCGAATCGATATTGATCGGTTATTAAAAGTCAACAATATCGACTGTTAACCGCTACCGTTTACAGACAAACCCTCTCACCCCTTTAACCCAAAAATACTAAATTCCAGTATTTGATATTCATAGAATAGAAGAAATAAAAATGAAGGGAAAACTGCATCTAAATCGGATAATTTAGTTATCAATTTGACCTTAAAGATATGACCCCTTTTAGTTTTGCGGAATTCACTTTGAAAGAAAGATATATTCTTCGATGTATGCTTCTTAATTTCTGGCTCACAGAGCCATATTGTAAAAACACCAACTCCACTGAACAGCAAATCCCACCGATCATAATATATCTTATGATAACATAATTCATTATTTCTCATTTTGAAGTTTTATAATACAAATAACCAGGCAATAGAAAAGCAAATCTTCAAAAATACAATTAAAATCCAAAAAGTATTTGAGTTCAAAAAAGTTCAAAATGTTTGACAATCTTTTTGAATAGTAATACACCCAATGATTTACGAAGAGAAAGGACCAAATGAGTTCGGAAAAGACATTCCTACAAAAATAGACGTGACAGACCAGCAGTGAGCAGTGAGCTTATTTCTTAAAAATATACACTTCATTGACCACGTGAAATGTTCAAACTCGACGCATTGATCGAAGAAATTTAGCATAAAAGCTTTGAAATCACAAGTATTAAATGTATTGTTGTATTTGCAATCACGATCTTCGCATTTTACACGGAGCGGTAGCCAAACTGCGTACATACTATCACACCGGAATAGCCTGACTACCGTAAAGTCGGATACCATTGTCACAAATGGCGGACACAACCGTTAATGGCTGAATGGCTTGTCACTGTTTTACACACAAACTATTTTACTCAAACCATATGCAGCAATCCTATATCTTTCGGTATATGCAAACATAAGGGCTGAATAAACGTCAAACTACGAAAAACATTTATTTAATATAATTATACGATGCAACACTACAATAATTTGAACACGAAAGCTCCTTGGGAACCTTATATTGTGATAGCTAGATATACATCGGGAAAAAATCGAGTCCTACTTGTAAAGAAAATTAGTCTCCACATAATGGTACCGTCTGATAAACTGTATGCACGCAGTTGGCTACCGCTCCGTGGTTTAGTACTCGAAGCGCTATTCACACATTGCTAGGCAAGGTGTGTCCGATTCCAGCCAATCAGAACAGAGTATTCACATAATGAACAGTGTGTGAAATATCAATAACACATACAAGGTCACTAGTTTAACAGTTGTCATGTTGATGAATGGGCTTTTCACATTGGATTTGTTCCTTTTAGATGATTTTGTAGAAAATATTTTGCAATGTTTGAAAAGAATTCATTCCACTCAGGCGTTGTTTCCTAAACTTTGCATTCCCGAGCGCGGTCATGCAAAAATTTGGAAACAACACCTTCTTGGTATGATTCAGCAAACAATACACTGAGTCCAGGGCTTAAATCCTTAAATAGATCCAGTCGTCCAGATTTCTAATCTGGACAATCAGTAATGTCCCAATATAATTGCTCATAAAACATCATATACATGTACACCTTAGATATATCTTGAGACCAAATCATAAGCACAATTTCACTAATATATTGAGGAAATCAACAGGACAACCAACAGAACAACCAACTGTCAGAATTGAACGCAATAAGTCGAAAACAATATACAATGTTTTTTGGGATTTATCTATATTTTAATCCCTTAGAAGTAATATTTGCTTCTCTGAGCCAAAACAATCTGTTGAAACTGAATGAAAAAGCCAATCAGACTGGAACAAATTTGAGCGGGCTTTTTATATTTTATTTTGAATTTCTACTGATGAATTGGAAATTCATGGCTAGGAACAATCATCGAATTAATACTGTTAACGAATTAATTCAAGCCTCAGAATTGGAAAGTTGATAAACCCCGGGCGATGAACAAACTTTTTTTTACATCAAATAACACGAAAGATCAGGGGGTTACTCTAATTGTGCTCTTAGGAGACCCGATCTCTTTAAACAATATACAGCGTAGTTTTACATAAAGAGTCGATTCTCGCGACCAATCCTTCTGTATCACGTTTTCACGTACTCACCTGCAGTATATTGGATATTCCGCAAGTGAATATGCCATACTCACCTGAGGAATATACCATATGCCGCAGGAATGGCATATTCACCCGTTTCACAAATACCGCGCAATCATGTCATGTATGTTCCGCTTAACAGATACCGGATCTGATGCGGGATTTTTCGAATATCATTTATCCTTGTTTATTTCACAAGAAAAACATGTTATTATGGAATAATCCTTGTTAATCCCCCCTGAAATGTATCAAAGTGTATTTACGTGACACAGTCTTATAATGAGAGGTAGAGGGTCGACCTCTGTATGTAGCTTTACACAAGAGCCATTCCAAGTGTTCGAGCTGAAGTATTCTCATTGTTGAGAAATGAGAATAAATAAATAAATAGCCATTGGACATGAGACTATGTTCGAAATCAAAGAAAAGTGCCACTTTACATGAGATGCGAGACCTAGACGTTAATTATCTTTAATACCGACTTTGTCCAGCCTCTCCTGTTGAATGTAAATGTAGGAAATCTATTTTTGACGAACGATATCTAAAAATGTTCTCATATCTTATAAATACATATTTTTATGACATCATTACGTAAGTATGTATCAGAACTTTATAGAGAGCGCCGGTAGATTTAATGAAATGGATAAATATCGACGAGACAGCAAGTAGCGTTTTTAGAATAATTTTCAACTTCGAGGTTTCTAATCTAGGGAAATGGGCCAGGGTATGCAAGCTTTTGAATCAATGTGGAAGTACAAAACGCCGGCTGTTTTTCTAATGTTGCCATTGGTGGAAATGTGCCGGTGTGAAAGAAATGATGGTCCCCCAGAGATTATGGTCCCATTTCTTAACGGCCCTTACTGGCCCTGATTGCGTATAAGATAATGAGGGAACGAGTTGTATTTAGGTCACCATATAAATCAATGGAGAGTAGGACCATAATTTGAGAGGACCTCCTACCCTTTTACACCGGGTTCCTTTCATCAAAAATAATCTCACCAGAAGCTCGATATTCTACATCAACCCGTACCCCTTTCTTTGTTCTTAACTGCTGCACTTCTTAGATATTCTCAACTAATCCATGATTTGAATCACCAGCTGCCAATAATGCCTTTTATCTTAACCCAGAGGAATCGTATGTATTGTTAAGAATTAATAACACATCATTTTCTGAAACGGCATCATACCCTCCTGATTATAATTTAGTGTCCATATTGTCTCTGATCATTTTCAAATATATTGCATTAGTTACTGCAGTGTCATACAATAAGGGAGTTTCTATTTAGTTGAACAAAGCTGAATAAATAGATGTCAGCATTTGTCTTAGTTGGGACAGACTGCCATTGGCTTTAATGGTAAAAACAACGTTCTGTATGTCACAGGCATAAGCATCTCTGGGTTCCTGGCAATGCTAGAAACACGGAAATATAACAACTGTGTTAAATTATATCATATCTTTTAAATTGTCACATCGCTGCTGGCCTCCATATAATAACGCCATACAAGCCACCTTAACACCATACGCCACCTTAACAGTAGACACGAGATCAACTGCGTGAGGTGCCGTGACGGTAAATGGCCTGCTGAATGACAATATTTTCAGAATGTTTCAAGATTTATCATTTTATACAATACGCGGAACATGGAAGGTCGGCCTGAACGGCCTATCACCCTACGACGTCAACATGCTTCACAATTGAAAATATTAGACTATAATGGCCTGTATAAGATTATGTACGAAAAGAGGTAATAGATCAAACGTAACAGATACACGGAAAGGGACGCAACGGATGTATGCGAGGATGTTATTGCCATTGGAAAGCATAAAGAAGGGGGTTGCTAATCAGAACTGATGGATGCTACAATGATTTATTATATTTTACTGCCAGTCGAATGGAAAATGGTGCGTTATTTTAGGTAACAGTAAAATACAATTTGTATTTACAATCATGCAAATATAAGAAGGAAAATTAGATTTACTGGATACTAGTACATGAATCACACTAAGAACGGGTGTTACTACTTTGGATCTGATCGACCTTTACAGAGAGGCAAAGAAACCTCGATGCATCGGCCATTGACAAAGGAGATATTTTGAGCTCTAATGAAAGACTCCCCAGGCAAGATATATTGTATCGAGAGGACATCAACTGAAAACACAGACAAGGGCTTTAATTAAGGATACACAATTTAGCAAAACAATATTTATTGTTGATATTAATCTTGTGATAAACATCTATAAGCATAAAAATAGTTTGTTCGGAAGTGCACTAACAAATGAACAGGTTATCTAGAAACATCGAATCGCCTACAATCTTTGAATATGTTTTTACATCAAAAAGGATTTGAAACGAATTTCGAATAACACCATGTATAGATTTTGCGTAATCATTATTACGCCCTAGGAATATATTTGACTTGTCGACGTCGTGTGAGCCTGATAATTATAACATAATTGAATTAGCTTAATGGGATAGGAAAATGGATTTCGCAAAACAACTCCAGCGACTTTTGACAATTGGGAACTCAACATTAGACCCACCAAGCAGAGAGGATAATAACTCATACTCGAAGCTTCTCAAAATCTCGCTCGCTAATGTACTTAAGAATTTAGGCGATAAATCGGCAAATAACGAGACGTCAAAGCTACAAGAGGGTAATGGAAAACCCCACCAACAATTCACAATTGAGGACACCGTTCTTATTGTAGCTTATATAATTATCGTTATCGTTTCTTTATTCGGCAATATGCTTGTATGTTATGTCATAATGAAAAATAAACGCATGCGCACAGTGACAAATATGATGATCATGAATTTAGCCGCTGCTGATATCACAATAACAATTTTAAACATTCCCTTCAATATTGCACGACATGTCTATGACGAATGGCCTTTTGGCAACGCCATGTGCAAAGTCGTGAACTTTAGTCTGATGGTATCTGTGTATGTATCGACATTCACTCTGACGAGCATAGCCTTAGACAGACATCAGGTTATTATGTATCCACTAAAGAGTCGAATATCACTTTTACAAGGGTTGCTGATCATAATTGGGATTTGGACAATAGCTTGTATACTGGCTCTTCCTTTCGCTTTATTTGCTGAAGTGGAGGCAACTAGTTTCATCATATACAAAGTAGATAGATGTAAATTAAATTACCCGGAGCCGTCGGTGGAATTTGAACAGTATCTGACACTATTGACTATTTTTGCGCAGTATTGCCTTCCCCTGTGCATAATAACAATCGCGTATAGCAGAATCGCTTATAAATTGTACAACCGTCGAACCCTTGGGGACATGACGGATGATCAACATGTGTATCAAACTAAAGTAAAAAAGAAAACGATCAAAATGTTAATCATGGTCGTTCTGATATTTGCCCTTTGTTGGATGCCCTTGAACTTATACCATATCCTAACTGACTTCCATCACGACAATTACAGATTCCGACACAATAGTACAGCGTTCTTTGTGTGCCATTGGATTGCGATGAGCAGCGTAGGCTACAATCCTTTTATCTATTGTTGGTTAAATGACACGTTCAGAGCTGAAGTAAAGTCACGATTCAACATCTGCATGGATGACAAAATTAAAAAGACACATCCATGTGTTGAAGGCGACAGTGCTTTGGTTCGGCCAAGGTCGCGCTTGTACAAAGGGTCAAGGTCATTTGGTAGCGACAATTTTATGACAAAGAGGACATCAGACCCGCGATCTGACATAAATGCCCGCGAAACACTTATCAGAGCATGCGCCAACAGTCCTCGGCTCGCTGACTTGTATGGAATATTTGGCGAAAAAGAAAACGTTGACGTTCTTCGTTGTTCTATTATTCCTTCGCGACCACCTGGTATTTGTCGTTCGTTGACGTCATGCCGAGATGAACACTTTGCCGCCGATATGAGGTCAAGCCATTTGTAATCATATGATGATACCAAGATACAGCTAGGGGCAAACCATCTATAAAATATATAATGATGACAAAATTGCTGAAGATTTAGTGGTTATATGTATATGACATCGTCAATAATGATTGCTTCATATTTAAAGATTATTCATAAGTGACGTCAATAATGATTGCTAAATATTTAAAGTTGATTCATATGTGAGTCAATAATGATTGCCAAATACTCGTATTTAAGGTTAATTCGTATGTGACGTCAATAATAATTGCTAAAAATCAAAAAAATATTCATATGTGGCGTGAATAACGATTGCTGTATATCTTTAAGTTTATTCATATAACGTCAATAATGATTGCTAAATACTCGTATATAAAGTTTATTCATATGTGATGTGAATCATTCTTGGTCCAAGGGTTCACTTCTTTCCATTAAATCGAGCAATGAATCAAACCCTTCGAATGAAGGATGGATGTGAATAATGATGACAGCATTCGATTAAGGTCAACGTGTTGGCATCTTGAAACCAACAAGGCTTTTTATATCTGAGATCCAATCATTTATACATGTTATATGGATTATTCATGCCGACATGGTGACAGATCTGAAGTCAACATATGCTTGATTAAAAGAAATGCAAGATTGGAACGCCCTGAACGCATGTTACACAAGATACAAGATCAAGAGGGTCACACGAGACAGCAAGTAGCGTTTTTAGAATAATTTTCAACTTCGAGGTTTCTAATCTAGGGAAATGGGTCAGGGTATGCAAGCTTTTGAATCAATGTGGAAGTACAAAACGCCGGCTGTTTTTCTAATGTTGCCATTGGTGGAAATATGCTGATTCATCATGTTGATGAATGATGGAGCAATCTAACAAGAAGTCGTATCGACAAAATGATTTCAGGTCTAGTATGGGGGCCTAACGACAAGTATATTATTTCATTCCTGAAAATCCACCATTAGTTCCAAGTTTATTTGTTTATACTTTACGTTATAAGGTACACACTCAGTTTCTGACACACATTTAAAAGTAATATCAGAATGTGGCGACAGAATTGTGAAATGCCATACCTGATGATAATAAATATAGTAAAACAATAATTATTTGGTAAAATAACCCATTCAAATGACCATAATGAATAGTACGCCTTTTTTTATAGCAAATACGAATGCACATTTTGTTTACATTGAGCGTTTTTGTTGTATTCATTGTGCCTAATGCTGTGCAAATGAAATTACATTTGGTAAATGAGATTTATTTGATATTATTCATAAATCATAATATTCATAAAAATCTCAAATAGGCAATCAATTTATATTGTAATTTAATTAGATCTGTTCGTAAGCTTAACCTTGTGGAGATTCGACTTAGGTCGCTCCATGTAACTTATTTTAAAGAGAAATCACGTCGAAAGCGTGAATAGTATTTGTTCTATCATTTATTGTCTAAAGCGTTTCCATAAACTTTAGATACAAATGCTCTTCATTGTGACTGCGTGATTGCAGATTGGACATTATGTTGGTGGTACTATATTGTAAAAATGTTAATTTCAGTCTAAGAAAATAACATCTCTCAAAAAATCTTTACTTTCTTGACACCCTGTAAAGGTAGCAAATTCGAACTACTAGGCTAGGCCCATCTTATTTTTTACGGATTTCTGAATGAATTACTCAGATGCGAGTAGGTAGTTACCAGTTTCGCCACCAGGTGGCTGATTCGGGGGAATTAACACGGCAGGGTATTACAAAATTCCCTTAAACTTCAATATGCATAAGTTTTAGTGGTTCACTTTTCATATTACCCTTATGTATCTGATAGTTATACAAATTAAAATATGTCCAGTAAAAGAAAAGATTATCTGCCCAACACAAGAAAAGATATTTCACTTTTTGTGGTTTTACAACATGGGGTCTATGGGGAATCTCCCCGACCTAGAAGTCACATTTTCAAAGAAAATTAAAAGTTGATAAACTCTTTTCAAAACCACATTTCTAAATGTAATTTTACATGTAGATTCCAAATATGACATCAGATTGACTAAATTGTGAATTTTTGATGGCGTAATTCAAGATTATTTCTACTCGCATCTGGGATATTGGTATTTTGTTATTTAATTTGTGATGAACTCATTATTTCCAATTGGCTACAAGATCGGAATGGCTATTCTCGAAGGCTCATCAACAACGCATTAATTTCCGACGTGTTTTGAATGAGTAGTAGATTCAAGAATCGTTAGAACTATTTGTTGAAATGAGGTCAATAACTATTTCCAGCTTTAAAACAATTGTCTTATCCCAAAAGTCGTATCTAATGTTCAAACACAGAAGGCTTTCAAGACTCGGCCCGATGGGAAATCAGGTGTGGCATTTAGGTAAATGAATAGTATGAAATGGAAGTTAAATCGAATTCGAACTGTAAAGCGCAGTGACCCCGATAGAGCTAGAGAATAATGTCATGTCAAATAAACTACTCTACAGGGTGGGGCAAAGACCGATACCCAAGTTAAAGATGAATATTATAAGTTATTCAATGATTCGAGTGAAATACAGAAAATATTCTTCCCGAGAAGGTCGTATTTCACGATGCGCTAGCAGAGTGAAATACAGACGTTCAAGGGAAGAATATTTTCTGTATTTCACAAGAAATCATTGAATAACGATTTTATTCCATGATTACCCATATGAAACTCGCCTAAATCAAGTCCGTTGGCTCGGGGCCGGAGAAACAGATCAACCTTCTCACCTCAGAGATTTTTAATCGATATTCCTTCAAAATCTTTATGGCCTTGTTGTTTGCTTTTTGTTTGCGTGTTTTATCTTAAAATTATTAATTGTGGTGATCACAGTATACGTTTCTGATATTTGAATCAGATATTTATAGCAAAATTCAAAGATAAGCATGCGTTGGTGTAAAGTAATCGCCATTGATTTTTTTCAGTAACAGTCATATCCTGGATGGAAATCTGGGGCGTTGGGATACTGGACCGTATCCCAACGCTGACGTCATTGACACTGGAAAGTGCGTGTAAATACAGAATATATTTAAGTCACGTGGACTAATCAGATTGCAGGGAATTTCACCATCATGGAATAATGTATGATATATTTTAAACCGTGTATTGTGACATCATCATAAAGATTAATCATTTTCTAACAATATGACACCCTCCAATTGAAAAACCCGTGGAGTTAGAGGCTATGGGGTATTGCAGGGGTATTGTTTTTTGGCCCATTCTTTCGTCTTGACAACGGGTGGAAAGAGAATAAATTGCAATGGCTTGCCATAACTCACAAATAAACTCACTGTTAAAATAAAAGGATGTCATCTTTCTTTCCAGCTTATTTATGAATGCAACAGATTTACGTAAACAAGTCCTCAGTATCCTATACATACATAAACAGAAATTGTGTCCAACAACAATGTCAGTCATAATCCTATTTTACCATTATAATATTCCCATCCGAAACAACAAAACCATGTACGAGGATCGTTCAATAAACAATTATATAAATCCTCTAATTTCTTATAGCCCAAAGGTTTAAATGAGACCTATCGCGATAGGGATTAGGGATATTGCCCAAATAAAAATCGGGCTGTCAAATTCCTGACCTTGGGAGCAACCTAGTCAGTCAAAAAACTGTGAGCAAAAATAATTCCTTAGCTTGATATACATGAAAATGAGAGCATTTCTGGAAATTGATCGACCCTGGTACAATAAGTGGAGTGATATGAACTTGAACTGTAACCCTTGGATATGGCTTTCCAAGCATTTGAAACAAACGATTGATATATCATTGATACAATATGCTATTGAAATAAACAACATCTAACCATGGCTTTGGGATAATACTGTATAATTATCTTTAACCGTTTCCGGCATTCATTTGGATCATAATAGATGTCTCATGAAATTATAATCGACTGGAGACTACCACCGACAGGATCACATTCATTATGCCATCTATCATATTTTGAAAAAATATTTAGAAAAAATTACTGTTTTTACCATTAATGTCTTCTCTGAAAAATACCTCAAAATGATTAACCTGGTTACGCTGACACATTAAAATCTTGTGTTTGGCAACAAGTGTGTTGTGTAGGAAGATAATATTGATCTCAACAAGATTTTTGACAAATTGCATTTAAGATAGAACAGTCGCAATTTACTTAGAAGAGTGCTTTGCTTACTAATTTTGAGGAATTAGAAAGTATACAAAAGTCTATTAGCCTGGATACAGTATATACAGGGTGGGCCAAAAAACGCCACTATAAAAGACACTATAACTTTTTTATTTTCCAACCTACATACCCCAAATTTTGCAGTTATATACTGTATAAGTGGTATTTTATCCGAGTGGTTAATTTTCCGAATGGTCAAATTTCATCATTTTCCTCATTTTAATTTTCCTAATGACAAGAAACCTCCCATTGGATAACATTATGAAGACAATATTTCCGACATTTAATTTTCCGAACCTGGCAAAAATTAGGAAATGGGCAAATTAAATGATTAGGCAAAATTACCACTTATACAGTAGTGCCAAGGGTTCTTAGTAATAATATAATGTAACGAGTCCTTCAACTGGGATTATATTTGATCTAAAAAGAGGAGTTCAATTGGTCCGCCACCCCATTTGATGATAGATTTTAGTTTTAGTCGCCTTGCTGATATAGCAGTATCAATGAAATGTTAGCTATATTTTTTTCAATGTGTCTTAATTGCCAGCTTTAGTTAAGCAATTTTTTTAGATCGGGTGCCTTCATACCATCTCCTGGAGACCTCCCCATGCCCTATACTCACTTGGGTTTGAATAAAGGCTATTAGCTTGCGGTCATCAGGGCGTATCAGTTTAGGAACATTATGCAAATTATGCTTATTTCTCATGGCACACCACATGTTTAAGTGAGACGCTGGTGACATATTTTATTCAAGTAAAAGTGTATAATTCATGATCAATGGCTAGATAACAACCTCAAGTTTCATTTGCTATGTGAATTATGATTTTGTATCAAAAATTAAAAAAGTTATAGCATTTTGAAAAAAGTGGCGTTTTTTGGCCCACCCTGTATATACAAGAATGAATACCTAAGTCCATTATTTGGATAATAATCACAGACTGGTATCGAAAGATTTGTCCGCTGTGACGGAGCATGCTACTTTTCATAAAAACACTTCACGATTTATTTTTTAACTCATGTTTCGTTAAAGAAAATTACGTACTCCATGCAATGGACATATCATTTGCGGGTAACCTACACTTCTGTTTGAAGTCCAGAGTATCACATTCTAAAGTCTACCATTTCTTTTTTTATTAATGGCATGATATAGTGACACGATATGTTTTCAGCATAACTCTGAATGTATTAATGAGATATTAATGCATTGGGTCTTCTAAATTTTTTTTATAAAAAATAATGTTTACATTTTTTGTCCACTGTGACGGAGCAGTTTCACAGTTCACATCTGCAAATGCTCCGTCACAACGGACAAAAAATTTAAACATTATTTTTTATAAAAGAATTAAAAAGGTCCAACACATCAACAACTCATTAATACCTTCATAGTTATGCTGAAAACATATGTAAATATTATCGTGTCACTATATCGTGCCCTTAAAAAGTTGAACAAGAAATGGTACATTTTGGAGTATAATACTCCGGCGCCATTTTCAATATCTTTTCCACCCAACGTTATTGAACTTCAAACAGAAGTAAAAGTTACGCGGAAATGATATATCCATTGCATGGAGTAGGCTAATTGACTTTCTTTGGTATAACGAAACATTCGAGTTAAAAATAAATTGTGTGGTTTTGTTAATGTTTTTATGAAAAATAACATGCTCCGTCACAACGGACAAATCTTTCGATACCAGCCTGTGATAATAACCTAACACGATTTATAAGTTGATCATATCCTAAGCTCCTGTGGAATATAAAATATCTTTAGTTAAAAGCCTGTCACTCTTCGTTACTTATGCAGGTCAACATCATGATCAAGGATGTGATCAGTATCGACTCAAAACCTATTTTTGTTTAATGTTTTACCTTTATTTTTTTTGGCGTTAATTTAGAGTTAAATGTTTGTCAATTTCACCCAAATATGCTCTCTACATGTAAACTTATCTCCAATGTTTTAATCCTAAATTGTCTTGCTGATTAGAATAGGTGTATTGAACTCCTTCGTCATAGCACTTCAGTGCGATATACATTCGATGGTAAAGTATATTTTCTCAAACATGTTAAAGAACGAGGGAAAGTATCGCAACAGATTTTTGACAGTAAATAATTTTTTTCTAGTAGTTTCTGGCTGTATAAAAATGAATGCATATGAAAGGCAAATGTATAATCTTTAAGGAAAATTCAAAGAATGGTTTCAAGATCAATTGGATTATCTCATAAGCCATGTTTAATCCACCCATCAACAAGCTTTTTTTCAAAATACAATCGTCATTTTCACCATCGTCCCTCATTTTTTTTTTACAATTTTCAAGCAAAGTTACATTGTACTTGAACACATGTTTCATCACTTAAAATATATAAGGAACTCCTTCCGGATTAGGATTATGATAATCCAATATAAGGGGATCCAATGGGGCTATGCTTTTAGTACAGCACACTCAAATAAGATGTCATTAGTGTGCCATAAAGTTAGTTCAAAATGTTTTCATGAATGAATGGTTGGACTTGTTTGGTCCACTGCTGTTTGATTATATTCGATTGCCACCCAAGGGTCTTCCACTCACCCATTACATAAACAAAACATGAACTCTAATAAAAATGCCAACATGACTGCAAGGGAAACTTAATCTATGAATTGGACTTTGCCATATCACATGTATTAGTCCCGTGACCAGGGAGGGGGAGGAGGGGGGGGGTTGAGAGACGACCCTCTCCCCTAGGCATATGCTGAGCATAAAAAGAGATACTCCATTTTATGCTGGTATTGTTTTGGAAGTGATGTTTAATGGTAGTTCAAGATTTAAGACCCATCATTCTGGCACAGATTGCTGAACCATTGTTAGTTAAGAATTCCTAATAGAATTAAGAATTATTAGCTGAAACTGAGTTGTTTTGCCCTGGCAAACAATTTTCCAACTTGTAGTTCAACTTCTTCTGTCTATTTGTTGACAGTCTGTGATGTCATCATCAATCATCACAATAGAAATGAGGTAATTCACGATGACATCACAAAGTACTCTGATGACATCATCAATCATCACAATGGAAACGAGATAATTCATGATGACATCACAAAGCATCTCTGTCATAGATAGAACTCTGCCACATTTCTTAGAAATCAAACTACTATGTGACATCATAGATAATCTCACTGTCACAGATAGAATTCACCTAATTCCCATTGTGATGATTGATGATGACATCACAGACTGTCAACACATATAGACAAAAATGAATTTCAAATGCATATTGGGATATTGTTTGCTAGGACAAACAGAACAGTTTCAGCTATTAATTCTTAATTCTATTAGGAATTCTTAACTAAAATAAGTTGCTTCTGTTCCTTTTATAACAGGGTCTTAGACCTGTATGTTACTCGGGAACTCGAGGGATAGAGCTGAGACTACCTTAAAATTATGTATATGTGTACGTTACTAGGGAAAACAAGGGTCAGTGGCAAGACTACCATATGTGTATGTTACTAGGGTAAACAAGGGCCAGAGGCAAGACTACCATGTGTAGATTCTGTATGTGAGAAGGGAACACAAGGACCAGAAGCAAGACTACCTTTTGTAGAATCTTTATGTTAGTGGGGAGAATCTGTATATTAGAAGGGAACACAAGGACCAGAAGCAAGACTACCTTTTGTAGAATCTTTATGTTAGTGGGGAGAATCTGTATATTAGAAGGGAACACAAGGACCAGAAGTAAGACTATCTTTTGTAGAATCTGTACGTTACTGGGGAACACAAGGCCCAGAGGCAAGACTACCTTGTGGCGAGCAGAGCAAGGCACGGTGACTGATTCTTATAACAGGGTCTTAGTTTTATAACGTGGGGGGTCTTAGTTTTATAACAGGGTCTTAGTTTTATAACGTGGGGGGTCTTAGTTTTATAACAGGGTCTTAGTTTTATTACATGGGGGGTCTTAGTTTTATAACAGGGTCTTAGTTTTATAACGTGGGGGGTCTTAGTTTTATAACAGGGTCTTAGTTTTATAACGTGGGGGGTCTTAGTTTTATAACAGGGTCTTAGTTTTATAACGTGGGGGGTCTTAGTTTTATAACAGGGTCTTAGTTTTATAACGTGGGGGGTCTTAGTTTTATAACGTGGGGGGTCTTAGTTTTATAACAGGGTCTTAGTTTTATAACGTGGGGGGTCTTAGTTTTATAACAGGGTCTTAGTTTTATAACGTGGGGGGTCTTAGTTTTATAACAGGGTCTTAGTTTTATAATGTGGGGGGTCTTAGTTTTATAACAGGGTCTTAGTTTTATAACGTGAGGGGTCTTAGTTTTATAGCAGGGTCTTAGTTTTATAACGTGGGGGGTCTTAGTTTTATAACAGGGTCTTAGTTTTATAACGTGGGGGGTCTTAGTTTTATAACAGGGTCTTAGTTTTATTACGTGGGGGGTCTTAGTTTTATAACAGGGTCTTAGTTTTATAACGTGGGGGGTCTTAGTTTTATAACAGGGTCTTAGTTTTATAACGTGGGGGGTCTTAGTTTTATAACAGGGTCTTAGTTTTATAACGTGGGGGGTCTTAGTTTTATAACAGGGTCTTAGTTTTATTACGTGGGGGGTCTTAGTTTTATAACAGGGTCTTAGTTTTATAACGTGGGGGGTCTTAGTTTTATAACAGGGTCTTAGTTTTATAACGTGGGGGGTCTTAGTTTTATAACAGGGTCTTAGTTTTATAACGTGGGGGGTCTTAGTTTTATAACAGGGTCTTAGTTTTATAACGTGGGGGGTCTTAGTTTTATAACAGGGTCTTAGTTTTATAACGTGGGGGGTCTTAGTTTTATAACAGGATCTTAGTTTTATAAGGTGAGGGGTCTTAGTTTTATAACAGGGTCTTAGTTTTATAACGTGGGGGGTCTTAGTTTTATAACAGGGTCTTAGTTTTATAACGTGGGGGGTCTTAGTTTTATAACAGGGTCTTAGTTTTATTACATGGGGGGTCTTAGTTTTATAACAGGGTCTTAGTTTTATAACGTGGGGGGTCTTAGTTTTATAACAGGGTCTTAGTTTTATAACGTGGGGGGTCTTAGTTTTATAACAGGGTCTTAGGTCTTAGTTTTGTAGACACCCCCGAAACTACTCACAAGAAATTAACAACTGTCAAAAGTCTGTTGCGATACTTTCCCTGCTCCTTTTCGATTTGCTGAGATTCAATATGTTCTCTTCAAGATGTAAACATGGGGAGTTAATGAAAAACGACTTTCTGTCCCGATGTCACTTGATGAATAGTTTAGGGGACGGGGAAAGAGACATTTGTGCTCACCCTAATGATATCTTGTCATAGAAAACACAAACAATCAGTCATGGTTGCAGTTGTAGAATAATTGACGTGACATCAGGGTTTTATAAACGGCTAAATTGGATCAAGAATATTCCACGAGACATTAATAGCTGGAAACGTAGGATGAAAGCAGTGTGTGAAGGGATGTATGAATTAATTATTATCTTTAAAAGAGGCAGTATCTATATGAATGAGATATAAACTGAGAAAATTAAAGGTAGGAAAACAAAATTAGAGCAATTTTATATTCAAATTGTTACACTCTAGATTGCAAATGTGCCTTCGTCTTTTTTTCTAGATTGCAAATGTGCCTTCGTCTTTCTTTCATTCTTTCTTTCATTTTTTTTCAATTGTTAGACGCCCTGTGTAAAGTTTTGAAAATATAGTTAATTCACTCAAATAGTGCTTTTCATGATTTTCATAATTTTCAGATATTTGAGTTTCCCACCATTTCAGAAGCAAAAGTTAAAACAAAGATTTTTAGAATACTTTACACAGCAACACATTATTTTTTCTATAGAGCAAATTTAAAAGCAAGTTTATTGAGGTTAATCACTCGATAAATTGAACTAAAATGCAAAACCGTGGTAAAAAATCATCCATTCGAGGAACTTTATAAAAAAAGAAGTCGGTGACCTATAATTTTCATTTTCTTAAAATTAACTATGTTTAATAAACTCATCTGTGCAAAAACAAAAGCCTGATCGTTCAGTTTTTGAGATAATCATCCTCCAAATTCCGTACTCGCCTATACCCTAACATGGGAGACCAAATTGTTTTCAACCAATTTTTATGCCTGAATATGAGGCAGAATAATGTTAGGAAGATTTTTTAAGGAGGGTTGGCTCCCAGAGTGCAACATCGATATTCTGTCCCATATACGGGGATGTCGTGGTACTTTGAATTCCAACAGCCGCCATTTTGTTCACTTCGACATTTGAATTGTGAATTTTGGGCTTATTTCCCAACATAAAATTCCAAAACTTACAAGAAATGATCGAGATATTGGTTCGAATCTTTTGAAATGTTTATTATGAACTTATAATTACAATAACGTCATTTCGAGGGGCAATATTGTACAAATAGTGACTGCCATTGAGGGAAATAGTGAAAAACATTTTCCTCAAGGGAATATCCTGTCCACTGACATGTTCCCGAGGCTGCAGGCCGAAGGAACAAGTCAGTGGACAGGATATTCTCGAGAGGAAAATTTTTACACTATTTCCCGAAAATGTGGCAGTCACTATTTGTTTTATTATATACCTGATAAGTACTCTGTAAACAAACAAAATGAGAAGTCTTTTCATTTCAATATCAAATGTTCACAGGTTCTTATTGGCATTTAAAGGCATTTTACCTTTCAACTCCTATAATCTCAGATTTGGGGAAAGATGAAACGTACTATTGACTGGTCACATGACTTAACTGGTGATTAGTACAATTCATCTTCCCTGAAAGCAGGGATTTAGGACTTTCCAGGGAATTAGTTCATCTATTATATGTCATGTGACCATGAATAAGCCAATGAGCATCTATATCTAGAATACATTTGAGGTATAAAATAAAGTGAAATATTTCACTATACATATTGCCCGCAGAAATAACGTTTTTAGTATTATTACCACCGTTAACGACCAGGACTGATACAGCAAGAAAATCTTACGCACTGAACGATATCTAGTTTCCCGGGGAAAATTGCCGGTCGTTAAATGCATTCTCGACCGGTCTGAAATGCATTCTTGACCACCACTATGTCGTCACATATTACTCAGGTCGATATAGTAAAATGAACGCCTTCTAAACTAGTACTAAAACCCCTAGAACTGGCCCGGCAAGGTGGTAATAATCGGTTATAATTTCAGAAAATAACGACATTTCGGGTTTTTTCATTGTTGAAAAATATCGACTTCGACTCTGGGAGCCAATCCTCCTTGGAAGATTTTAATACAAAATACTGACTTTATCCTAAAGTAAATTTTCAGGCCGAGATAGCTTCAACTACCTAAAGGCCTTGAATTCCCGTCAAAGTTGAATTATTTTTTACCAGAACATAAGAACTTTGTTTCACATAAAGCGTATTTTCGCATGAGTTATATTGAATGGTAACCATAGCAAAATGAAATGAAAAGCGGCTTTTCAGCTGAGTTTCTACTCCCACAGGGACAAAATCGGGCCAACGGTATTTGAGTTAGCAACCGGACGGACGTATTTTTATGCTGTTAATGTAATCTTCATTCAGTCCAGCTTGAAAATTTGTTTGTCGTTGCTGTTGGTTTCTTCCTACTTACTTTTTACTTCTAATTTTATTTTTAATCTTGGTCTTTTTCTTTCACTCTAGTTTGTCTTCTTAGTTTCTTCTTCTTTGTTTCTGTTGTTGTTTTCTTGTCCTCTTTAGTTTATTCTTTCTCTTTGGTCTTGTTTGGTGACAGGTCTGCAGGCTAATGACTGCACGACAGTGGGTTAAAGCTTTTCTCTACCGGTAACACTCCCCTCCCCTCCCCTTTGTATATAGTTTACGGACAGAGGCGTTCCCTATATCTTCGATGGGATAAAAATGCAGTCGTAGCCAATGACACAACAAAGTTCTGACTGCAAAAGAGTAGTTCCTCATAACTTTGGTTAAATCAACGTCACTGTGGTTTAATCAACATTACTGTGGTTTAATCAACAATACCATTGATTTCGGGTTGAGAAGGAGACACTGGTTTAAAATATGAGTCAAAGTGGTTTAAACTGTCTTTAGGTCTAAGGTAAGTAGGGGCAGTAAACAAGAACCACTGCTACCCACCTAGTTACACAGACGTATCGCCAGTGTATCATGGCGGAACTACTTCCGGGACTAGGTTTCGGTAAGATTTTTTTATTTCCCGATTTACACCTACTTATGAGTCACGTTGTGGATAATAATTTGGCTCGAAGTAAGGAAGATAGTCTAGTTTGAGAATGTGTCGATGGTTTTAGGTTTTATATGTTAACGAAGACACAATTCACGTATTTAATCCCTCGCTTTTGTTACACTGACGATCGACCGACATCAGTGTAATATTGGCAATATGTGAAATGCGTCTTCGTTAACATACCAAACCTAAAGCCATCGACACATTCTCAAACTAGACTATCTCCCATAACTTCGAGCCAAATTATAATCCACATCGTGGATAGATGTAAATCGAGAAATAAAAATATCTTACCAAATTCAAATCCCGGAAGAAGTTCAGCCATGATACACTGACGATACGTCTGTGTAACTAGGTGGGTAGCAGTGAGAACTAACTTCTAATAAAATTTGATAATTTGCAACTCTTCAAGTTATTTTTGAAAAACGAGGATTTGGAGAATAGCCATTACAGCATTATGGATTTTCTTTAGTTGATATTCCAACTTTGATAAGCGCATCGAATCTATCGTTAACTAGATATCCTTAATTAAAACACAATGTGTACATATCAAAAATACAAGATCTAAAATATATGTTGAATGAAATTGAATGAAGTTTCAGAAGCGATGACAAAGGCAATTGATGGTTCAAACGATAAGAGACAATGATAATATTGCAACTGCAACAAAATTAATATAAAAGGATGACGCAAACGTTACTCTAACGTCAGATACCGTGACAAGTCAATGCCATTCGACACATCTAGAAGATCATCAATTATTGACAATAATAATCAATCATCAGAAACCTTGACTTCACATGTGGATTTTGAAGGGCGATGATCATGTCATTCAAAACAATTTAATAATGATTGATGTCTATAGCTTAATTAAATATTGCATCAACCACGTTTCCAGCAACTTCACTTTCAACTCTGCCTATAGAAGAGCACATCCTCACACTATCTAATTTAATGCCCATAACGTTTTGATCCTTAATTGCTTTGCTGATTAGCATGGGTTTATTGACCTCCTTAATCACAGTTAGCACTTTTAAATACATATCAGCGCGATAAATCAATCAATGGTAAAATGTATTTCTCAAACATGTTAAAATTTCGATTTGCTCGGAGTAGGATGAATCGTTAATCAAATGTTCTATTAGGGATACAAACATAGGAAGTTGATGACAGGTGACTTCCTGATACCGGTTATGGATAGTTTTAGAGGGCGGTGAAATACAACGAAAATTATTCCTTATGCGATGTTTTTTATAGAAAACGAGAAAAATCACCCACGAAGAAGGATTTTACAGCAAAAATCATCGTTGTAGTTTTAGAATAATTGACATGGACATCGGGTTTTACAAATGACTAAAATAGATGAAGAAGACTACATTAGACATTAATCGCAGGAAGCTTAGGATGAAAGCAATGTGTGGAGGAATATATAAATTAAAGTAATCATTAGTGGTAGTATTGATATGAAAATTACAATGCTACAAGTCTGCGGATGAGAAGGTAAGCAACAATTATATCTTAAATGGCAATTTGCGATTTACTAAAATTAATACATTCACCGGCTGATTTTCACTATTATTAATCTATCAGTGTATTAGTTATTGACAACAAGTTTTAAATATAAAAATCGAGACTTCACTGTTGAGTGTGCTTATCAAAATCTTACACTCACCTGAAATATTTTAATAATTAATCAATTACAAATGAGCATTGGAAGATTATCTCATTTAAAGGCCGAGTTCCGGGAAATATTAACACAATTGAACATGTTGAACAACTAATATACATACTTTTTGTGGCTTGGTTGAATGGCTATTAATCCCAAGTTCCGATGTGCCTCATCAAGAAGACGATAGAGTGTCAAGCGGAGTTTATAATTTTTGTGCAAATTTTCTTCTTGGATCGAAAAAGTTCACTTTAATTCGATTAACTTACGATAGGTGGCAAAAGGTCTAAAGGTAGGTCACGTGACACAAAACAACGAATCATATGACACGAAACAATGATTCATTCGCCAGATGGCGCAGTTAAATGAGGTCAATTTTACGACAAACGAAAACCGTTTAGCTCAGCTTCAATTTTGCTCTCGCAGTCGAACGAAACTGACACTTCTTTCGTTGATATCTAGGTGAGTGATTTTTTTCAGGCTCCGGTATTTTGACAAAAGTAAGTTCACGCCGTAGCCATTCTTAGGGGCAGGTTTGAGGCACCAACGATTTATTTTAAAGTTTTTCTAAGGAATTATTCCCGATTTCCAGTATTGCCCCTTTAATAACTAAAATATATTTGCCATATTCAGCCCCATGCAAAACGAAAAATATTGCATTTTTATTTGCGGAGGATTACATATATATAATAGTTTAGATTTGATTGGTATTAGATTTTAAGTATTTAAAATACTAAATATCTTAATTTGAAATACTTTATAATTAAACAATGTAAACATGTCGCAAACGGGACGAACATTGCCGCAAGTGAGTCTCATTTCATGAGATGTCCAGATGCCTTATTATGTATTGTATAATTATATGGCACATTATTAGTACATACGTATATTTGTTTCTTACAAATTTCAGAATTATGAGACTACTTTTCCTGTTTTCTGGTCTCGTCAGAACGCACCCGTGATGCAAACTAGGAGACCAATACTCGTCATTCTGTGCGTTTTGCTGTTTCAAAAAGTTGCAGCATTCTCAAAGCGATCACAGAGAAACACGAAATCGCAATATACTTGTAGCGTTTCTGATTTAGATGAGAAAAGCCTAAAGGTTGTCTTTCAATTCAAATGTGACTGTCAAGGCACACCCCACACGGATAAATGGACATATGATTGCAACGGTATACTCACCACGGCCAAGAATACAATACAGAAGCTTGACTCAAAAATAAACATTATTGAAGTTTTGGACTTATCCTCGAATAATATATTCAAATTAAAAAATGATGTATTTTCAGATGACCAAATCAGTCAGCATCTAACTGTTCTACGACTTTCAAAAAATATTATAAAGAAACTTACAAAACCAGCTTTTTATCCAGTCAAAAAGTTAGTATATTTAGACTTATCAAACAATATCCTTCAATTCATCCCAGGAAATGCATTTTCCAGATTACGGAATTTAATTACTTTACAGTTAGATCGGAACCGTATTTCAAACCTAAAACCAAAGTGCTTTAATAAACTGCTGAATCTTGAGGAACTGCATTTAGAACATAATCAACTTAAGTCTCTAGGTGGTAGAGATAGATTTCAATCGCTTACCAGATTGACATATCTTTATCTTAGTCATAACCAACTGAGAAGAACATACACTGCATTTTACAAGACCAGCACAAAGTTGAAATATTTGGACCTTTCATATAATGATATTACGAGTATATCAAACAGAGCGTTTGTAACATTTGAAAATCTTTCATGGCTGCGCCTAGAGGGGAATCCTCTATCAATCACAAATTTCGCTTCTGCATTCACCGAAGCAAATCTTATATTTTGGTTCTCCGCTGAGAATGACAACACGACGCGTTGGATTGAAATAATCGATGGGGTCAGTGTGACTGAAGCCCCATCCACATCATTATCTACCTCAACTGCATTTGAAGCCTCCGATGAGATGACTACATCGTTACATCAAACGACAGATATCGCGACAACAGAACGCACCTTTCCACCAAATGACACTGTAGATACAATTTTGTAGTCAAATATAACGCAGGACGCAGCCTATCAACCAGATATCTCCTGGGTTAAAATCCTAAGCTTAACTTTTGAATGAAGGAGGGTAATGTTGGTAGAACACATCCTTCTGGATGAGTTCCCGGTACATTTGCTGACGGTACATTTAGATGGACGGAGCCTAATATTGACTGCATTAGCCTATATCTTACGAAAGGAGTGTGCCGTTGCCAATGTATTTAGTAGAATGAAAGAGGGTGATGATGACAGTATATTTAGCAGATGAAAAGCGGGAATAATGGTTTTGCAGTGAGTCCAAGAAAGGAACGTAATGTTTCCAATGTATTTAGTTGGATGAAATAGGGTGATGATAACAGTATATTCAGCAGACGAAAAGCGGGAATAATTTTATTGCAGCGAGACAATGAAAGGAGTATACTGTTGGCAATGTGTTAAGTCAGGTAACAAAACCCTAACGATAAGAGAATATTTAGCCAGTTGAAAGAAGCGTTACCCTTGACAGTATATTTTGCAAGATGAAAAGAGTGTTCCGATGACGGTGCATTAGGATGACAGGACATTTGGATGACAGGGCATTTGGATGACAGGACATTAGGATGACAGGGCATTTGGATGACAGGGCATTGACAGGGCATAATCAAAATGTTTATTTCATGCATTTAATAGTAGCACAGTTAATACAAAGGGTCGAAGCATTTCGGCATTAAATTTGATTCGAACATGGCTGTATTCACGC